>JANBXA010000642.1:37330000-37560000 GCA_030556225.1 Cricetiscus sungorus
CGCAGGTGACAGTGGGCTCCTGTCCCATCTGGATAGCTCGAGTGTGTCCTTGAACAGGGTTTGTGACCTGTGCTGTGCGCTGTCCCTCCCTAGGACACAGCATGATGGACACCTTGGCTGTCGCCCTACGAGTGGCAGAAGAAGCCATTGAGGAAGCTATTTCCAAAGCAGAATCCCACGGGGACAGCCTGGTAGGACCTCGTTCTGTGGCGGGTGGCGAGTGGGAGCCTGCTGGCATCAGTGGCCAGCGGTCCGCGTCACTGCAGCCTGAGTAAGGCTGGGTGTGGCCTCCTCTTCACTGTTGCCAGGACCACTGTGACAGCTACCCCTCCCTTCTCTTCCTTCCACAGGACAAACAGAATGAGGCCAGCTACCTGCGGGACCACAAGGAAGAGCTGACAGAGGAGCTGGCTGCCACCGTCCTGCAGAGGGTAGGACACGTCAGACAGCCACAGGGGCCGGGCCACGGGCTGCAGAGCTAGAGAGCAAACTTGTGGAGTGGGCCCATTTGCAGAGGGAAGCAAGCCATGGCGTCACTCTGCCCGGAGGCCGCTTGCTTCAGGAAAATGCTCCCTGCACACTGAGCTTGTGTTTTTCATCCCAGGGCAGGCGTGTGGATCCCTGGGGTTCACTGGTCAGCAGCCGGCACAGCCCAGTAGGCAAAATCCAGGTTCAATATGGGACCAGCACACATGTGTGCACACACAAACATGTATACACATACCCATTGACTTCTGACCAGCACACATGTGTGCACACACAAACATGTACACACATACCCATTGACTTCTGACCAGCACACATGTGTGTGCACACAATCATGTACACACATACCCATTGACTTCTGACCTGCACACATGTGTGTGCACACAATCATGTACATACATACCCATTGACTTCTGACCAGTGCACATGTGTGCACACACAATCATGTACATACATACCCCCTGAAGAGCCCCATCTTGGTGTCTGGCTGCTTTCAGCTGTCCCGTCTGTGGAAGTCAGGGCAGAGGAATCTACCAATGGGCCCACTAAGTGCGCATGGCTGTACCAGCACAGCGGAGAGCAAAAGGGGACTTGGGCGACTGCCACACTCCTTGAGGCTTCCAGATGCTTCCTCAGGTCAACACCTACAGCCAAGGGTGAAATGACCTCTGTGCCGTGCAGCTTTAGCTGATACACAATCGCTCTGGACCTGCGTCCCCACCTGTCCAGTGGGGAGAGGTGTACATCTCCCAGAATTGCTCTGTTGTCCCCAGCACGGAGCCCACCGTGGAGTGACAGCCACAGGCTCCTTACCTACACACAGGTCCAGTCAACCAAGGATCCAAAATATGTGGGAAAAGGAATTCCAGAAGGCTCCAGAATGGCCGCTTGAGCTTGCTGTACCAGGCAGTAGGCTGAGTGCACATGGACAGAAACCCTCACGCTAGCGTAACTGCTGTGTTCTTCCAGCGTTTCCCAAAGCCTCAGTCTTTCCCTCGCCTGTCATTTGAGCACCGCCTGCCTCCTACCACACCATTACACCCGTGACGGCTACATCTTTACTTAACATGTAGACTTTTTTCTCATCGTGTTCCCCCAAACAGCGAGCCCAGCCAACTATTTTAATAACACACATATCAGGCGCTGATTTGAGGATGGCCTGATTATACAGGGAGACGTACAGTTCTTTAAAGAAACACTGTAACATGTTACATGCACCTCAGGCCATCTTGGTTTTTGGTATATGGTTTCCTACTGGGGCGTGGGACCCACAGGTTAGGCTAGGTCAGCTGGGCAGTGAGCCTTAGGGACCCTCCTGTCTCCGCCTCCCTGGTGCTAGGATGACAACTGGGAACCACCCACCAGCTTTCTCACAAGGGTCCTGGGGGGCAAACTCGGAACGTAATGTTTGCTTGGCAAGCCCTGTCTGTGGAGTGGGGGAGCTGTGAGGGAGGCCGGTTCCCAGGGCGGTCCCCGCACATGGAGAGGGGTGGCTGCAGTTGTCAGCGACAGGATTGTAGGTTATTGAGGAGGTGTGCCCTTTCAGCACAAGGTAGATCTGAAGCACGCTGTTGCAGCTCGGTCCCTGGGTGGCCGGGAAAGTGTCCCAAAGATGAGCCCAGAAGCATCTTCAGTGACGTGTTCCCCGTTCCCCCAGATCATAAGAAAGCAGAAAAGCAAAGCTGAGTCTCCAGCAGAGGAAGACGGGACAGAGTGGCCTCAGCCCCAGAGTGGAGATGTAAAGGCCAAGGATGAGGGGACCACAGCCTCTCCAGGACGACACCGGGCACGCGCCACCCTCTGGGTGAGTCAGGATGGCACACACACACGCGCGCGGACAGACACACACACACACACAGACACACACACACGCGTGGACACACACACACACACAAACACACGGACACACACATACACACACACACACGGACACACACACACGCGTGCACACACACACGCACACACACGCGCACACACATGGACACCAATTATGGAAAAGGAAGATGCATGTGTGTGCGTGGGGGTCAGAGGTCAACCTCGGGTGTCATCCCTCAAGTACAGTCCCCTTGATCTTTTGAGATGGGGGTCTGCTTCTGCTCTGGAACTCACCGATTCAGCCAAACCAGCTGCCAGCCTCTGTCTGCACCTTCCCGACACTGCGATATTATGTGTGCCCCACAGCATCCAGCTCTTAAATGTGGGTTCTGGGAATCGAACTCAGGCCTCTGTGCTTGTGAGGCAAACACTTTACCAACAGAGCCGTCTCCCCCAGCTCGCAGAGGTCCCACGCCAGGGCAGGGTCGAGACCCTCACATTGAGGTAAAACAGCCTTTGAGTACTTCAGGCCCCTCCTCCTCCCCACCTGAGGTCCCAGCCATGCATCCGTTAGCTGTAGCCCTCTCCAAGCTAGCTCCTCCCGTTGTAGCCCCCATTTCTTCCCCCGCAGACCCTCGTGTGGGTAAGAAGGGAGGAAAAGCAGAGACCACAGGGGGGAGAGAGTGATCAGGGTAACGAGAAAGCCAAGTACTCAAGCAATCCCGACACTTCCTGGCGGGCACACAAGCGCTGCAGCGCCACCTGCTGGGGGAAGCTCTCTCTGCAGTGAATCATAGATAGATAACTCCTTGACTGCCCTGCCCTATGTTGTCTTGTCGGGTGACATCACCAGGACTGTTGCGGATTCTGGTGGCAGGGATGCATACCTCCTGCATCCTGGGGACAAAGTGTGGAGGCATGTGTCATGTGTCGGCTTAACTCTCCTATGCGTAGGACCTTGCTGCACAGAAGGGATGTGTCTCCTTCTGTTACCCCCTCCCCCACTTCCAAGCCCTTCCTCTTCTGTGCCCCCCATGTCTTCCTGGAAGGATTAGGGGGCTTTACGGCCCTGAGCCCACGCTGGCTTGTACCATATCCCTGATGGTAAGCCGTGGGCCCCCGGTCTGAGGGCTCCGGAGCATGCTGGGTGTGGAGTCTTTTCCCAGATGGAGTAAGAGTCCTTGGGGGCCATGCTTACCGAGAGCACCGCCCCTTCCCAAAACCCAGCCATGCATTTCAGCACTGTGTGTGCGTGTGCGTGTGTGGTGCGTGTATGTGCGTGTGCGCGTGTGTGTGTGTGTGTGTGTGCAGATGCAGAGAGCAGCTGCCTTGGGTGTCATTCCTTGTTGTTTTTGATGTCCTTTGCTAGTCTGGTGCTTGCCAGTGTGCTGGCCAGCAAACCCCAGGGACCTGCCCATCTCTGCCTCCCAGGACTGGAGTGACAGGTGAACACCACCACACTTGGCCATACCTGGCTTTTCAGTGTGGGTTCTGGGGGTTAACGTGCCGGGACTGTGCTTAAAGCTCACACTCCGCTCTTCCCACAGCGGTCCCAGTCTGCAGTCATCCTTCAGCACAGAAGATGACATGAAGACCTGTTCAGCAGAGGCTGCACCGAGGCGGCCCAGGGATCGTGGCCAGCATCTGCTGGAGGAGTCCGCTCTGCCCAGCTGGAAGAGTGTGGACGCACTGGACGGAGCAAGTAATGGCTTGTCGTTGTTTGTTTTGTTTGTTTTGTGAGACCCATGGGGCCCAGGCCCTCCCTGATTCCCTGTGCAGCCAAAGATGGCCTTCAACACCTGACCCTCCTCTTCCCAACACTTACAGGTGTGTGCTGCCAGTCCCGGCTGCAAGTGGGTTTCGCCAGTGCTGTTTGGAGTCTTGCCAGATAGCGCATGGCCTTTCAGCTTCTGTGTGTGTGTGTGTGTGGGCGGTGTGTGCACGTGTGCGTGCGTGCGTGTGCGTGTGCGTGTGTGTGCGTGCGTGTGTATGTGCATGTATATGAGGCCATGAAAGGGTCTGACCTGAGGGACGGTACTATGGTTTGTTTGCTGCCTATGGTCTTCCTGCTTGCTTCTAGAATGCTCTGCCTCTCCCTTAGGGGATGGAGCTCACTTCGACATCTGTGACACATGGCCCTTTATAAAGCTGTTGAGTCTTACGTAAGCTCAGTTACTTTCCCAAGCTCTGTTGCAGTGGTCGTGAGCGACCATGTAAATAGAAGCCAGGGGCCATGCATTCCCACACGTGAGGGTCTTGTACCCTCCAGCTCATGTCTGCTCCTCACATGCAGATGGGCCCCTATGTTGTGCCATGAAGCAGCTGTTAGTGGTATCCCCAACCTGTGTTGTTGCTCAGACCCAGATCTCTTCCCCAAATAGCAAAAACACTTAACAGCAAGTGGCCACCTGAGAAGTAATGCTCTATAACTAACCAACAACCTGTGAGCAAAATCTGCCCAGCCCAAAGACTCAGAAATGTTCAATATCTGTTAATCTGGAGTTTTCCCATAAGAGATAACTTTTCTATTAATCCTCTCACCCCTGGTGGGTAGCTGATAGGTAGAGTAGCTGATGGGTGGAGTAGCTGATGGGTGGAGAAGCTGATGAGGGAGTAGCTGATGGGTGGAGTAGCTGATGGTGAGTAGCTGATGGGTGGAGTAGCTGATGGTGGAGTAGCTGATGGGTGGAGTAGCTGATGGTGGAGTAGCTGATGGTGGAGTAGCTGATGGTGGAGTAGCTGATGGTGGAGTAGCTGATGGTGGAGTAGCTGATGGTGGAGTAGCTGATGGTGGAGTAGCTGATATGAGTAGACTGTGCAGCCCAGTTCTCAGAGATGACAGCCCAGCACTTGCATTATCGGTGCACTTTTATGGTTTTGCTTTTTAACTACTTTTCATCCCAGCATGCTCGGTCCCCAGTTCTCTTCCTCTTTCCTCTCTCTTCCCTACCTCTTCCTTTCTCCTGTCCCTTCTCTCTGTCCTTTCTTCATTCTGTCTCCCTCTTCTCTCTCCCTCTCTCTCTCTCTCTCTCTCTCTCTCTCTCTCTCTCTCTTTCTCTCTCTCTCTCCCTTCCTCCCTTCCTTCCTTCCTCCCTCCCCCTCCCCCTCTTCCTCTCCCTCTCTCCCCCCTCTCTCCTCTCTGTGCCCCCACTTCCCATTTCGTCTTCTCTCCATCTTCCTCTGCTATCACTGCAACCCCTGGCAGGTTGACTGTCATTCCACCATGTGTTGTTTATCGGGGCACAAGTACCACATTTCTGAGCTGACCATCCTGGAACTGGGCAGTGGGAGGTTTGTGTGGGAAGACTCCTCCCTTTGCCATCCGGCCTTGGGCTAGGGGAAACTTCACAGTCCCATGTCAAGGCCGCGCCCAGAACTGGGACCAGGCTTAGCTTTCTCTCCCTCTGGTGCACACCCCTCCGGGTCCTGCTGTACTTCTCATCTTCTGAGTGTCGTTGACCCCCACCAGAGGCGGAGGCTAATGTGACCTCAGGGCTTGCGATTCCTTTGGGACTTGAGCTTAGCAGACATGTACACAATTGCATAAGTAAAAATCAAATCATTTTCTAAGGCCATAGGAGTAGAAACCCAGGGATCAGTGAGCTGGATCAGTGAGAGGCAGACTCAGTGGGAGACCCTGTCTTAGAAATGAAGGTAGAAGGCTGGGGGGGGTGGCTCAGTGGTTGAAACGCTTGCTGCACAAATGTTCAGAACCCTGGTCAATGCCTGGTGGGTGCGACAGCCACCTGTAATTCCAGCCCCGAAGGCAGAGATGGAGTTCCCCAGGCAAAGCCGGCTAGGGAGAGTAGCATATCCGTGAGCTCTGCTTTGACTGGGAGACCCCACCTCGCAGAGTAAGGAGGAAGAGCCACTTAATTGGGAGATAAACTGCAGGCTCCACAAGCAATGTATAACCACATACATGTAGTGCACATACATGTATGTGCATAAACACACGCACACGCATGCACACACTCAAGCACAAGCATGCACACACACATCCACACATGCACACACAAGCATGCACACACTGTCTCTCTTGTGCACACGCACACACATGCACACACACAAGCACAAGCATGCACACAAAACACACATGCACACACACTTGCATGTGCGCCACACACACAGACACACATGAATCCTCTGCTCTAAGCAGGTATGGTACTACCCTGTATAAGCATTTTCCAGGTGTCATTCTCATGACGACCTAGGGATCTGTTAACTGTCCTTTTTCACCAGAGACAAGTGGGGAACCTGAGCCTCCCACTGCTGCTGTCTGGCTTTGAGCGCTTCATGCCCAGGCCCTGGAGACCTCTGTTCCTTTTACTGTGAAACCTGTGCCCAGGGCAGAGCAGACTAATTTGTGTATTCGACAGGCAGGTGGCTGGGATCCAGGTCCTGCCTCGGGCTTGTCATCTGGAAGCTGCTGAGCCACGTATATGGTCAGCCAGATGATGGAAAGCCAGCCTGGAAGGCCAGGGCTTGAGAACAGACTCTGGGAATAGGGGGCCTGGAGGTGGCCACAGGGTATGAGTAAAGGAGTAGGGAGTGGCAGAAGAAGGGCCAAGCACCTTGGCTGGGGCTTCCAGAAGGCCCCATTCCACAGTGTCCTCATGGTGCAGGAAAGCCCTGGTTTCCGGCCCTCAGAGAAAAGAGAACTCAGTAGACAGATGCTGTGCAACTGGGTCACTGGACTGAAAATGCACACCACCAGCATTTCCTCCGGGCTGGAGTTGTGCAGTGACCAGACAATGACATCGCTGTGGAGATCGCCATTCCACGGAGCCGCTGTCTGATTAGAAAGCCTGCATCATTTGTGTAGTGCAAAGTGCGGTCCTGTCTCCAGGTCTTGAGCAAGCCTGTAGTTCTCCTATCCAGCGACAAGCTGGAGGATGGCTCCTTCCAAAGCTCTTAGCCGCCTTGGCTCACCCTCGGAGGAAAGTAGCTCCTCTCGGCAGCTGCTGTGACCGAGGAACGTGAAGCTCCCAGAGGAACTTTCAGGCAGATGGGCAGTTAACATTTCCCTGAATGTAGGCCCAGCCCTCGGTCTTTCCAGCTGACTCGGTCCGGTTCAGAGCAATCTGGACCATAGGTAGCAGCTCAGGAGAGCTCCAGCCTCCCTTGGACTTTGCTTATAGGGGGGTTGAGAAAGGACGCAAGGGGAAGCATTGCCTCTCCGCTGCCTCATTTTCATTCCTGCCTCTGAAACAAGAAATACCAACCACATTGAGCCCCAAGCCCTCTCCAAAACCCCGGGCCACATAAATTGTAGATTTCTATGAGGCTGTAGGGAGTGGCATCTGTGATAGTCTTTGGGGCAGAATAGGAGGAGGAAAGATCCCTCATCCCCAGTGATGGGGAACTGAGGACCTAAGAGAGAAAGAAGCCCATGGCCAGTGTCGGAGGACAAGAACTTAGGCAGGCTGCTGTAGCCCCCTCCCTCCCTTCTGCCAGCCTTAGACCAGCGAGGGGCCGAGAAGGGGCAATGCCTCCGAGTCTCACTCCATCCGTGAAGCCCCCAGGAACCCTGCGAATTCTTTTCGTTTTAATTATATTTTTTCTCTTTGAAATTTGTATGTAGAATATGTATTTTGACTGCATCTACCCTCAGCACCTCCTCCCAACTACCCCCCAGGGCCCCTCAACCCATTTTATTTCCAATTTTATGTCATATCACCATCATCACCACCACCACCACCATCACCATCATCCTGAGTCCAGTTAGTGCTGGGGCATCAAACCAACCAGGGTCCACATCTGCAAAGCCAAGCGACTCTGCCCCCTCTGCAGCCATCAGCTGCCACCCTCGGCCTCACAGCCCTCCTCCTCTCCCATGATGCTCCCCGAGCCTCGGATGGGAGAAGCTGGTGTCGGTGGCACCCATCCGTGGCCGAGCACTCAAGCTCCTGTGAGTTGGGTGTGCATGCCTGCCCTCCCTAAAGGCAGTTTCGCCACAGACTCACAGGGCCTCAGTCATGGGAGACTACGTGCTGCCCAGGAGGCTGCTACAGTGATAATGGCCCCCTCTGCTTTCTCTCTCCTCTCTACCCCACAGCTCTGGCCCCGGTTTTGCAGAGCCCGGATGGGAACTGGATGGCTTTGAAGGGTGATGGTACACGGCCCCCAAGCCGCCTGCTGGCCAAACAGAAGAGTGGGACCTTCCAGGCCCTGGAGGTGGCGTCCAGTGTGACGTCTGCCTATGATGAGATAGGTTCCGACAGTGAGGAAGATTTTGACTACAGCGAAGCCTTGAGTAAGCTGTGCCCGCTGCCCCAGGGCAGATCCAGGCAATCCCAGCCTCAGCCTGCACAGGCTCAGTGTTTCGGCCACGGTCCCTTAGCCACCTCTCCCTCAAACCCTGAGGCCATGGGTTCTGATTCAGAGACTTCTAGCTCCTCTCGGGAAGCTGGACGCCGGGCTAGGCTGTCCTGGCTGCAGAGGAAGGCCCCCAAGACTCCCACGGCAGAGAAGATGCGCCACCATGAAGAGCTGGATGTGAATTTTAACCCCCAGGCAGCCATCGGAGAGATGTCTGATAGTAGCGATCCAGAAGAGGCCCCCCACACCGCAGACCACCGGGCCAGGAGGTGGCGAAGGGCCCGAGTGAGCCCAGAGGAGCCAAACAGGGGCCTGTCTTCCCCTAGTGCTCATCCACAGGGTCTACACACACTTCAGGTAAGGAAAGCTCATCTGCACACACACACACACACACACACACACACACACACACATGCACGTTAATTATTATACTTTAAAATTAAGGAAAAATACCAAGGCAAGATAATACTTGCAAGGAGCATTCCTAATCATTGCGTGATTCAGAACGGGTGGCGAGGCCTTCCTGTTTAGGACAAAGTATCTTCAAACTGATGCCCGAGCATCAATCTTGGAAAGGCCCCTGTCTCCTCGGGGTTTCTGTTACTGTGATGAAATGCCATGACCAAGAGTGACTTTCTCAGGACACACCTCATCACTGAGGAAAGTCTGGGCTGGAACTCAAATGGGACCAGCAGAGGCCACGGAGGGGAGCTGCTCACTGCTCCTCATGGCTCACTCAGCCTGCTTTCTCATGCAACCAGGCCCTCGGACCCAGGCGTGTGCACTGAGCTGGGCCCTCCCACGTCAACCATCAATCAAAAACACGCACCACAGCCTTGCCCACAGGCTAATCTTAGGGAGGCATTTTCTCAACTGAAATTCCCTCTTCCAGGACGACTCTAGCCTATGTCAAGTTGACAAAATGAAACCAAGCAGGCCAGCACCAGGTAGGGAGAAGGCAGAGGCCACCGAGAAGGTGCAGGCACGCACACACACACACACACACGCACACGCACACGGACACACACATACCTATCATCCCCTCCCGAGAGGGACCTTGAGCGAGTAGCAGTACCCTCCTATGTCCACTAGGTGGGGACGCTGCTACACTGCCAGAGGTATCCAATCCTGCAGTCCCCTTTCATAGGGCAGTTCTCAATCCACCCCACCCCACCCCCACTCCAGGAATGGAACAAAATACACATATTTAAACTGTTACTTTAGGCTCATATAAATAAGTTAATATAAGGCAAAGCAGACGAGTGTACTATAATACTCAAATACTGACACGTACTGACGGCATTTCCCACTGGGCATGGTGGCACGTGCCTGTAACCCCAGTGCTCCAAAGGCTATGGCAGGAGGATCATGTGTTAGAGGCTAGCCTGCACTACGTATTGAGTTCCAGTCTAGCCTGGGCTGGACAGTGGGGCACCCTCCCCCACTTCAGAAAGCAGTAGTCAGAGAGGATGAAGAGAAGGCTTGACACTTAGCACTGGCCGCTCTTACAGAGGACCTGGGTTCGGTTCCCAGCTCCCACATCCATCCGGCAGCTCGCGCCCTCCTGTAACTCCAGCTCCAGAGGACCTGATGCCCTTTTCTGACCACCAGGGTCACACACATATCCGTAAAGTAAAAGTTAAATTTCATCAAAATAGAATCCAACTCAGTGTTACATCCCCCAAAATGCGCATAGGGAGCATAGGTGTGTTTTATATGTTTTTTTAGGATCGTGATGATGAGACACCATGATGAGAGCAGCTTGGGGAGGGAAGGGTTAATGTGGCTCACATTTCCACATCACTGTTCATCGCCAAACGAAGTCAGGGCAGAACTCAAGCAGGACAGGAGCCCGGAGGCAGGAGCCGATGCAGAGGCCATGGAGGGGGCTGCTTACTGGCTTGCTCAGCTGCTTTCTTATAGAACCAGGAGGAGCAGCCGGGGCTGGCCCCGCCCACAACGGGCTGGACCCCTCCCCCATCGATCACTAATTAAAAGAACGCTCTGTGGGCGGGCCTACAGCTGATCTTATGGGGGCATTTTCTTAATTGAGGTTCCCTCCTGTCAGATGACTTTAGTTCGTGTCAAGCTGACCTAAAGCTCTCCGGTGCAGCCTTCTTTGTGTGTTCATACGCATACAGCACGCCTAAAACTGCAACTCAGCTAGTCTGTCTGTGTTTGGAATCATGTTGTCCGTGTTCTTCCACAGCTCTCTCATTCCCAACCGTAAGTGACAGAGGGGCTGGCACTCGACAATCGCGGCATTCTAAGTGCAAGCGATTGGTTTCTGCCGGAGAGTGTGCCGAGAGCAGGGGACCAGCCTGCCCAGATTGCAGGCGATCGGGAATGCACTGTGGAAATTAAAGACCAGGGATTGGGAGATAACTTAGTCAGTAAAGCACTTTCTTTGCAAGCACAGGGCTCGGTCTCATCCCCAGAACGGGAGAGCACAGGCATGGTAGTACAGGCTTGTGATCCCTGTGCTAGAACCAAGATCTCAGATCACTAGGGCCTGCGGGCCAAACCGCCCGTGTAGCCCAGGCCAGTGGGAGACCCTCCGCGCACACAAAAGTTAAAAACAGCGATAAACACAGTAAAAGTCAGTCTTTTGGAAAGATTTTAATTGTGGTTTTTGATGTGTGCACGTGTGTGTTCATGAGTGTGTGTGTGTACATGAATGTTCATGTGTATGCGTGCGTGAGTGGGTGTGTTTGTGATTGTGAATGCAGTAGCTAGACACGGGTGACCTCTTCAAGAGCAGTAAGTTCTTAGTCATTGGGCCACCTCACGGGTCCCCAGAGTCTGTCTGTCCTCTCTGCATCGCACCCTCTGCCACTCAGGGCGAGTCTGAGCAGCGGTGCTAATGACAATCCCTTCCGAGCGGGCCACTCAGGATGCCACTGGTTCATCCTTTCCCAAAGGGACGGGCATTTAAAGACTTGGCCCATGTTTCCAGGCTTCAGACAGTTGCATGAAATGTCACTATGCAAATGCAAAGACTTGTCAAATTAAAGCTCTGGGCCCTCCTAACAACTTACATAGCCATGCTGGTGTATGGGTATGTTTGCACATGCCATCAATGATGTCGTTGTTAGTCTGTTCAGTGTCTGCCAACTCTGTGACAAAAAAAAAAAAAATCTTTTTAGTTAACATTTGCATAGTTTCCACCGAGAGTGTTCCTTCCCTGATCTTAAAGCTGTTTGTGTTTTTTCTTACGTGAAAAATGCATTTCAATGTCTTCTCTGTTACTTTATCAGCCACTTATCTTTTATTTTGGTGTTTTGAGACAGGGTCTCAATATGTAGCACTGGCTGGCTACTCACAGATTGTCTTCAGACTCATAGAGATCCTCCTGCCTCTACTTCCCAAATGCTGAGGTTAAAGATGTGTGTCACCATGCCCAGCTTAAGTCCGTTTTACATAAATATATTTTTTTCTCAGTAACAGCCTGGTTAGGGCTAGGCATGTAGCTCACTAGCAGAGTTTGATTCCCAGGACCACATACAAGAGGCACAGTGACACGCCTGCAGTCCCAGCACTTGATAATCAGGCTGCAAGGTCATCTCGGCTATGTACGAGGTTGAGGTCAAGGCCAGCCTGGGCTACATGAGACCCTGTTCGTGGTCTCCTTTATCGTTTTATTATTTAATGCCACCGTAAAGTCTTAAGCTTACAATTTTTTTCACTTTTTTCATAATGCTCTACAGGTTTGTATTTTTCATTGATCTGCTTGACTCATGTAGACCTTACTTCTCTGTCTGGGTGTGAAGTAAGAGCTAGCTCTTCTCAATTTATTCATTTGCTTTCCAGTAGTCACTAAGTCATCCACCCTGTATGTGCTCCTTCTTCAGTGTGCAAAGGTTATTACCATGTGTCTGTCTTCAGTGTGCAAGAAACTCCTTACAGGCCAGGCTGTCTGGTGGACAGTGTGTGTGTGTGTGTGTGTGTGTGTGTGTGTGTGTGTGTATGGTGTGTGTGTGTGAGTGTATGGTGTATGTGAGTGTGTGTGTATGGTATAAGTGTGTGGTGTGTGTATATGGTGTGTGTGTGTGTGGTGTGTGTGTATGGTGTGTGTGAGTGTGTGTGTGTGGTGTTTGTGAGTGGTGTGTGTGTGTGGTGTGTGTGTGTGTATGGTGTGTGTGTATGGTGTGTGTGTATGGTGTGTGTATATGGTGTGTGTGTGTATGTGTGTGTGTGTGGTGTGTGTGTGTATGGTGTGTGTGTGTGTGTGTGGTGTGTGTGTGTGTATGTGTGTGTGTATGGTATGAGTATGTGTGTGTATGGTGTGTGTGAGTGTGTGTGTGTGGTGTTTGTGAGTGGTGTGTGTGTGTGGTGTGTGTGTGTATGGTGTGTGTGTATGGTATGTGTGTATGTGTGTGTGTGTATGGTGTGTGTGTGTATGGTGTGTGTGTGTGTGTGTGGTGTGTGTGTGTATGTTGTGTGTGTGTATGATGTGTGTGTGTATGGTGTGTGTGTGTGTATATGGTGTGTGTGTGTATGGTGTGTGTGTATATGGTGTGTGTGTGTATATGGTGTGTGTGTGTATGTGTGTGTGTGTGTGTGTGGTGTGTGTATGTATGGTGTGTGTGTATGTGTGTGTGTGTGTGTATATGGTGTGTGTGTGTGTGGTGTGTGTGTATGTGTGTGTGTGGTGTGTGTGTATGGTGTGTGTGTATGGTGTGTGTGTGTGTGGTGTGTGTGGTGTGTGTGTATGTGTGTGTGTATGGTGTGTGTGTGTGGTGTGTATGGTGTGTGTGTGTATGTGTGTGTGTATGGTGTGTGTGTGTATGGCGTGTGTGTGTATGATGTGTGTGTGTATGGTGTGTGTGTGTATGATGTGTGTGTGTGTATGGTGTGTGTGTGTATATGGTGTGTGTGTGTATGGTGTGTGTGTGTATATGGTGTGTGTGTATATGGTGTGTGTGTGTATGTGTGTGGTGGGTGTGTGTGTATGGTGTGTGTGTGTGTGGTGTGTGTGTGGTGTGTGTGTGTATGTGTGTGTGTATGGTGTGTGTGTGTGGTGTGTGTGGTGTGTGTGTGTATGTGTGTGTGTATGTGTGTGTGTGTGTGTATGGTGTGTGTGTGTGTATGGCGTGTGTGTGTATGATGTGTGTGTGTATGGTGTGTGTGTGTATATGGTGTGTGTGTGTGTATGGTGTGTGTGTGTATATGGTGTGTGTGTGTATATGGTGTGTGTGTGTATGTGTGTGGTGGGTGTGTGTGTATGGTGTGTGTGTGTGTGGTGTGTGTGTGGTGTGTGTGTGTGGTGTGTGTGGTGTGTGTGGTGTGTGTGGTGTGTGTGTGTATGTGTGTGTGTATGGTGTGTGTGTGTGTATGGTGTGTGTGTGTGTGTGTGGCGTGTGTGTGTATGATGTGTGTGTGTGTATGGTGTGTGTGTGTATATGGTGTGTGTGTGTGTATGGTGTGTGTGTGTATATGGTGTGTGTGTATATGGTGTGTGTGTATGTGTGTGGTGGGTGTGTGTGTATGGTGTGTGTGTGTGTGGTGTGTGTGTGGTGTGTGTGTGTGGTGTGTGTGGTGTGTGTGTGTATGTGTGTGTGTATGGTGTGTGTGAGTGTGTGTGTGTGGTGTCCCAGTGCCGCCTTCCCTCCCCACACTGTGTTGTTTTGGTTGAAACTTACCATCATTTTCTAAAACTCTCTTGGCATCTCTCAACCCTTTACTCATATAATTGGTTTCTCAGAATCTGTTCACTTTGAAAACAGTCTTGTTGGATTGTGCTGAATGTATGCATGCACTTAGGAATATGTCTTTGTGAAAATCAGGCTTTTCCATCCGGGACTGTTGACACTTGTGAAGTTTTTATACATTTGCTCAAAGTCCTCATACTTTTCTTGTTAGGTAGTTTTTAATTTACATTTCAATGATGCTGTAAGTGAGAATTTCTTTATCTGTTATGTATTCAGATTAGCTCCTATTGTCGAAGGGTACTGACCTTATGTTTTGTGACTTAATACTCTAATGGATCTCTGTTAATTCTGCTAATCATTCAAGTGGTGTCCTTAGCTATTCTAATTATCTACGAATAATGAACTCATTGATTCTAGCAAGTACTCTATCACAGAGCTCTCTCCCCTCCCCCTCCCCCCCCTCCCCTTCCTTCCCCCTCGTCTTCCTCCTACATTCTCCTCCCTTTTAAGACAGAACCTCATTAAGTTGTTCAGGGGGGCCTTGAACTCTCTGCCTGGCGTTGTAGTTGACTCTGCTCAGCACAGCAGCTGGTCAGTCTGTTCCTTCCTTTCCAGCTTTCCTCTCTCCTTCTCCTGTCTTGTTGCGGTCTGACAGTCTGCTCACTGTGAACTGACAGGGTCTGGGATCTTTCTGTCATCCGTGACAGGCTCTCCAGTGGTTGCATCGCCTCTGCCACTTGCTTCCAGCGGAGCAGCTCTTATCAAAACCAGGAAGCCTTTCCTAGCACCCAGCATGATGCAAATCAGGACTGGGGTTTGCTTTGGGTCTTTTCTCGGGGGAACCCAGGTGGCCTGGGACTCACGGTGGCCCAGGCTGACTCTAACTCACAGCCGTCCTCCGTCTTTAGCCTCCAGAGTCCCGTGATTCCAAGCGTGAAGCCCCGAGCCTGCCCAGTTTTTCTTCTATGATCCTTCTATAACGGCATTAATGCATGTCTTCACTTTGAGTTGGCTTAGATTTGTTGTATGTGATTTCCTAGACCATAACTCAGAACTGAATTCTGAGTATGCTAACTTGTGGTGTTCACTGTCAGCTTCTAAGACTGGGTGGACACAGCCTGGCGACAAGGCCCAGCTGTTGCACGGGACCCATGTTCAGTACCTAGCACCCACATAGCTTACCCATGCCTGTCACTCCAGCTCCGTGGGATCTGGTGCCCTCTTTTGGCCACCACAGGCGCTGCACTCACGTGCACAAACCCACACATAGGCACATAATTAATTTAATTTCTGTATAGCACGTGAGGGAACTGGAAGTGAGGCTTATTCTCAGATCACAAAGTGTGACACTCAACTGTGAGCTCTGCTTGTTTGGTGGCTGCTTACTTTGTCCCGTGGCATACGTTTATCTGCCACTTCTGAACCAGATTTGAGGTTGGCAGAGTACTTAAGAGAAAAAAAAAAAAAACATTCTACTTACAAGGAAGAGAACGATGGATCTACCTGTCTATTTTTCTGCCCATTCTTATGCATTTTGTGTTTAATAGAAAGTTCTCCTTCTTTTACTGACAAGCTCATTTCTGTGGCTTTTTGGCATAACAGAGTGCCGTCCTTTAGTGGGCCTGCCCACACAGTTTTGGAAGAAGGTTTGGCAGGGTTGCCTGAGGCTGTTTGACAGACACCATCTTAGCATGGAGCTGGCTGGTGCGTTTGCACTAATGGGGAGGTTTACTGGCGGCTGCTATTTTAGCTTCCTGAAATGGTTTATTTTTGGTTGTATTCATTTGTGGAGCTGTTTTCTTGGGGGTAAATTTGGTTCCATCTAGCATTCTCAGTCCTAATGATTCTCTAAAAAATAGTGTTAAGAATCTTGGACCTACAAGATGGCTCAGTAGGTGAAGGCGCTTGCCACCAAGCCTGAAGACCAGAGTTCGATCCCCAGAACCTAGACATGGTAGAATGGGGCAACTGACTCCCACAGGGATCCTCCAGGCTCCACATGTGTGCTGGGGCATGTGAATGTACATGTCTACATATACACACAAGAAATAGATAAATGCAAAAGAATACTCTTGCCATATGAGCAGTTAGTAATCTTTGTATGTCTAATAACTGGTAAATATTCCTTTATTTACTATGTTGTTGACAGAGAACATAAAATTAATAATAAGAAAGGAAGGTGGGGGTGAGATGGAGTAGTTCAGAAATTGGGTAAAGGCGGTCCTGGTAAAGCAGCTGTGACCAGACCCTTCCACGGTGAACGGATGAAACTCTGCTTGCCGAGCCAGGACCACCACACTAACCTGGGCCATAAGATTTTCCATTCTTACCTTCCAGAACAAGGTGGTGGCAAAAACACAACTAGAAAGTGGATCACCCGCTTCTTAACCCTTTCTGTGCCGTGGGCCATCTTGACACCTGGGTTGATCTTAGGCAGTGAGCAGAGGCGTGGTGATGGCGGACCCTTTTGAGAGCCTACGAATCCTCTGGAAACCATCTCCCCCTTGACTGAGTGAAGAGAACAGTCTTCATAGCCACGGGGCCCCAGGGCTCTGCCTGTCGCCACCACTCTGGCACGGGGATCACAGACGCACCCCGCCACACATGGGTTTACATGACTGTGGGCACCAAACCCAGTCTCTGTGTGTGCAGCAATCTCGGTACAGACTGACTGTCTCCCCAGCCTCTTGGACTGCACTCCTTAAGCTTTGCTCATTTCCTCCTGCTGACATCATCCACCCCCAGGCCAGGGCTGTCCCCCGAGCACCCTCACCTGTGTGGCACACAGGCCACGCCGTGAACTCACGGGGCAGGGTGGTGGCGATCTCTCTCTACCTTTACACCCTAATAGCCAGTGTGGGATTCAGCACAATGTAGGTACCCAGTCTGGCTGAGTGTGGCCCCAAATCACCATGGACTAATTCTCACATTCTCGTGTGGTAAACAGACATGAACTGTGGAAACTTTTCAGCCTGGCAAAGGGGTGCTGCATGGTGTAAGCGACAGCAGGGAGGCTGTGCTGGGTAGAGTTCCGAGCTTCGGCGCTGTTTAACTCTCCATTCCGGCTCAGACACACTCTCTCCTTTCCTCCAAGCTCTCAACGCTCTCATTCTGCGTCTTCCTCTTGAATGCTGCTCTCTGCACCTCGGGTCTTCTGTCTGACCCCACACTGATGTGTGGAAATGTTCTCATCTTTCCTAAGCCTGCTCAGAGCCCATTCCTCCTGGCTGTCCTCACATCCCAGGCAAAGGAGCGCCTCCTTATCTGGTGCCCGCAGAGCACTGGTCACCTCATGAGGCCCTGGTGTTAATTTTGACTCAGGACAGTGAAGCAAATGGGCATTTCCAGTGGTTGCTCTGTTCTTTCTGAGCCAGTGATTTTATTCGGAATTTCTGTTGCATGGATTTCGTTGGAAACACCCTCCTGTGGACATCTGCCTTAGATTACCCAGTTACAGACTGTACCCAGTGGACCCGGGGCACAGACGTTGCAAAGGCTAGAGCAGTCTGTCAGGTATTGTTCTCAGCACAACAGGAGCCCGTTGTCTGGTTCGCACTGCACGCTGCTGACAGGTGAGGCCTTCCTTCTGGAAGACTGAAAGGAATGTGGTGTCTCCTGTTTGAGCTTTATCAGTATTGGTGGTCGTTTTCACACATCAGTGCTCGAGTCTGAGAAAGTCCACCTAAGACAACTGACCCGGGAAACGACCCCCAATGGCTGTCACCGTTGTCAGGGGCCGGTGGCTGTCCCCTTCGTCAGGGGCTGGTGGCTGTCACCGTTGTCAGGGTCTGGTGGCTCTCACTGTTGTCAGGGGCCGGTGGCTCTCACTGTTGTCAGGGGCTGGTGGCTGTCCATCCCTCACCGTTGTCAGGGGCTGGTGGCTGTCACTGTTGTCAGGGGCCGGTGGCTGTCACCGTTGTCAGGGGCTGGTGGCTCTCACTGTTGTCAGGGGCTGGTGGCTCTCACTGTTGTCAGGGGCCGGTGGCTGTCACCGTTGTCAGGGGCTGGTGGCTCTCACTGTTGTCAGGGGCCGGTGGCTGTCCATCCCTCACCGTTGTCAGGGTCCCTCCCTCCACACCACGCCCCTCTTCTGAGCTGACTGAGACCGCTGTGAATTGCTCTTCTCATCTTCCCTGCCAGTGCTGTTCTCTGAATTCTCGGCCCACTGCGTGCATCAAAGGGCAGAATGGGGTGACTCTCACAAGTGAACCACCCTGCTGGACGATCCCATCCTCTGTTTGTTAACCTGGTCCTATTCTCCTTCAGATTACTATTTTAGTCCATTTTTTGCTTCATCAGAAACAATGGGTAAAGAATGGTGGGAAATAACTATGATGGATAGTGGACAGAACATGTGCCTTCAAGATAACAAAGATTACATAGATTCTGCCACAGATCTTAGGTTTATAAGATGCTCGATGAACATGTGGTAGTTGAAAAATAGAATGAATTTGATCCCATTTGAAAAATAAGTAAATTTTTCCTTTATTCTTTAGACTCCTTCTAAGAGAATAGGAGCTGTGAAATATCAAGCCTTAAAAATAGAGAGAATGACTCCCCAAGGAACAGCAAAGGTCTAAAATATACCCATGAGACCCAGGCAGAATGCTAAGTTACCGACACCCTTCAGAATGTCTGTATTATTCTTTGACAGTCTCGTACATGTATGCACTGTATCTCAGTCCTAACCACCCTCAAGTCCTCCCTCCCACTCTCCCGGACACTTTCCTGCACATCCCCCAAAACCCCTGAGATCCTCCCCACCCCCACCCCCACCCCCACCCCTGCTGTAATCCAGATTTCCACTGTTGCTTCCTGCTGTGCTGCTGGCTGCTGGCTGCTGGCTGCTCTCCTTGACTTGCCTTTGTGTGGGCAACCACACAGGTTCATGAGAGCAGTGGGCATGCATGTCCAGAAGGTGGCATGTCACAGGTTCATGAGAACAGTGCTCATGCATGTCCAGAAGATGATTGTCACAGCTCTCCTCCCCATCCAAGCTTACATTCTTTCCCCCCCTCTTTGTCATGATGTCCCCTGAGCTTTGGGTGAGAGGGGGTAGCATAAATGTCCCATTTTGAGAGAATGGACATTTCAGGACATCTGCACACCCAAAACCAAGAAGAGAGTAAGAGCCACAGTCTTCACGGCCTCCTCGGGTCCCCACGCCTGTAAGATTCACACCCATAGAAGGAGCTTAGCATATCATCACGGAGTGGGAAGCAGGTGCAGGAGGTGTGGCTACTGACTAGTGAGGGGCTCAGGTGTTAGGGGTGTCACACACTGTGGCTTACACGTGCACAAGGAGTATTGATCCTGCCTGTTTTCATTCGAGCTGGGCAACAGCAACACTGGAAGTCCCAGCTCGAGCATTCTCCAGGGAACCTTCCCTGACTGCTAACGGGGTGTGCAGGAAGGGTTTGGTCTTCCTGTTTGCCCGGCCTGACTGCTGCCAATGGGCGCTACAACAAGACACCTGGGTGAAAGGAGTGAATCTGGGGCTAGGGAGATGGCTCAGCTGATCAGTGCTTGCCTTGCCGTGGGAGGATCTGAGTTCAACCCCAGGATTAAAAACTAAAAAGCCAGTAGGGTGGCGCGTGCCTGGAGTCAGTGTGGGGAGCCAGACAGTTGGGTCACTGGGGTTGCATACTCGGTGGGCTAGAAATGGAGCCAGGGAGGAAGTCAGAGCCAGCCCGGGGCAGGGGCGCACAGGCAGGGAATTCCGAATCTCCGAGCAGAAGCCCTGTTCTCAGGGAGCCAGGTAGTCAGGCATATGGGAGTCCAAGCACACAGCGACCCTGCCTCAAAAACAGACAAGGTAGAGTGTGACTAGGTGTGATGGTTTGAGTAAGGGCGGCCCCACCCACAGGCGTCCATGTTTGGATGCTCAGTTCCCAGGGAGCTGCACTGTTTGAAAGGATTGGGAGCCCTGTTGCAGGAAGTGTGTCACTGGGGGTGGGCTCACACCTGTCCAAGGCCCAGGGTCTCCTTGCATGCACTCTCTCTCTCTCTCTGTCTCTCTCTCTCTGTCTCTCTCTCTCTCTCTGCCTTTGTGTGTCTATCACTTTGTCTCTCTCTCTGTCTGTCTCTCTGTCTCTGTCTGTCTCTGTCTCTCTCTCTTGATGGGAGATGTTATTCTGTATATATGTTTCTCACACTGGTTAATAAAGCACTGTGGCCAATAGAAAACTAGATAGGCGGGGCTAGGAGACCAGGAGGAGGAAAGAGGAAGTAGAAGGCGGAGTCAAGATGTAGCCCGGGGAAGGAGCAGGACGCTTGCCGCACGGCTCCCCGATAAGACGACCACGTGGAAATACTTAGATAAGTAGAAATGGGTTAATAATTAAGGCAGAGCTAGTCCTTAAACAATAATGGTAATTGGCCAACAGGATTGTATCAAATACAGAGTCTCTGAGTGTTATTTGGGGCTGGTGCAGCAGAGGGCCCACGTGGCGGCAGGACTGGGAGGCCGGCGGGGAGACCTGCTGTAACACTCTCTCTCTGTCTCTCTCTCTCTGTCTCTCTCTCTGTGTCTCTCTCTATCTCTATGTCTCTCTCTCTGTCTCTCTCTGTCTCTCTCTCTGTCTCTCTCTCTCTCTGTCCCTCTCTCTCTCTCTCTCTGTCCCTCTCTCTCTCTGTCTCTCTCTCTCTCTCTGTCTCTCTCTCTCTGTCTCTCTCTCTCTGTCCCTCTCTCTCTCTGTCTCTCTCTGTCCCTCTCTCTCTCTCTCTGTCTCTCTCTCTGTCCCTCTCTCTCTCTCTCTCTCTCTCTCTCTCTCTCTCTCTCTCTCTCTGCTTGCTGACCAGGATGTTGTCCACAGCTACTCCTCCCTCGCCTGCCGGCATGCCTCCATGCTTCCTACCCTGATGATCATAGAATACGCCTCTGAAACTGTAAGACAGGCCCAGTTAAATGCCACCTTTTATGAGAGTTGCCTTGGTCATGGTTCTCTTCACAACAGAACACTGACTAAGACTCAAGGAGCAATAGCCAAGGCTGTCCGTTCTCCGGTGTCCTTGGTTCATGCCCAGCCACACACACACCAATCACAGATTGAAACCTATTCTAAGTGGGACGCTCATCCCCCTAAACCCTCTGGCCACGTGCTGACTATGTTAAGGTCAAAGCAACGTGGAAATGAGTCAGCAAAGTGTCGCTGCCCTGGGCTTCCTCTCCTTGGGTTCACTGGGGACAGCTGCATCCCAGTCCGCAGAGGAACCTTCATCTCCTGATTCTGGCTCCACACAGGTGTCAGACAATGTGTCAGAGACTGACATCAGCAACGAGGCTCAGACTTCCCGGGCCAGCACAGACTCGGCAGAGGAGAAGCTGAGGAACAGATTGTATGAATTAGCCATGAAAATGAGCGAAAAGGACACTTCTTCTGGGGAGGAGCAGGAGTCCGAGCCCAGGGCTGAAGCCGAGACCCAGAAGGAA
This sequence comes from Cricetiscus sungorus, assembly GCA_030556225.1. NCBI lineage: Eukaryota > Metazoa > Chordata > Mammalia > Rodentia > Cricetidae > Cricetiscus > Cricetiscus sungorus. The sequence continues at coordinate 37,351,706 of JANBXA010000642.1, forward strand.
AGCCTCTCTTGTGAGGAAACCAGCCAGGGTGTGCAGGAGGAGCTGAAGAAGGTAAGGGCCGGGCGACGCCTGTAGATAGCACTGCCTGCCGCAGCTGCAATGTGCACACTAGCGTGTGTGTGTGTGTGTGTGTGTGTACACGTGCACATGTGTGCGTGCAAGTGTGTGTTGCATGCATGCCTGTTTGCACACAAGCATGTGTGCATATGTGCACACGTACATCCATGCTAGTGTGTGTGTGTACACGCGCGCATGTGTGCATGCAAGTGTGTGTTGCATGCATGCCTGTTTGCACACAAGCATGTGTGCATATGTGCACACGTACATCCATGCTAGTGTGTGTGTGTGTGTGTGTGTGTGTGTGTGTGTGCACGCGCGGGCGCATTAGCATGTGTGTTTGTGCAGAGATGCCCTAGGCCGCAATAAGCTTCCTCTACAGTATTCAGTCCAGGCACTGGGAGAGAAAAAGAGAACTTTCTCAGTTGTTGCCAGGGACAATCAAGGAGGGGACACCACTGCCCTAGGGAGCCCTCCACCTCGGGGCTCCTGCTGCCTGCATCTGGAGTCATCCATCCCACGACCCTCCCCGTGCCCACCGATGACACCCACCGATGCTATCGCCCTCCCCCTCTGCTGCCTTCTCCTGTAGTTTGGGGTTGTGACCCACCCCTTCTAAAGCAGTGAAGGCTTCTATCCACAGCACAGGAGCTGTGTGTTACAAGGGGTCATCTGGACTCATCGACGGGGCCACTTTTAGATCCCAATTAGTTTATTTCAGCCCAAGATCCCCTTTCAGAGCAATCCTTCATGGAATCCCTGTGTTCAAAACAGGTCAGTTCCATTCTTAGGATCCAAAACTTGACGGCTGGGTCGTCAGCTCCACACTCCTCTTCTTTACAAGCAAACCTGAGGGCCTCGGCTCGTGGTTTGAGAAGCATGGAAGATAAGCCAGCCCCCAGCAGAAAGGGATCACAGCCGCCTCCCACTCCGCCTCCGCCCACTGTGCCAGCTTCCCTCTAAAGTTTCTCAAGACATGTTAATGCTGAGTGTCCCCGTGTGCCACCAACGAAGGGAAAGAGTGACATGTTGAGAGTCCCCTTGTCATGGTGTAGATAGATATAGAGCTGATGGGTAGATAGGCAGACAGGTGGGTTGATGATGGATAGATGGTAGGTGAATGATAGATAGTAGGCAACAGACAGATGGATGATAGGTAGATGTTAGATTGATAGGTATACTAAGGAATGATAGGTATCAATCTACATAATAATAGATAGATGACAGAATGATAGATAGGTGGATCATGGATTGGTAAATGATAGACGATAGATACATAGATAGGTGAGAGACTATATATTGATAAATTATAGATGATAGGCAGACAGACAGACAGACAGACAGATTGGGGGAAAAGTTTCCTGATGATAATTAACCCAATCCCCTGTGTACAATAAAACATAGAACATGTTTATATTGAAACTGTTTACAAAGTACACGTGGTCTCTTCCATAAAGATGGTTCTATTGACTGAGAGGCAGGGCTCACGGTAAGGGTCTGGGGAGTTACTGAGGTCAACATAAAGCTCTGTGGGAGTCAGGTGTGGCCTGGCCCTGAAGATAGCACAGAGGTCACCTAGGCTGTTGTAAAATACATGTGACAGCTCCCTTAAGAGTGGGTTCTATTGCCTGAGAAACAATGCTCAAGATGAAGGTGTAGAGAGTTAAGTGTCGGAGATAAAATATAGTCTGTGGGAGTCAGGGGTGGTCACCAGGCTGCTAACTATACCCGTCCCTTCCAGGCAGAAAACAGACAGCCCTGCATGTTTAACATCCCTGGATCCCCTATTTGTAATCCCCTATTTGGATCCCTGGAGCACTATTTGTAATAGATTAATAATAGTGATAGATTGATGATTAATTTATAGATTATGAGACGATGGATAATAGATGATTGATTGACAGATTGGTTGGTTGACTGACTTAGATAGACTATTGGATGCCAGACAAGCTCATTAAGTAATCCATTGATTTAGTTGCAGCTGATTTTGCAGATGGGGAAAGTGAGCCTGGTTATCAAGGCCCGTGTCGTGTCAGAGCTGAGTATGCATCACCAACCTGGACCTCAGATCATGAACTCCCCTCTTTGTAACAGGCCACCTCTTGTTAACTCCAATGGGTTTCATGGCCCGCACCTGGGACTCTTGTGTTTCACCCTCTCGCGAGGGTCTTTTCCCTATTCCAAGGGTACACCATGGAAACTCACAGGTTCCCGCTGCCCCTCGTGCATGAGTGAAGGATTTCTCACCCTGCTACACAGCTGACCTGCTGCTATAGAGAAGGGACCACTATGATGACAAATGGTCGGGCGGGCCCTGGGGGAAGTAGAGAGGGTCACACTGTCTGTCTAACAGTAGCTCCATAGCCTGCTGGCTTTTCAGCCTAGTGGTCCCAAAGCTGTAAGGAAAACTCATGCTGGACCAGTGGCAAGACATGCTGAGATGGGGCTGTGTGCTGCTGTCAGGTGAGCCCTCTGGGATCACCTCCTCTGGGCGCACCCACCTGTCTGCTGTATACACACCTAGGAATGATGTGCAAGAAAGGAAGGGTCACTCGGGGAGCAGCCAGGCCCCTCCCCCACCCTGCAAGGCCCCTCCCCCACCCTGCAAGGCCCCTCCCCCACCCTGTAAGGCTCCTCCCCCACCGTGCTAACTTCACTTACACTCCCGAGTTTGTAGACTCCTCAGAGTTCAAGTCCATCCCCCAACTAACCACAAGTTCATGAAAATTCAACCAGTTATCATTCTTTGTGTGTGAAAAGCAATGCCTAAAAAAAAACAACAGTAAAGAACACATTTCCCCCAGCAGGCATGGCAACTGGAGAGCAGAAATACAGATTTACAGACTGGATACTATCTAAGTGTGGAGATGTACTACACAGAGATGGGTTCTGGGCTTAGAGCATTGTGTTTTGTTGTTTTGGGAACTCGACTTAGGCTGAAGTCTTAACTTCCTGCTGCTTCAGGCACGCATTGTCCTTTGTTGCCCGTCCACCAACCCTCACATCTTCCGTGGTCCCCTGTGGCTGCTGGCCCTTCCTGGACCCTCCAGTCCCTTCCCCTCTCAGCGGTCCAGCTCCCCTGCTACCACAGTCCTTGTTCTCAGCCACCAAGGCTGTGGCGGCCAGTCTGTGATGTAGTGTGAATTCACATTGGTCTGAGTCAGATATGGGGCAAATGCTGAAGGATCAAAGAGGCAGAGCAGAAGCCACTAGAGTTCTTAACCTCTGCAAAATCTCTGGACAAAAGGCTGCTAGCTTCTGTCTCCGCTCGCCTTATATTCCTCTCTCTGCCCAACCTTATCACCTCCTGTTTCCTCCTCTCTGGTGCTGGGATTAAAGGCAGGAGATCCCAAGTGTCGGGATTAAACCGTGGAGTCCACTGCCTGAACTCCACGGTTAACTAGTGGGTAGCTCCACCCTTTGGTCTTCTGGCAAGCTTTATTTGTTAGAGCACGAACAATCACCACACTGTCTGTCTGTCTGTCTGTCTGTCTGTCTGTCTTATTTTTAACTTGATTCCTAGGATTCAGCCCAGGCTTTTATTGTTGATTGGGTAAACACATCTTGCCCTGCTTGTGGGACAGGGATAATCAAGCCGCCTTTCAGAGTTGTGAGGCTTGAATTATGCAGCGTAAGCTTCTAGCCCAGCAGGAGCCCAGCAAATGCTAATTGGCATATCCCCTTAACAAGCGCCAGGAAAATCAACTTCACAAAATACTGTCCCTCTGCTGGGGCTGAGAGTGGCGAGCCCAACGCCTTGTGCAGACACAGAGCTGTGTCCACAGCTGGTGCCCCTCTCCCTGTGCAGAATGTCAGTGGGGGAGCCCTGCGTGTGGCTGAACCCCAAATTCCCATCTTTAAGGTCAGTGTAGCTGTGATGCCCCCCCATGATTCAGCCACTGCCGGCCTATACAACACACACACACACACACACACACACACACACACACACACACACACACAAAGAGCGGGAACCTTAGACCTCACAGGGACCTGCTCCTGTTGCATCTGTCCCTGCTTCCCCGGAGCTGACATGCTGACACACAGGTACGTGCAGGAGTGTGACACTAGTGACAGCTCGGTGACTTTAATGCAACTTTTTCTGTAGAACTTGGGGTTTCTGGACCCTGCCCAGCAGCAGCAGAACCCCTTTAAAAGCATGGTTTCTTTCCTTGCTTGGAGTCAGACCCTGGCTGTCGGCAGACTTACCCTCAGCTGGCCTGGCCTGGCCTGAATGGTTCACTCTGACCGGGTGTAAGTGGACCAGTGATGACTGAGAAACTGCTGAAGCTTGTGAATCCTGGGGGTCCACAAACCTTGTGGCAGGTAGTTGTGCAAAGGGGTCATGATTCCTCTTTAAGCAGCTGCTCTGGTCCCTCAGACCCCATTGGCCAGCCTTCCAAACGGTGGTGCTTGGAGCCTGGAAATGAGCGTGGCTTCCCCAGCTCTGGGCAGGGGCCATCCCAATACTTCTAGGGGAGCACCCTGGCCGAGTGGTTCTCCCGCTGCGATGTGGCACCCCTGAAAAAAGGGACATCAAGAAAAGCTAGGGGCTGGCCTGAGTCTAAAGGCAACACTTCAGAGATCCAAGTCTGTATATCCCATGTCCTGAAACATTTTAATTTAAAGTATCTTTGTTTATAACCTCAAGTGGCTGAGTTGTATTTGATTTTTATAACAGGATCATAGCCCAGCAGACATCCCCCACACATGTAATGGACGTTGACATTTTACTAAATTAATAAGAAACTAATGCCAGGCCTTGAGAGATGGCTCCACAGCTAAGAGCACTGACTGTTCTTCCAAAGGATCCAAATTCAGTCCTCACGTGGCGGCTAACAATGTCTGTAACTCCAATTGCAAGGTATTGATACCCTCTTCTGGTGTCCGTGAGTGCCAACAGGCCTGTGGTGAACAGACGTGGGTACAGACCAAGACTCACACACATGAAATATTCTATTGAAGGAGAAGCAAATGGTCCACCGGTTCTCGTGGACCTAGAACCCCAGTCAGTGCCGGAGACAGAGCTATTGACTTTTGTCTCTGGATGCTCGGGTTTAAGGCTTGTGATGAGGTCTTTGTTGACGCCCTGCTGTTGACCTTGACCAGTGTCATTGTCCAAGTGTGCCTTGCCTTTGTGAGGTGAGTCATTTCATTTCAGAAGTGTGTCTTTGGCTCAATACAGGGGCGAACAGGACTTAAGATGGTAGACACTGCTTGCCCGTTGAGGAATTAACACGCCTGGTTTCTAACTCTGCTTAACCGCTGTTTTATGGATCGGAGGCTTTAGCCAGCCAGCTCTTACCCACAGTGCTTGAGCAAAATTCCCTTCACTCGGCATCATCCGTGCCCATTGGTATGTCCTGCAGGCCAGGCAGAGGCACTGCCACCGGGCAGCGAGGCAGCTCTGGCACTGCCCTCTACCACAGGGCTTCTGAACAGTTTTCCCTCGAGGCAAGCATGGACTGAACATGAGGAAAGCTTGCCAGGCTCCTGTGCAGGGTGGGGGTCCTCACCCTCTGTGAAACACGGCGTCATTTAAAAAGCCGTCACCCCAGCTACATCAGAAGGAAGCACGGGACAGGCAGGATTTGAGAAAGGAAGTCAGACATGCTCTCAGAGCTTATGAATAGTAAGATCTGAACCTCAGCCCCCTGACTTGGAACCCTTGTTCCACAGAAGCCCAAAAAACAAGATGTCCTCAGGAGGTAGGATGATGGGATATCAGAGGGACAGGAAGGAAGAGGGAAGGAGGGAGGGAGGGAGGGAGGGAGGAAAGAAGGAAAGACAGAAGGAAGGGAGGAAGGAGCACCCTGAACAAAGCTTGCCAGAAATTTTTTCTGAGTTAAGAGAGCACAAAGCAAGCAGGTTTTCATCTGATTTCCACAAGTGCATGATGGCATACATGCAACCATATTCATACACACATGCATGCATACATAATGCATACACATACATTCATGCAACCATATTCATACACACGTGCACATGTACATACATATATGCATACATGCATGCATGCAACCATATTCATACACATACATACATGCAACCATATTCATACACCCATGCATGCGTACATACATATATACATACATGCAACCATATTCATACACCCATGCGTGCATACATACATATGTACATACATGCAATCATATTCATACACACATGCATACATACATGCACACACACGCAACTACATTCATACACACATGAATACATACATATATGCATGCATCCATATTTTTACATACATGCATGCGTGTATACATACACACTCAACAATAATGATAAAATAGAATGTATTTGGAAATAAATCTTAAATGGAAGTTACAGTAGCGTGAGGCCCCTTTTGACCGACACACCGGATGATTGAAAATAACAGCAAGTGCTGTTGGTGAGAGTTCAGGAAAGTGAGCAGCATGACATACAAAGTGGTGTCAGCCTTTATTAGCAGAGTGGTGACTTAGTACCCAGAGCAGTCTAACTGCACATGCCCATGGACTCAGGAATTGTTCTTTTCGTCATTTGTCTTAAGAACAGTGGGGCACCGACCCAGGATGGATTACACGTAGTTCATCGGGTACTATGTGTACCAGTGGGGTCTTAGGGATGTGGGACGTAAGGTCCAGACGGTAGACAGACACAGCTGCTAGAATTGGGTCAAAGCGATGAGCGTGATGCTGGCAAGCTGAGGTTTCCCCGTGTGCGCCTGCCTTTTCGTTTCCTCTTCCTTTCCTCCCTCTCTCCTCCTCCACCTTCTCCTCATCCTTTCCTCCATCCCTCCTGTCACCCCCCACCCCGGTCTGCTAAAAGACTATCTGGTCTTCTGAAAGGGAGAGGGTGGACAGAGGAGGTCGAGTGTCAAGCTTATCGAAAGGGCTATAGGGGAGGGGGGAGGAATAGGAATGTCCCGGGGCAGCAGCGAAAAGTTGGTAAGCCATCACAAGAAGAGCTTCAGTAAGAACACAACACTGCACTCTCCAAAGGAGCGCTCTGTCCCCAAACCACACCATACCCTTTGTGTAATTACCCAGTCAGGCCCAAGTGGCTCTGGGGTTCGTAGGGTCCTCCTTCCCTCTTGGCCTGTCCACCATCAGTCTGAGAGGGGAAAGAAAGAGGAAGAAGGGGAGACAGAAAGCTTTGTACGTGGTCCTTGAGCATGAACAGAGGTAGCTGTCCCAGGGACAGATTTCAGCCACAAGCAAGACAGACCCATGGCCACAGTTACCTCCTGGGCCAGGAAAGAAATTCCTGCCTGCTCTTCACCTGCCAGAGATGGCTGGGTCAAGGATAACAGCCCCAGCATTGGCCTCCCCCATCACTCTGGCCATGCCCTGATGTGCCTTCGAGGGGCATTAAAAATCAAGCAACCCTAGCACGGGGATCAGAATTCAATCCCTAGGACCTACGTTAAAAGCCAGGCATGGTGACACCTGCTTGTCATCCCACCACTGGGGAAGTAGAGACGAGCAGACCTTGAGACTCACTGGCCAGCCAGTGTGGCCTACCTGTCAGTTTCAGGGCAGGAAGGGATTCTGTCAAAAGAGCTAACTGGGATCTGGAGAGATGCCCAGGGGCTAAGAGTGCGTGTGTGCTGCTCCTGCAAGGGACCCGCGTGTGGTTCCCAGCACACACGTGTGGTGGCTCACAACTGCCTGCGACCCAAGCTCCAAGGCAGCTGATGCCGTCTTGTGAGTTCACAGCACCTGCTCCATGTACGCATGCTCACACATAGACACACGCTCATATGTAATAAAAATAAGTCTTTAAAGTAAGACAAAACAGAACAAACTGGATAGTGCCTGAAGAGGTCCAGCTAAGGTTGTCTCTGGCACACACATTCTCTCTCTCTCTCTCTCTCTCTCTCTCTCTCTCTCTCTCTCTCTCTCTCTCTCTCTCTCTCACACACACACACACACACACACACACACACATGCACCCTTACACACATGCACACCTGCACATATCCTCAGTCATTCCTAGAGGTCGGTTCTCCTCTGATCTCTCATATGTGTGTGTGGTTTCGTCAGCTTATTGTATATGCTAATTTATGGTAAATTATTAAGATCATGTCCAGACTTCTTCGCACAGTTCTGTACCTCCATCTTTTGTCAAGTCTCTCTTCAGAGTCGTGAGTCTGTGGGGGAGCCTGTTTTGATGGGTTTTTGGAGGTGCCGCCCAGGGCCTTATGTTCATGAAAACTGAAACACAGTTCTCTGTGGGGACATATGGAGTGTCTTTTCTTACCTTTAAAAAGGGGACAAATCCATAAAATGCAGGCTTTGGGGGACCAGTTTTTTCTCTTGATGCTTTGTTAGTTGAAAGCATTTCACGAAACCAAGACAGCATCTGTAATTTGGGGCAGGAAATGATGAGCAGACTGTGGACCTGGGTTCTGCCGTGGTGTGTATCTTTCTCACTGCCATGAGTGTGTGCTGCTCAGCCTGGTGGGTTCAGGCCAGGGGTGCATCTCTCAATAGGTCTCAGCTGTGTGTCATGTGGTCTGGCCTTGGCAACAAGCTAATGCAGAGCGACACCTGTTGGTAGAGGCGGTTCCCTCCTTTTGGACCATTCTTTGGTTCATCTTTTGCTCACTGACCTGATTGCCCCTCAGGATTTTTAAAATTAGTTTTCATTTTATGTGCGCGAGTATCCACATGTACATATGTGTACCATAAGTGTGCCAGGTGCCCAGAGGCCAGAAGAGGGGTTGGATCCCATGGGATTGGTGTTGTAGGCAGTTCTGGTGCTCAGCAGCAAGAGTTCTTAACTGGTGAGCCGGCTCTTCAGCCCCCAGGACTGTTTCAGCATCACTTTCTGCAAACACTGGGTCCAGGGACCTCTACGCATGGACGCTGGAGTGGTGGGATGGTGGGAAGGACTCGGGCCTTGGGGACCAAGATTTCTAGGCTCACATTCCCCTCTGCACCTTCATCTTTAAAGATGGGCTGAAAACGTCAGCTGCATTGGGTGAAGGCTGAAGGCTGGACACTTCTAGACTATTCTGAACTCTGTCTCATGAGATCCCTTTCAGGAAACCAAATAGCTCTTTCCCATTTCTCTATGAAATGATGTTGCCAAGGTCATTGTTTTCAAGGATTGCTGATACATAGTAGTACCTGGTGTTAAGAATGAAACTATGTTTCTCTCCAGGATGCAGTGGGCTCTCTCTCTCTCTCTCTCTCTCTCTCTCCTCTCTCTCTCTCTCTCTCTCTGTGTGTGTGTGTGTGCACGCGTGTGCGTGCATGAGTGCGTGTGTATCTGCATCTCTGTGTCTTTCTCTTTGTCTGTCTGTGTGTATCCACATCTCTCTCTGTCTACCTCTGCCTTTCTCTCTGTCTCTGTCTCTGCATGTGTCTGCATCTCTGCATGTCTGTTTGCCCCCCTCCCGTGTGTGTGTCTGTGTGTGCATTGCTGTGTCTTTCTCTTTGTCTCTGTCTCTCTGTGTGTATCCACATCTCTCTCTGTCTCTATCTCTGCCTTTCTTTTTGTCTCTGTCTGCTCTGTTCGTGTGTCTGCATCTTTCTGTCTCTGTTTGTCTCTGTCTCTCTATCTCTCTGTCTCTCTCTCTCTCTCCTGTGTGTGTGTGTGTGTGTGTGTGTGTGTGTGTGTGTGTGTGTGTGTGCATGTTCAGGTCCTGTCTACCCTGACTTTTTTTAAAGCAGAGTGTCTTCTTGGTTGGGGCTTTCCTGTTTAGCTACACTTTCTGGCCAGTGAGTCCCAAGGGTCTGCCTGTCTCCACCTCCCCAGTAAGGGCTACAGACACACATCTTCACACCTGACTTTTTAAGTGAGTTCTTAGTTGGGTTTTTACAGTTGTAGGATAAGTATTCATCACCTGATCCATCTCCCGAGGTCCCACTATAGTCAGCTTCAGCCTCTCTGTCAGCTGTTGTGAGTCAGGACAGGATGGCCATTTCAGCTGGGTGGAGGTAAGAGCTACTGGCTTGGCTGCTTTGCTTTTCTAATCTTGGGCTTGAAGCTTGAACTCCAACATCTGTCTCTGGGTCTATTATTTACATGCTATGGAGGTAGAATTTATTCCAAGAAACACTTTTTCCAAAATCAAGCCTGAGGGCTGGATGGGGGATTGCTCAGTGGTTGAAATGCTTGCCACACTGAAGACTGGGGTTAAATCCCCAGAGTCCATGTAAACGCCAGTGGACCAGGGACCCCAGAACAAGCAGACTAGAGAATCTAGTAGTGTCAGGAAGCTAGGGGTTCAACTGGGAGACCCCCCCCTCAGCAACTAAGGTGGACAGCAAAGGTGGTCAAGAAAGATTCCCAGTGTCAGCTTGGGCCTCTGCACGCGCGCACACACAAACACACACACACACACACACACACACACACAGACATGCACAACATATACATACATGTGAAAATAAATGGAAAAAATCTTTTCTAAAAAGTAGTTGGCTTCCTCCTCAGGCCCAGTGATCTGTCACAGAACCAGCCCTAGCTGCAAGGGAAGCTGGGAAACGATGCTTCTTACTTGCCCTGAGAAGAGAACCAGGGAGGCTGGCTGGAGGTCCATGTGTGAGCTAGCACCTGCCAAGCCTCAGAAGGGCCCTTTGCCAGTACTTTCCTTGTGTGGATGACTACAGTAAGTTCTAGAACTGAGGAGTGGGCTGGCTAAGGTTCCATAATAGACAAAGCTAGAGTTTCATCATGTCTCCTAACTCCTCATACAGAAAGCCACCCTCAGGACCACACTGTAGACACTATTTCCCATGGTTGTGAATAAGACATCATCTAGGAAACGAAGTAACTTATAATAGACAAAACACAGACAGCTTTCCCTCGAGCTCTGCACCCTCCATCCACCCCTTTGACCCTAGAGTCATTCACTGTGAGTCACCAAATCAAAGCCAAGTCACACCAGGTCCTCTAGGCTCCCCGTGCTCTGTCAACTTCTTCTGTCCCTTAGATTTGTCCTATTTAGTGTGTATGAATGTTTTGCTTGTGCCTAGAGAAGTCAGGAAAGGACACTGGATCCCCTGGAATTTTGAAGATGGTTGTGAGCCAGCCTGTGGTGCTGGACATTGAAGCCTCAACAATCCTCTCCCAGAGCAGCCAGCGCCTTAACCGCTGAGCCGTGTCTCCAGATTTCTGTGTTGTGTGTGTGTGTGTGTGTGTGTGTGTGTGTGTGTGTGTGTGTGTGTGTGTGTGTGTGTGTGTGTGTGTGTGTGTGTGTGTGTATGTGTGCAGTGTGTGTGTGTGTGTGCAGTGTGTGTGTATGTGGTGTGTGTGTGTGTGTGTGTGTGTGTGTGTGTGTGTGCATGTGTATGCGTTCTTGAGAGTGCATTGTGTTATTACAGACTTTACCTCATGATGGGTGCCAGGACCCTGCAGGATTTCCGTGTCTTTGTTAATGTGCTGTTCTTGTCTTCTGTCCCCTTCTGTTATTGGACCAAACAGAAGTGTTCTGCTGTTTCTCTCTGCAACATCTCCACAGAAGTCCTGAAGGTCATCAACGCTACCGAGGAGCTGATTGCAGAGTCTGCGGGGCCCTGGGAGAGCCCCCCAGTCCCATCTGACAGAGACATGGGGCTGTTTCCTCTTGGGACAGACCAAGTGAGACTGGACAAGCAGCTGACGTCCTTGGAAGAAAACGTAAGGGTGTGTGAATGTGCCTGGTGAGGACGAACATGTGTGAAGGGGAGGGAATAGGAGGAGAGGGAATAGGAGGAGAGGGAAAAGGAGGAGAGGGAATAGGAGGAGAGGGAAAAGGAGGAGAGGGAATAGGAGGAGAGGGAATAGGAGGAGAGGGAAAAGGAGGAGAGGGAATAGGAGGAGAGGGAATAGGAGGAGAGGGAAAAGGAGGAGAGGGAAAAGGAGGAGAGGGAATAGGAGCTGCTCCCAAGTCATGGAAGGACATGACCCACCACCGCCGCCACCGTGGCTAGTGTGTCCCTGGGAAAGGCTGAGGCGGGGCTACCCGGAAGCAAGGGTGCAATCAGGAATCAACTAAGTGACTAGAGAGAGAGCTGGGCGGCAAAGCTGAAGAGGAAAGCGTCTTTGTGTTGGGTGTCAGTTACTTTAGTTGTGAAATGGCGTCTGCAATGTGGGCCCAGGGTGGTTTTCTGTATGAGGAGCTTGGAGGCCTGGCCAGGCTCTAGCTCTGTGTAGTTACAGACCTTGGCCAGGTCACTTCCTCTCCTCAGGGAAGATGGTGCAGAGACAGGGTAGGGAAGGGAAGAAACATGAAGCCACTGTGACTTTGACCTCAGAGCAGATTCAGCCTGATCCTGCAGGAGCTCCCAGACGGTGGCTGCATCTCTGGCCTGGACTTGTCTACAGCCAGCTGATGTGTCTGTCCTTGAGCATGCAGGTTGAATGCCTGTAATTCAGAAGGCAGAGCGAGGGTCCCCAGAGGAAGCTGGCTAGAAAAACTAGCTATCTTGACAAGTTCTGGGTGTGGTTGAGAGATCCGGCCTCAGTGAATAAGGTGGAAGGGTTATGATTGATGACATCAACCTTGGCCCTTCACACACACGTGCAAACATGTGCACACACATGCACAGAGAGAGAGAGATGGAGGAAGAAAGACTATTCGATGGTGTATGTGAAAGTCGAGCTAGGCTTTCTTCAGGACGCTGTGATTGGAAGGCATCACCTTGGCAGTGGGGTCGTGTACTGGAGAAGAGATTGAGTGCCTGATGTGACATGGGTGAGTGGGAATCGATAGCTGAGGAGCAGAGGGGGTTGTGTAGTTGGAATTTTTTTCTTTGGGCCACCAACCAACTCCCGAATGAAGACTGAGACTTATTATTAATTATGAATGCCCAGCTTTTAGCTTAGACTTGTCCCACTAATTCCTTTTTGGGAAAGGGTTGGTTTTTTGAGACAGGTTTCTCTGTAGCTTTGGAGCCTGTCCTGGAACTCACTCTGTAGACCAGGCTGGCCTCAAACTCATAGAGATCTGCCTGCCTCTGCCTCCCAAGTGCTGGGATTAAAGGCATGTGCACCACCAACGCCCAGTGCAACGCATCTTTACATAGTCATTGGTATCTTCAAGTCAAAACACAAGCACTTATCCACTGATGCAGGACTTCAGAAGCCCCAGTGTGGATAGAGATGTGGTTTCCAGGCTGAGTCTGCAGCCCGCTGTTCCCTCCTTCAGCCCAGCCCCAGCTTTGCCCCGTTCCTGTTCCCCTCCCCCTCCCTCCTCGCACCACCCTTCTTCCAGCTTCGCACCCCTCACCTGGGAGCAGAGGGTGCCCATGCGATGAGTAAAAGTTAGGAAGATTCTTCTCCTCCTCTCTCTAAGCCACATTGGGTGCGGGGAGGGGCTCTCCCTGCAGTCCCCAGGGTGGGGTTCAGCAGAGCAGCAGGAGAAGGTGGGCTGGCTCTGGCCCCTGGCTGCAGCTGGTTTAATTAAATCATGACATCTGTTGGTCTCACTACAGAAGGTGAACTACACCCCTCACCCCAACTCTTTGCCACTGTGCCTGGGATGCTCAGATAAAAGAGAACATTCTAAATGCTCACCCTTGAAAGCACTTCTAAGGCTATGGAGGGTACAAGGGAAACACCACACCTAGTGTCCAGTTGCCTGCTTTCCTTGATGGGTTGTTAACTTGTCTGTCGAGAGGAGAGTCAGGGACATGTAGAGCCCCCAGCTCTCGGTTGCATTAGCTCTGTGGGCTCTGCTCTGCTCTCCCCTAAAATCTACACTGCTCTGGGGCTTTCCTCGCCCTCCTCAGCTGCAACTTGTACTAATCTATGATTCCAACACACTCAAATGCACAAGTGCGCGCGCACACACACACACATTCACAAGCACTCATGCACACATACACTCACACACACGCAAGCACTCATGCACACACGTGTGCACGCACTCACACACTCACTCACGCACTCACAAGCACCTGTGCACACATGCGTGCACACACACGCACACACATGTGTCTATCCTGATTTCCTTTAGAATCACTTCTTGCTCTCCATGTACTTTAATTTATAACCGGTGGCAGCAGGCACAACAGGGACGCCCAGCTCTGCCACGGAACCCAGGACGGAGCAGAGGGCATTGGTCCCTCCCAAGATTCTCTTGCTGCCCCACAGCTCTAGAGAGGAGGCCCTAAAACTCATGGCAGTGGCTGGGGTTACTTAGGCAACTATCTGCCCTTTGTGAGCAAGGAAAAAACGTACTATTATCTGCCGGTCCTCTAAGGTGTTTTCCTGGAGGCTGAATCCAACAAGATGCTACGGGGGACCAGTACATCTGGGTAGCTTGTTCTTTCTGTGAAAATTATTGAGATTCATACATGAGTCTCCTAGAAGTGAGGCTGGGGAGATGGTGGGGCTGGGTGAAACCTCAGTGTGGTAAACATTAATCCCATGGAATGACAGTAAAGACCACCACCCAAATTAGCTAAACTTATATCATGTTCTATTATATATGTACAGTAAAACCTGTCTGGTGACTGCCCCCCTCCCAAATTGAGGACTCAAGAGGTCAGCCTTAACATAGCAGAAGTGGGGTTTTCATAGCCCCAAAACTGCAAGGCTAGTGGGTTCTCAGTGTTGGGGGATTTTCAGAGGAATTTCAGTTATGTAGGACCTTGGCAGAATATCTTATCTTAAGGGGGAGGAGGTCGGGATGTAGTCAAGGAGGAGTCAGATTCCATAGCGTGTAGAGCATGTCTAATTCCAGAAAATGGGTCAAGACACAGAAACCAGGACTGAACTTGTTTTGACCTTGTGACAAGATGGCTTCTAACCTTAACATGGACTAGGGCTGGCCCATCATAAATGCTTGCCTTCAAAGGTAAGGACCTGAGTTCAATCCCCAGTACTGGGCAGGCAGAAACAGATATGTCTGGGGTTCGCTGGCCGGACATCCTATCCAATGAGTGTCACTGTCTCAAAAAAACAAGATGGAAAGAGACGGAGAAATGACAGCAAGATTGACCTCTGACCTGCACATGAATACACGAGAAACACACATGCACACACATTCACAGGCACACACACATCACAGGCACACACATATACACACAGAGACACACGCACACACACAGAGAGGCACATACGCGCGCACACACACAGACACACATACATGCACACACACACCTACACACACAGAGACATGCACACACAGACACACGCACACACATCACACACACACACGCACACATGCACACACTTCCCAGAACCTTTCAGTAGAGAAGTCTGTGTAGTACTCTCTCCTGGGAATTTGACCACAGAGCTCGCCTTTAATGAACACCTGTCCCCATCTCTTGAGCCATTCTGAGAAAGACGCACTGTTAGGGAGACGCGTGTCACAGGCCTCAGTGACCGGTTTGCAGAGGACACAGATAACTCAAAGGAACCACTTTTCTCTCCCAACACGGACCTCACTAAGCAAGCAGCTCAGTTCCAAGTGACTTTCCAGAGGGCAGATTTTTAGTGGAGTAGAGAAACATTTATGTATGGAGTGGCAGGCCAGGCTGACTTCCGTTACAGCAAGCCTGGACTAGAGCCACCACCCAACCCTTGTATGACCCCAGGACGTCTGGATCCCAGTGCTGAAGTGTGGAACTTGGTACTATTCCAACATGGATTAAGACAGCCCCACAGAGTAGATAGTAAAGGACCCGAACCAGCCCGCCCCACCTCACGTCCAGGCTGTCCCCACCCCCATCCCAGCTGTGAGAGCAGAGAAGACATAAAACATTCTCATCTTTAGCACAATGCTTATAACTGCGTCTGTTTTAAGTCACCCGAACATTCAGAAAGTTAGGTCATGGTCCAGCATGATGGCTCAGTGGGTGAGGAAGCCTGCCACCAAGCCTGAGGATATGAGTTCAAACCTAGGACTCATATGGTGGAAGAAGGGAACTGTCCTCTGAGCTACACACATGCACACACACACACACACACACTCACACACACAAACACACACACACACAAACACACACACACAGACACACACACACAAACACACACACAAACACACACTCACACACACACACACAAACACACACACAAACACACACACAAACATACACACAAACACACACAAACAAACACATACACACACACACAAAACACACACACAAACACACACACAAACATACACACAAACACACACAAACACACAAACACACACACAAACACATACACACAAACACACAAACACACACACAAACACACACACACAAACACACACACACCATGGCACATGCGTGTGCACACACCCAAACACAAAGTCAGTCATGTGAACGCCCTGCCTTAGTTCCCGGCTTGTGAGTGTGTCAGCACAGCCATGGCCGTCCTCCAGCCCTTCAAGCCCCATCGCTTTGGTAGTCAGTGCTGATTCAGCTGTGCTCACAGACAAACCTCAGTGTCGCCTCCCTGAGTGCCAAGAAAGCAGACCTTCAGGAAACACGAAGCAAAAGCATGACCACTCCAACCGGACTGGGGGCTTAGATCTGTTTCCTATTACCCTGTCTTGGCTGTGATTTAAAAAAATAATAATAATCTTTTAAAAACACACCATCAGCAGATAGTTGACAATACACACCACAGTCTGGGGTAGATCCAGCCCTGGGGTAAAGGTGTGCGTTCCTCGTGTTCCTGGGAAAATGAGTGACCCTGGGCATCATCATTGTCATCACCACTTTTATTTCATCCAGCAATGTTTGTCTGCTGCTGTGCTTAACTGGGCTATTCCGGGTAAAGGATTCTAAACTCACCAATCCCGCCATGAGTTTATTTCCGCTAGATATCCCCTGTTACAAGTCCCTGACCGGATTCGCCGTTCATGTTGCTGGCATCGAGCTTGCTGTTCCTCTTTCCTAAACGGATTTTGCTTGTGCTTTTAAGAGAGGAGAGATGTCAAAAGCTTCCTGCCCTCGCCCAAGTGTGGAGAGTGTGATAAGCGGGGTGGGGGTGGGGGGCTCCCATCTGTCTCCCAGCATTCAGCCCAGTCATCCCCGCCCCTTGTTGACTGGTGTCCCTGGAAGAGCCTGGCCAGTCCCAGTCCCAGAACTGTGCCGTCTCTCTCTGCAGGTGTACCTGGCAGCGGGCACCGTGTACGGGCTGGAGGGACAGCTGAGCGCGCTGGAAGATGCTGCCCGCTGCATCCACAGCAGCACAGGCGAGACGGAGCTGGCAGATCTGGAGGACCAGGTGGCTGCAGCTGCAGCACAGGTACACCATGCTGAGCTGCAGGTGAGCCCCCTGCTCTGTTGAGGTGAAACAGGAAGCTCCCGCTGCCTGGGCACATTTCATCAGCTCCAGCGGGCTAGCACAGAGGTGGCCGCCTATAGCAAAGGGCTCTGGCAAACCTTCTCTGTCTTATTTTATTTTATATGTGTTTTTTCCTTTGTGTATGTGTGTGCACCGTGTTATGCTTGGTCGGGAGAAGTTATTGGATCCGTTGGAACTGAAATTTTGGGTGGCTGTGAACCACCACGTGAGTGCTGGGACTGGAAGCCCAGGTCCCCTGCAGGAGCAGTGAATGCTCTTAACCCGTGATTCATCTCCAAAGCCCCTCAAACCTTTCCTAAAATAGAAGAGGTTTCTCCTCCCTCCAAGAGCAGAACCTCAGTCCATATTATCTGTCCTGGATTTCCTTTAAGACCTACGCTAATGGCTGAGATGGTTCAGCCAGAAAATGCCCGCCACTAAAACCTGAGGGCCCACGTTTGGATCCCAGCCCCCGTTATGGAAAGCCAGGCAGGGCAGCAGGCGCCTGTAATCTCAGTGCTGGGGAGGCAGAGGTGAGCATCCCTGGGATTCACCCGACAGCAAATCTAGTCAGATCCATGAGCCCTGGGCTCAGAGAGAGACTCTCTGAAAACATAAGGTGGAGAGCAATTGAGGAAGGTGGCTGATGTCAACGGTGGCATCTGCAATACATGTGCATACATGGATATGCACACACGTACACACACGCACACACGCACACATGCGTGCACACACAGGTGCACACACGCACACACATATACACACATGGGCGCGTGAGCATGCACACATACGTATGCACACACATATACACACGCACACACAGGTGTATATGCACACACAGGTGCACACACACGCACACAGGCGCACACACACACAGGTGCACATACATGCACACAGGTGCACACACACACAGGTGCACATACACGCACACAGGTGCACACACACACAGGTGCACACACACACACAGGTGCACACACACACACAGGTGCACACACACACACACACACAGGTGCACACACACACAGGTGCACATACATGCACACAGGTGCACACACACACACACACACACACACTATGCCTGTCTCCTCCCATTGCCTTCCACGGCTACCCCTCTCACGTACTATGGGCCGCTTCCTGCTGTTTTCCCACCATGGACTTGAAGCTACACAAGAGCCTGGCCACAGCTGTGTGGCCCAAAGGAGTAACTCCTGACAGTTAACAGAAATGAGCAGGAGCTGGAGAGAAGGCTGGGCACGGAGAGCACACTCCGCTTCTGCACAGCAGCTGAGCGCGGTTCCCGGCTCCCACATCAGGTGCTCGCAGCTGCCTGGAGCTCCAGCCCCACCCCCGGGAGTCAGTGCACTCGCTCCTCTGGCTTCCACGGGCTTCTGCACGCATGTGCGCAAACCCACACGAAGTGCAATGTATACGAGAACAGAAAGTCTTTCCGAGGGGGTAAATAAAGGGGTGAACAGATGGCGTGCACTTCTCAGGCCAGGAGCTTCGACACAGCTGTCTCCACTGAGCAGTTTCGTCGAGTATGTTCTGAAAATGCTTTGTGACTTTGTGAGTGTGCCCTTGTCCCTTGTGGGTCAGACTACTATAGACCCACTACCAGACATGGTGGTGTTTGTCTGTAATGCCAACATTGAGGAGGACTAAGATTAGAGTTCAAGTCAGCCTTGGGTACAAGGACAATTCAGGGCTAGCTTGGGCTACATGAGATGCTGGCTCAAGATAGTGAGTACAGAAAACTGTGGGAGGTCCATATGTTTCTCTGGATTAAGATGGGGGGCGCGGGGGCAGCAGCACGGCTCAGCAGAGAAGGGCAGTAACCACACAGGCCTGGAACCTGAGTTCTCCCCACAGATAGAAGGGAAGAACCAGAGAAACAGTTCCACGGAGTTGTCCTCTGGCTTACACATATGCAATGGCATGTGTGCCCCAGATACTCTATAAATACAGAGAGAGAGAGAGAGGGAGACAGAGAGAGAGAGAGAGAGAGAGAGAGAGAGAGAGCAGGTGTTCGATACAGATCCCTGATGTTGCTACTGTCTTTATTTTTTGTTTGCTTGTTTTGTTTTACTTTGTTTTGTTTTTCAAGACAGGATTTCTCTATGTAGTCCTAGCTGTCCTTGAACTCACCCTGTAGACCAGGCTGGCCTTGAACTCAGAGATCCGCCTGCCTCTGCCTCCTGAGTGCTGGGGTTAAAGGTGTTCACCACCTGGTTTTGTCTTTATACCACAACCGGGCACCCTGGCCAGGTCTGAGGAGATGGCGTGGCACAATTGATAAAATACTTGCAGACATGAAGCCCTGGCTCCCATCCCCAGATCCCACACTTTAAAAATATGAAGGAAAAGACCTGGCATGGCGGAACGTTCTTGTAATTTCCACCGTGGGGGAGGTGGGGACAGGCAGATTCCCGGGGCTTGCTGGCCAGCCAACCTAGCTAAATTGTCTAGTCCCAAGCCAGTGAGAGATGCTGCCTCATAGAACAAGCCAGCCAGAGGTGGCTGGTGTACTCTCCGCCCCCTCTACTGCACTGTCCCCTGAGCCAGGGTGTGGGCGGTGTGATACAGACATCCCGCTTAGGGCGGAGCATTGTGCAGTCATCTGATCTGCACCCAGCCGCTGACCCCTGCAAACGGACGCCTCTTTGGTGGGAGATGGAAGCTGCCTTAGACTGTGGGTGCGCAGAGGAGTGTGTAGAAGGTGGCAGCGTGCAGCTGCGTGCTCCGTTCTTCCCTGGGGCCTATGACCTCCCAGCCACTGCATTTGGCCAGGGCTACAGAACGAGGCATGGGTTCCACCTTGTGGAGCAGCCCTTAAATCCAACCAGAAAGTAGTTGGCTGCTCCTGTCACGTTCGTGCCGGGGCTACACCAATGTAGGTCTCGCCTTTTGACGTTTTTAATTACGTCAGCAGCAACTCTCTGAGGACCGAGGTTCCAGTACCTCCACAGACCAGACTCAACCCTTACCCTAACCCTAGCAGGAGACATTCTGGTCACTCAGACCAGGCGTGCCTATAGTGCGCCAGCCCTTCAGCTTGCTCCTGCACGTGCTCTAGAACTGTAAAACCAGAAACAAAGGTTTGTGCTTCTTATGTTTGTCCTTTCCTTACAGCACTAGACAGACCAATGATTGGTAGAAGTTGAATGAATGAATGAATGAATGAATGAATGAATGAATGAGTGAATGAGTGAGTGAATGAATGAATGAATGAAAGGCCAGGTGTTTTGACACAAGCCCATGATCCCAGAACTTAGGAAGGAGGTGGAGGCGGGAGGATCAGGAGTCCACATCATCCTCAGCTACATAGCAAGTTCCAGGCCAGCCTGGGATGCATGACACTTTGTCTCAAAAAGAAAAGCGGAATGTAATGTACAAATGAACATACATACGTCAAACCAGGCTTGCTCTTTGTGAGTTGATAACGTCTAACCAAGAATCTTCCTCCTTTGTGGGGCATGAAGATTTCTGACATCGAGAGCCGGATTTCAGCCCTGACCGTGGCTGGCTTGAACATAGCACCCTGCGTGCGTCTCACAAGGCGACGGGATCAGAAGCAAAGGAACCAGGTGTGTCTGTCCCCTCCCCCCATTAAAGGTTGCATGATCTGGAAAGTTGCAAGTGCAGCATCTCCCGAGCGTTACTGAAGGCTATGCTCGTTTGTAGGTGCAGACTATAGACACATCGCGACAGCAGAGGCGCAAACTTCCGGCTCCTCCTGTGAAAGGTATGGCGCTCTTAAAACACCCAGCTTGAGGCACTGGAAGAGCTCAGGGGACCCTGAGGTGAGGACGTGTGAGGGCCAGAGCCAGTGTGCCCCCTTGCGAGTGTGATAGGCTGTGCGTGAAAATGGATGAGTATGAGAGTGATGGTGTGTGTCAGTGTACCCGTGTAGTAAGTGTGTGTGTGTGTGTTTGTGTGTGTGTGTGTAGAGAGAGAGAGAGAGTATTAGCATGTGAGCGTGTAGGGGTGAGTGTGTGTTTGTGAGAGTATGGTATGAGGGTGATAGGTGTGAGTGTATGTGTGCATGTATGAATGTGGAATGTGTGGTATGTATGTGAGTGTGTGGTTTAGATGAGTATATGTGTTATGTGTCTGTGGGAGAGCATATGAAGTGTGTGAGTGCATGTGTGTCTCTATATGAGAGTATGAGCATGTGGTAATGTGAGTATGGAGAAAGTATGAGAATGTGTGTGACTGTGTGTGCAATTGTCTTAGTGTATGTGTGAATGTGTGTGATTTTGTGTGAGTACTTGCATGTATGGAGGAGTGAGAGGGTATGAGGTGTGTGTGTGTGTGTGTGTGTGGTCTGTTGGGGTAGGGGGTGAATGAGCACATTAGTGTGTGAGGGTATATGCTTGTTTTGTGAGTGTGTGTGTGTGTGAGTTTGTGAAGCTGTGTGTGTAACTGTGTATAGGTGAGAGTGTGTTAGTGTTGGCCACACAAGTGTGGAGGTATCTGTGTGTGTGTTAAGTGTATGTGTGTGTGGTATGTGTGTCTGAGTGTGGGGGTGGACTTGGTGTGTAACTGTGTGTGTAAGTGAGGGCACGGGCATAGTGTGAATGTATTGGTGTGTGTCAATGTATCGAGAGTACTGTGTGAGTGTGTTAATGTGGTGTGTGTCAGTGTATGGAGAGTACCGTGTGAGTGTGTTAATGTGGTGTGTGTCAGTGTATGGAGAGTACTGTGTGAGTGTGTTAATGTGGTGTGTGTCAGTGTATGGAGAGTACTGTGTGAGTGTGTTAATGTGGTGTGTGTCAGTGTATGGAGAGTACTGTGTGAGTGTGTTAATGTGGTGTGTGTCAGTGTATGGAGAGTACCGTGTGAGTGTGTTAATGTGGTGTGTGTCAGTGTATGGAGAGTACTGTGTGAGTGTGTTAATGTGGGGGTTCTGCCAGTTTGAGCGTGAGACTATGAAAGTGAGTATGGCAGTGTGAACGAATTTCTGAGTGTTTTGAGTGTGAATCTAAGTTTGTGAATGTGACTCTCATGAGTAGGGGACTGAATGTATGTTCAAGTTTATGTGTGTCTGTGTGTGTGTGTCTGTGTGTGTGTGTGTGTGTGTGTGTGTACACATGAATGATTTATGACAGTGTGAGGGTGCATGCATATTTTGTGTAGGAGTATATGTAAATTTAAGATGTGTTTTGTGTATCTGTGGGTTTGCATGTAGGTGAGTGTATGTGTGTGTGTGTGTGTGTGAGACAGAGAGAGAGAGAGACAGAGAGAGAGAGAGACAGAGAGACAGAGACAGAGAGAGAGAGAGAGAGAGAGAGAGAGAGAGAGAGAGAGAAGAGAGAGAGAGAGAGAGAGTCTGTGGAGCTAGGATGGCGACCAGTAACCCTGAAGGTACCCGTGCCTCTGCCCTGTACAGCACCAGGATTACAAACTATTTTACGTGGGTGCTGGATCCAGACTCGGCAGGGCTTCCTCCCGACTGAGCCGTCTCTCTCCAGCCATCCTTACCCATCTTTACTTGGGGCCTCCAGAAGCAAAGCTTGGGTCTTGGATACATGTGAGGCATTTTGTGAGGAGATTCCAGCAAGTGCTGAGGGTAGAAAGACAAAGGGGAGGAAAGGCATGAGTGCCACGTCGACTGCTTTAATTAGTGGGCAACTTCCTGGGAAAACGAAGCCAGCACCTCGGGAACCTGATCCTTACTATTTGTTTCCTTTTTAGCTGAAAAGATTGAAGAATCTTCGGTGACCCCCATTAAAACATTCAACCGCAACTTCCTTCTACAAGGCTCCTCCATGAGCAGGCTCTCAGAAAGGCAAGGTGACACCAAGGACTCCATGGTAAATGTTATCTCTGCACCTGTCATGCCACATGACCGTCTCTCCTGTGCCCGCCACATCACACAACAGCCCCTCCATTCCTTCCTCCCATAGCTGTCCCAGCAGGGACCCGAGAGACAACCTTCCTTTCTGGTCTCCTGCCTCTATTAGATTTGGGGGGAGGTATCTCTGAAAGGTGAGTGCCACCCCGTGTGGCATTGCTGGCCTCTTTAACTTGAGTCTGTCATCTCTGTTGTGTTTCTATCTAGCTCGTTTTGGGGGCCGGCTACGATATGAGGGAAAGGAAAGCATGCCAGGTCTGGTGGGCGTGAAAGGGCTTTTACTCTGGTGTGGTCCATATGCATGTGAAAATCTGTTAGCCACGAATGCCTTTTCCTAAGTAGAGTCAGCAGCTGCCCGCAAATGTGACAAAGGACAGGGCATAGGATAATGTCACAGACACTGGGGATCACACAGCAAGGGCCAGTGGGATATTTGCTACAAAAGCATTTGCAGCTGGGTAGGGCCGCTTATGTCCGTAACCCCATCAATAAGGAGGCTAAGGCAGGAGGGTTGCTGC
This sequence comes from Cricetiscus sungorus, assembly GCA_030556225.1. NCBI lineage: Eukaryota > Metazoa > Chordata > Mammalia > Rodentia > Cricetidae > Cricetiscus > Cricetiscus sungorus. The sequence goes on from JANBXA010000642.1 coordinate 37,375,343, forward strand.
AAATTTCAAATTTGGGGGCCAGTCCAGGCTTCATGGTGAGGTCCAGGTGGGCCACAGTTACGATCAAGACACATGGTTCATGGGGTGTCTTAGTTGGGTTTACTGTTGCTGTGATGAAACACCATGACCAAAAGCAGCTTGAGGGAAAAGCGGTTTATGTGGCTTACATGTCCTGAGTCACAGTCCATTGAGAATAACGAGGGCGGGAACCAAAGCAGGGCAGGAACCTGGAGGCAGGGGCTGATGCAGAGGCCATGGAGGGGGCTGCTTACTGGCTTCCTCAACCTGCTTTCTTATAGCGCCCAGGACCACCAGCCCAGGGATGGCCCCGCCCACAATGGGCTGGACCTTCCCCATCAACGCCAATTAAGAAAATACCTTATAGGTCTGTTTACAGCTCAGTCTTTTGTGAGTGTTTGAATTTGTGTGTGCGTGTATGATTCTTAAGTTTAAAAACTCAATTCATCAATGAATATAAAAGCAAAATTTGCATTATGATGGCTTATGCATGCAATGGTAACATGGGGGGTGGGGCTGAAGGAAGAGGGTTATAGCAAACTCAACACCAGCCTGGGCTACACGGTGAATACCAGTCTGAGACCTTGTCTCAGAACAGTTAACAGCAGTATACCCATCAGGAGCTCAGAAAACATTGAGAAGAGATATCTGACCCAGGCAGGCCCACAGTACAAGTTTGCTGACAGCGAACTCAGTGTGGAATGGCCGGAGGGATGCAAGGACATACCCACCTGCTGCTGTATAGGTGCCCTCTGCCTCTCCCTTCCTCGACATCTCCCCCCGTCCCGCCCCCGGTCCACTCTGAGTACAGAAGCTCCAGGTGATGGCATCAAATGAGGTCTAGCCTTTGAACCACACGTCACTGTCTTGATGGCCACAAGGAACTTCAGTCCCTCGTTGCCTTTCCTTCACTGGTCAGCTGTGACCCCTGACCTTTCAAAGGCTCCTGGTCATAATGGGGCGATGGTGGTACACGCCTTTAACCCCAGCACTCAGGAGGCAGAGGCAGAGGCAGGTGATCTCTGAGTTCAAAGCCTGCCTGGTCTAGAGTTCCAGGACAGCCAGAACTACACAGAGAAACCCTGTCTCGAAAAACCAAAGGGGGAGGAAGGAAAAGGAGGCAGCAGGAGGGGAAATTTTCCTATTTTCATTTGCCTGAAGCAGGCAAGCTCGGAGCCTGTCTTGGTGTTGGGAGAGCAGTTTGCTGGGTTTGGTTGTTGAGTTAAGAGCTCCCCTGTTTCCTTTCCAGAAGTAAATGCCAATTAGAGTACTGAGTAATGTGAGCATTGGGTGTTGGTTAAGATGCTTAAATATCCAACTATGCATCGCAGAAAATATCTAACTACATAACAGAAAATCCGCTTCCTAAGACTCAGTTTGCAAACAGAAAATCTTAGTAAATCCCGGGACGATGAAAGTGCCCAGTCATTCCCCATGACCATGCTGCCAAACAGGATCGGTTTGCCAGGTAGATGGTGACGGTGTCTCCATCTTGCTTCATCCAGGAGCCTGTTCTGGAGTCGGCTGTGATGTACTAACCACGGAACTCCACAGCCAGTGACCCACTGCCTCTGGCCGTACACGACAGTGCCTTGACCCAACAGCCATCGAGTACTGTGTGGATTTCCACTGAGGCGAGGGCCTGGGGAGGCCGCAGTGCACCGCTGCGCAGGGCTGTCTTGATACCTCACCCGGAAGGCCGTCTCAGTCTGCAGCTCTGAGGTCTTGCCCACTCTCTGCCTTAGGCTCCCAGGGGAATCTGAGACTGAACATCCAGACGCTGGCTTCCAAAAGTGGGGCTCTGTGTTTAAAAGATGCATTGTGCCTGTTTAATTTGTTCCTGTGTGTTGTCTTCACTACCCCTGAGTGCTTTTAATCTCTTTTTATCCCTGTCATCAGTTCATCCAATGGAAAACTGTTGGAGAGAAGGAGCTTCAGGGAAGGAAGGAAGGAAGGAAGGAAGGAAGGAAGGAAGGAAGGAAGGGAGGGAGGAAGGAAGAGGAAGGAGGTCATTACCCTTGCTTACTTTTGCTTATCATCTCCTAACAGATGCTGAGAGCAGGGTGCACTAGAAAGAAGTCTCACTGAGCAATGCTCAGCCACCTCCCAGTGAGTCCCCAGTACCCGCCCAACCTCCATCACTGCCCTTCCCGTTGCTTGGCAATCAGCCACAGAATGAAAGCTCTAATCCACCCATGCCATACCCAGGTCTCTTTCAAACCATGTCTCATTTCGAATGTCGAGTTCTTGCATGGATTTACTCAGGGGGGAGAGGAGCCTAAGGAATGCCATTATTAGTCTAGCTTTCAGGACACCGTTCAGAGTCAGTGTGAAATGGCTTGGCCATGACTGACATTAAAATGAAATTTGGGTAACTGAACTATTGCAAAATAGAACTACGCAAGAAAAGTGTTCTGTTCTCCAAAACATTATTTCCCACTGAATTCAGCAAGATTCACATACAACAGCAGTGACGACTGGGGAGGTGACCCTGGCTCCACATCCATGGTCTGTTTCAGGGGAGAGGCTGGCCCAAACGCACACAAATGGACTTGCACTCCCGCTGACTCACTGGTACAGTGCCTGCAGCCTGTTTTTTATGTTGGCTTCCAGGATATTCTGAATCACGGAGCTACGGTGCGGTCGGGGGCAAAGGCAGGATTTAAGGCAGTTAGAAATAACCATTAGGTGCTGGCTCTGCAGGACACAATGTTCTGAGTTTGGTCTAGGGTCCCTTTCCAGCAGGCCTATGGATTTTCCAGAATCCACAACCAAAGGTCAGACCACCAAACTTGTGTGTGAGCTGCTTCTAACTGAAATGCCCCCACCCCCCCAAAAGTCCAGCTCTGTTTTCTCTTCTATGTTCTTGTGTGCACCTCTAGGCTTGATTTAACTGCCCTCCCTTCTGGTGTGTGTGTGTGTGTGTGTGTGTGTGTGTGTGTGTGTGTGCCATCGCTGCTGATAAGGGTCCTCCTCATATTTCCATAATGCTCCTGCTGTCACCCCAGAGAAAGGACTCCATGGAAATAGTGAACCTTTGGCATTTTATCGTGGGTGTGGTTCACACTGAAACAAAGTTGAAAAAAAAAACACAACAAAAAGATCTGACTTCCAAATAGAATGTTTTCCTTAGGAGGCATGAGACTGCCTTTGTGCTAACAGTGTTAAAATACTCAGTTTTATTTTGAAAAAAAAAATAAAAGTGTGTACTCTGTAAGCCTTGCAAAAAGAAAAAAAAAGTAATAACAAAGAAAAAGCCTGTTCTATGGCGTCTGAACTTTATAAAGGCTTCCTTGTGCCAAATAAGTACAAAGATTTAATTTACTATTTAAACCATAAACATGCTATAGTTCCAGAAAATTATTTTGTCATCCAGTGATTTTGATCTTTAGTGTCAATATTTATATTTAGATTAATTTTTATAAATGAAATATTTTGATGGTCTAAGAAAATGAGGACAAAGAGGATACTATCTCTGATGGCTTCTTGGGTAATGCCCTCATGTCTCACATACTCGGCCAAGAACCACTGTCAAAAGAAATGACCACGACCGAGCAGTAAAAGTCACTTATGAAAATCATCTGTGTGTGTGATTTTTATTCATTTATTTCTTTATTTTGGTTAGGAGAGTCTAGGAGTCTGTGTCACTGCCTGGCTGCCTTCTAGTTTTACTACAAATGACTGCCTAACCAAGTTGGTTCTTCCTCCTTAGCTGAAACAAGGCATTTTCCCAATGCTGGTATTACAGGTGTGCACCTGCGCATTACAGGTGTGCACCTGCGCATTACACACATTACAGGTGTGCACTTGCACATTACACACATTACAGGTGTGCACCTGCGCATTACACACATTACAGGTGTGCACCTGCGCATTACACACATTACAGGTGTGCACCTGCACATTACACACATTACAGGTGTGCACCTGCGCATTACACACATTACAGGTGTGCACCTGCGCATTACACACATTACAGTGTGTGCACCTGCGCATTACACACATTACAGGTGTGCACCTGCGCATTACACACATTACAGGTGTGCACTGCACTTGCACACTGGCTTTGTGCTTTCCTTTTTCTTTCTTTTCTTTTTTTTTTTTAGGTCTGTATGTGCGCCTGCATGCCAGAAAAGGGTGCCAGATCGCATTACAGATGGCTGTGAGCCACCATGTGATTGCTGAGAATTGAACTCAGGACCTCTAGAAGGGTAGCCAGTGTTCTTAGCTGCTAAGCCATCTCTATGGCCCCAGATTTTTGCTTTTCTTACTTTGATGTTGGGGATCTGAACTCAGATCCTCACACCTGCCCAAGTATTTTGCTGATGCACCCACTTCCCCAGCCCAAGTAGACACTTTGACTAATGCAACTAGGTTGTGCTACCCAGCAGCGTACATTGTAGCAAGGAAACTGTTAAGCAGTATACACTGTAGCAGGAAACTGCCCAGCAGCATACATTGTAGCAAAGATACTGCCCAATAGCATACATTGTAGCAGGAAACTGCCCAATAGCGTACATTGTAGCAGGAAACTGCCCAATAGCGTACATTGTAGCAGCAAACTGCCCAATAGCGTACATTGTAGCAGGAAACTGCCCAATAGCATACATTGTAGCAGCAAACTGCCCAATAGCGTACATTGTAGCAGGAAACTGCCCAGCAGCATACATTGTATCAAGGATACTGCCCAATAGCATACATTGTAGCAGGAAACTGCTAAGCAGTATACATCGTAGCAGGGATCTATCCATACACTGCACAGGGTGATACCCACAGCAAAGAACCCTCCAGCTGTTCTTTTCACAGTGCTGCAGATAAGAACCCTGAGTTGGTTAGGCACTATTGGGTTTCTATTGCTGTGAAGAGACGCAATGACCACAGCAACTCTTATAAAGGAAAAACATCTAATTGGAGGTTGCAACTTCAGAGGTTTAGTCCATTATCATCATGGCTCGACATGGTGGCATGCAGGCGCATGAGGTGCTGGAGAAGTGGCGCACAGGCAACAGGAAGTGATCTGGGACACTGGGCCTGGCATGAGCATATGAGACCTCAAAGCCCATCCTCCACAGGGTCACACTTCCTCCAACAAGGCCACACCTATTGCAATAAAGCCACACCTCCCAATAGTGCCACTTCCTGTAACCTTATGGCACCAATTACCTTCAAACCATCATACTCACCCTTTTGCAGGGAAGGTTGCGACATCCTGGTAAGCCCAGGATACCCAAGCCAGACACTGGCTCCTGCATCCACAAATGGGAATAGAAATCATCTATTAATCTGGAATAAACAAGCGTATGGAAGTACAAAAGCCAACAGCCTTGTCAATCTAAGGTCCGTGGAGCTCTGCTGTAATATAGCCCTTTCCTCAAGGTTGAACTCCTTGGGAGGAGCAGAAATCTTTGTGAGGCTGGAAACATGCTAGGCTCACAATGCTTCTCTAGGGACATGAGAAGCTAAAACTGTTGTTGGGAGAGGTGACCCTTCTGGGGAGCTGCCTGCGGGAGGTTCAGAGGACCGAAGAAGATTCAGGTTTCTCAGTGGCCATCCATGATGGGGTGGATCTTCCGTGAGGCACCTGCTCTGAGTCCACCGTGCTTCTATAAGTAACCCCTCACCCACTTTCCAATAAACTCAGTCACCAAGCTGGATTTGGGTGACATTGTGTCTTGGGTCTGTCATCGCCCTATCTGAGGAAAAGTCATGCAAAAGACACCCTCACATGTGCTTAGCATCACCTGGGTGCTTGTCCAAACTGGCCCAACCCTGATGCTTCTAATTTACATCTCAAACAGCATCCCAGTATGGTGCTTGAAACATTTATCTAATTATCCTTTAGCAATAAAAAAAAAAATCAGGTGTCAGAGAAGCCACCTGTGACCTCCTCTATTGAGATCCTCTCTCAGCCCTAAACTTCTGTCTCCTGTCCTTTGTCCTATGGTCAATTTTGGCCAGCTGTGGCTAGCTCTGCCCTCTGACTCAAAACAAACTTTATTGTCAGAATTTGGTCAAAATATGACACAACAGATGCTAATACTATGAATCCGAACAATGCTCTTATAGAACCATTGATGGAGGAAGAGAAGGATGGGGCCCAGCTGACTTCAGAAGCCTCACCTTCACCTGGGACATAACTGCTCCAATGGTAACAATGAGAGAATAGGAACCACTTCCTGTGGGTGAGGACCGTTCACCCCAGCCTCCTTCCACACAGGGAAACTGGTGGCCAGAAAAGCTAGAGAACCAAGGAGCTGGGCTCTCAGCGCACTTGGGAAACAGCCCTTGGTCCCACACCTGACTGCACTGCTGAGGAAAGACGGACTGTGTGCTGTAAGATGAGAGAAACCCGTCCCCCAGAGTTTATTTTGGTTGTGGTGTCTATCACAGCAACAAAGGACACCCTGTTTCAGAGTGTCAGTCTGGGACTCCCTAACCCATTCTATCAAGTTAGAACACACACGTACACATGAACACATACACACTCACACATAAACATACACACACACACGCATGTACACACATACACACACACATAAACACATACACATGTACACACATACACTCACACACACATAAACACATACACACGTACACATGTACACACATACACTCACACACACATAAACATATACACATATACACATGTACACACATACACTCACACACATAAACACATACACACACATACACTCACACACACATAAACACATACACATGTACACACATACACTCACACACACATAAACACATACACATGTACACACATACACTCACACACACATAAACACATACACACACACATGTACACACATACACTCACACACACATAAACATACACATGTACACACATACACTCACACACAAACACATACACACACATGTACACATACACTCACATACACATAAACATATACATACATACACATGTACACACATACACTCACACACACATAAACACATACACACACACATGTACACACATACACTCACACACACATAAACATATACACACATACACATGTACACACATACACTCACACACACATAAACACATACACACATACACATGTACACACATACACTCACACACACATAAACACGTACACACATACACATGTACACACATACACTCACACACACATACACATGTACACACATACACTCACACACACATAAACACATACACACATACAGATATACACACATACACTCACACACATAAACACATACACACATACACATGTACACACATACACATGTACACACATATACTCTCTCACATACACACACACTCACACACTCACACACACTCACACTCACTCACACACACTCACACACTCACACTCACACACACTCACACACACACTCACACACACTCACACACACTCACTCCAACCTGAGATACTCCTCTCAGGAGACAGAATGGCAAACATCTGTATCACTAAGAAAAACATGGCTCTTCTTGTTTTCTGGGTTCTTTGAACTCAACAAATACTTTTTCTCCTGAGAAAAAAATAAGTGCTTTATTTGCCATGACAACTGTGACCCAGAGGTCAGAGCATCTAGAAGGTTCCAGAAGTCTCTTCTACTCAAACCTTTGCTGCACTGTGGCTGGTCAGCTTACCTGTAAGGTCGCATTCTAAGTGTCTTCCTTATGCTGTTGGGATCTTACAGGAAATAATTCACAAGAAACACTTTAGCAGGAGCCTGGTAACCATAGCTACTAGAAACTTAGGCCAACCCCTTCCCATTTCCTCTTTAAATAAGAAAATCTATCTAGAATCAGTGTCCTGACCTAAACAACACAAATACCCACACTTGATTTCACAGCTTTTGGTGGGAGAGATTTCTATCGTGCAAGGGTTTCCCCTCCAGGCCCTAACTCTAGTAGGTAGGACTCTCTGCCATATTGAGGTTGGGCTGGACCAGGTGACTTGCCTTGTGATGGAAGGACAAACTTCTGCATCCCTTGATTTTGGACCTGTGTGTGAGACTTGTTTGGGCTAACCGGATGCTCTAGTTTCTTTTCTCTTACTGTGATAATCACTGAAGCCAGAGGTAACCTGGAGGAGGGGTCTCTATGGCTCACAGGTCACGGTGACTACTCTCTATAGGAAAGGCCCCCTAGACTCCCGTTTGAATGCTTGACCTTAGGGAATGGCGCTGTTAGGAGGTGTGGCCTTGTTGGAGTAGGTGGGGCTTTGTTGGAGGAAGAGCATTTGAGGTCTCAGCTGCTCAAGCCAGGTCTAGTGTGACATCCACCTCCTGCTGCCTGCTGATCCAGCCGTAGAACTCTTGGCTCCTTCTCCAGCACCATGTCTGTCCGCCATGATAATCATGGACTAAGCCTCTGAAACGGTACGGGAGCCCCACTTAAATGCTTTCCTTTGTAAGAGTCGCTGCGACCATGCTATCTCTTTACAGCAACAGCACCATAGCTGAGCCACACTGAGTTTGCAGTGTGGCATGTTAAGCAGTATTATTGTGGAGTTAGCCATATCATCTTAAAACGTGGGTTATCAACGTATTCATCCCTGTGTGAAGGGTTAAAGTAAGATTAGTAAATACGAAAAGCAAAGCCGTTGTGGTGGTTCTGGGCATGTCTGATAGTTAAGTCTCTGGAATGGTCTGGTCAGGTTAGGACACGAATCTAATAGTGGCGCCACCATCTAGTGGGCTGAAGTCCTGGACAGAATAAAAAGAAGAAAGTGAGGTGGGTGGTGATGGTGCGCGTCTTTAGTAGAGGCCTCAGGAGGCAAAAGCAGGTGGATCTCTGTGAGTTGGAGGCCAGCCTGGTCTACAGAGTGAGTTCAGGGCCGGCTCCAAAGCTGCAGAGAAACCGTGTCTCAAAAAAAAAAAAAAAAAAAAAAAAGGAGAAAGTGAACTGAGCACGAGTGTTTCTCTCTCTCTCTCTCTCTCTCTCTCTCTCTCTCTCTCCTGCCACTTTGCCTTCCCCGTCATGATGGACTGGACCCTCAAACTATGAGCTGAAATAAACAAACGCCTCTTTCTCTGAGTTGCTCTTGTCACCACAGTTTAAAAAGGTCACTGACATCAGTATAAAGAAGCCCATTGAGCTCTTAGGTTTTGACATTTTACAGCTCTCCCTCTGTTTTCGTTCTCTGTGTGTTGATCTTTCACAGAGTCTCTTGTCATTGTGATTTTTGATAAGTCATTGTGTGCTGGAGCATTTGGTCCCTTTAAAAATGGCTCCCCCCCCCCACAGCCGCTCTGTTTTCTCCCAGGGAAAGTGTTTCCCCAACAAAATTTGCATTTTGCAGAGCAGTTGGCCATGTGAACCTTGTGTGTGTCAGTGACTGAGCTGGGATTCGAACAAAGTACAGGTAAACAGGACTGACTTTCCAGGGGGGGTGATCGAAAGGGTCCAGTTTGGTGGGACATAAGTCTTAAATACAAGGAAAGAAATGTGTTTCCTACCAGAGTCCGCCACGTCTGGTAAAGATGCAATGCTGACACCGTCTCTTCCGCGGATGTCACTTGGGCCATGGGCTTGGTGCCCACGGGTTATCGAACCGTCTGAAGACGAGGGAATCAGTCCCCCTTTTAGATTTGAAGCATCAGGATTCTGCTCTCCTGGCCTCCACCCCGCCTTGATGGCAGGGTAAATGGACTTTTTGGCTAATGCTGAAGATGCACATCTAACTGTGGTTGGAGCAGGCACCCCGAGCACTTGGGGAGTGGTGCTGTGGCACCATAGGATTTTCAGGTGACTTCCAGCAGGACCCCCTTCACCCACCCAGGGCCACAAACCAAGGAAGGGGTTTTCTCGACTCTGCATCCTCTCGAGGTACTTTCAGTCCTGAAGTGACTTGGTGCTGTCTTGATAATCGCTATTCATCTTGTTGTTTGTTTGTCTCTCTGTGTGGCTCTTTCTATGTAGACCAGGCTGGCCTTGAACTCACAGAGATCGCCTGCCTCTGCATCCTGAGTGCTGGGACTAAAGGTGTTCGCCACCACACACAGCTCCTCATCTTTTATAGATGTCACCTCCCCCACAATGGTCCCCAAACCCTTCCTGACTTTGGAGACTCCACAAGTAAGGCCAAAGATTGGGTGTGAGGGCTCCAAGCCACTCAAAATCCAGATCCAAATCTGCTGTGGCTGAAACCCAAGTTCTACTTCCTCTGGAGCCCTGGGTGTTTCTAGAAGCCTGTAGGTGTGCACCAATGTGCAGTGGTTTCTAGCCTTCACTCCTCTCTGTAGCCGCAGGAAATGCCAACATTTCATAACTCGACACAAAGACATCCAAGAAAACAGTTCCTGCCAGTGGCGGTGACCCCACTGAGAGGAAGACCACAGCGCTTTGGGCAGCATCAAAGGGAGGTATGCACTGCTTCTCAATCTGTTCTTACTACTGTAACAAAACTCGGTAGTCTTCAGGAGCTGGAGCTATTTTGGAAGGTTGTAGAAGCTTTGGAAGGTGAAGTCTAGCTGGAGGAAGACGATCCCCTAAGGCAGATCCTTGGGTGGAGGGCTCACACCTCGCCCCTGCTTTCTCTTCCTCACTAGAAAATGGCAGATCTTCTCCACACGTCCAGCGCTGTGATGCCCAAGCACAGGTGCCAAGCAAACATGGATAAAGTCTCTGAAACCGTGGGCCAAATAGGTTTTGTCAGCCACAGCAACACAAAAGTAACTAACACAAGAGGTAAAATGAGAGTTTTGTTAGATACGGCGTTTAAAAAAAAATGAAGTGTGAAATATGCTCAGATGTCCGTCGAGTACCACAGAGAACACCATTCTATCTGACAAGCCAGAGGATAATGATTTTCTTTTCTGACATGTTTCCTTTGAGATTCTGGGAGGTTGACATGGTCTGGGATGAAGCAGGGTCTACACACTGGGAGAAAGAGGTTGCGTGAGAGATCTCCGCAACGAAGATCCAGGATGGAACTGAAGATTAATACACAGCTGAGGTCAGTAGGAAGGAAAAGGAAGGAGGGCCTGGACCCATGGGTGATGGCGTGAAGGGAAATTCCCTCACAGGCTCGGCACGACGTCCCTGATTGGTGGGGCTGTTTGAGGAGGTGGCAGAGCCTTGCTGGAGGAGATGCATCATGGGATGAGGCCTTTGGGAGTTCATCATCTCACTCCACCTGCAGTGTGCTCTCAGCTTCCTATTTGCCTTTGAAGATGTGATCCCCCCAGCGTCCTGCTCCGTCTCCCTGCCAGTATGCCTCCCACCACGATGCTCTCTCTCTCTCTCTCTCTCTCTCTCTCTCTCTCTCTCTCTGGAAATGTAAGCCAAAATAAGCCCTTCCCTCCATAAGTTGCCTTTGTCATGGTGTTTTGGCACAGAACAGGGGAGCAGCTAGTACACCGTGCCACTGTATAAGCATGGAGAGAGCAGGCAGGGGGGGGGTGGATGGATAATAAAAAGAGAAGAGACTTGAGAAATGAAGGGGGAGGTGACCCAGCAGTATAAATAATGGAAACACCGAGGAGCTGGTGATGTGACCATTCATTTCACTAGTCAGCGCAGGAGTCAATGTGTGTGAGTGTGTGAATGTGAGTGTGAGTGTGTGAGTGTGTGTGTCTGTGTGTGAGTGTGTGAGTGAGTGTGTGTGAGTGTGTTGTGAGTGTGTGTTGTGAGTGTGTGTGAGTGTGTGTGTGAGTGTGTGTGAGTGTGTGTGTGTGTGTGTGTGTGTGTAGAGGTACTTTACACAATGAGTTGTCTTCTCAGATCTTTAGTGTAGTTGTGTGTAGTTGTGTGTTTCTGTGTGTGTACACGTGCATACAGGTGCCCATGGAAGAAGCTGGAATAGGACGTTGGATCCCCTGGAGCTGAGGTTATAGGTTGTTGTGAGCCACTGGACATGGGTGCTGGGAACTGAACTCGGGTCCTCTGGAAAAGCAGCGAGTGCTCTTAACTGCTGAGCCAGCTCCCCGGATCCTCTGTGCTTCGTAATTCATACTGTGAGGACTCCTGAAATTGGCCATGAACTTACTGCCTTCACCTGTTCCTTAACACCAACCATACAACGCTTACTGAGCTTATGCTAAGTAACTTCTGGATTCGATCCTTGTAGCTCCTGCACCAAGACAGGCTCCTTCCATCTGTTTCTTCTGTGAATGGATCAGTAATGTTCCCACAGAGAATTATAGCAATTACATAGAAAATAATGTGCTTGCTTTGAAAAGCCAGATTCTGCTTTCGGGGCTGGGTGGTTTGGACAGGTGCACATGATTTCTAAGAAGGCAAAGGTCTTCACTCTTCACTGTAAGAAAAAGCTAGATGAAATCCTTTTCTATGGTTACCAAGAAAAATGCTTCAAACGATAATGCCTGTTGTACTGCCTGGAGGCCTTCGTTTACTCGGAATGGTAGGGCAAGAAGCAATGTCATTGCTCCGAGCCCACTGCTGTTCCTGGCAGCCCGGTGAGGTCTCCTGGTTCTGCTCAAGGGCCGTTACTGTTTACTATACTATCATGCCAAGGCATCAGCGTGAGCAGAACTGAAGGGCGTTTTCTTTCATTTAGCCTGCTTCCTTGACCTCTGTAACCTACCCATTTTTCAGAGGTAAGCAGCTTTATTTACATGTTTGGGTGCCTGCCTTAACAGTAGTGTTTGAGAGAGAGAGACAGACAGAGACAGATACAGAGACAGAGAGACAGACAGAGATAGGGAGAGACAGAGAGTCTGTATGTGTGCATATATGTGGAGAGCGGATGTCACCCTCATTTTATTTCCTCAAGTGTCCTCCACCTTTTATTGTTTGTTTGTTTGTTTTTCGAGACAAGCTTTCTCTGCGTAGCCCTGGCTGTTCTGGAACTCACTCTGTAGACCAGGCTGGCCTTGAACTCAGAGATCCACCTGCCTCTGCCTTCTGAGTGCTGGGATTAAAGGCGTGCACCACCGCTGCCCAGCATCTTTTAAGAGGAGTGCATCATTTGGTTCTTGTCGGTTGGGTCAGGCTGGCTGGACAGTGACTCGGAGAGATCTGTTTCTGCTTCTCAGCACTGGGACTTTACATGAATAACACTGCTTCTGGAGTTTTACACCTTTGAATGAGAAATGCCCCCTATAGGTTCATGTCTTTGAACTTTTAGTCCCTAGTTGGGGGTGCTGTGCGGCGAGGGCGGAAATATGTCACTGGCGGATGAACTCTGAGAGTTTATAGCCTTGCCTCTCTTCCAGTTTGCTCTGGGTGTTGTGTAACGAGCAGCCTTCCTCGTTACCAAAAACTCACTCTCTGGAACTGTAAGCCAAAATAAACTTATTGTACCAGAAGGTTCTATGAAAACTGCCAAAGGACAAAAGCAAGCAATAATTCTACCTAGGTGTGATGCCTACAAAACGTGACAAGCCGTGGCAGTAACCAGCATCTGTCTAATTTGACTTACAGCCCCAACCAATAGGATGAAATTTATGCCTGGTACCACATAAGCCCAGCCAACTATCCAAGGCCATGGAACCCAGCGGAGAACTTCCTATCTTCGTGTTCCTAAACCGGCATTAGTCCTGACTTCATTCTAAATACTTTCCCGGTGTCCACAGGAAAGTGAGCTCTCACTCCTCATCCTTTTGCAGCTGACCAAGAACGTTAGAGAAAGCCACAGCATGTCAAAAACGTAGAGAACAGGCCATCAGCCTGCCCAGCCCTAACTGATACAGCTACGATACAATCCCTACGTTAGGTCTCAGGAAACATCATGGAAGCAGAGACAGATATCATCAAAATATATATACTGTGTGAAGTTTCCAATGAATTAATAAAAAATTACACTAAAAAATGTAATATTAAAAAAAAAAAACCACGCATCTTGGGTAAGGTTGATCCACCAGCATTATGAATCCATTTAACAGGAAGAGTTATTTACAGTAAGCAGGATCCTGTTTAAAAAAAAAAAAAAAAAAAAAAAAAAAAAGGTAGCAGTGTGGACCCAGCAGCCTAAGAAACTGGCAAAGTGAGAAGCCCATGGGGCCAATTAAATAGAGGCTCACGAGGACACAGCCCCACCTGCTGGTGGCAGGCTTGCCTCTCACTCTAGCTGTGGGCAAAGCCTTGTGCTCTTGAGACAGAAGGGCCCAGTTGGTCTGGAAACACGCACTGTGACGGACAGCGTTCGATGGGAGCATACTGTATATCATCAGAAAATAATTGGCAGCTCAGTTTAAAAAAAAAAAAGCCTCAGAATCAATAACAAAGCTTCTGTTAAAATGGGCTAAGGAAAGAACTCGGGGAAAAGCTATTATGGTGTTGAGAACTTTGGCACACATGGAAGCCTCAGGAGCCACTGCTTGGTGTAGATTCCTTCTGTGGCTGTGACGAAACACCCTGACCAAAGCCACTTGGACAAAGGATGTATTTGGCTCACAATTCCAGGTCACAGTCCATTGCTGTGGGGAAGTCAGGGGCTTGCTGGTCACATGGCATCTACAGTCCCAAGCAGAGAGGGGGGGAGAGGGAGAAAGAGAGGAGAGGGGAGAGAGAGAGGGAGAAAGAGAGAGAGAGAGAAAGAGAGAGGGAGAGAGGGAGAGAGAGAGAGGAAGAGAGACAGAGACAGAGACAGAGAGAGGAGAGAGACAGAAAGAGAGGGAGGGAGAGAGAGACAGAGAGAGAGAGGGAGAGAGAGGGAGAGAGAGACAGAGGGAGAGAGAGACAGAGAGATGGAGAGAGGGGGAGAGAGAGAGACAGAGAGAGGAGAGAGACAGAGACAGAGAGAGAGGAGAGAGAGAGACAGAGAGAGGAGAGAGATAGAGAGAGAGAAGAGAGGAGAGAGAGACAGAGAGACAGAGAGAGGGGGGAGAGAGAGAGGGAGAGAGGGGGAGAGAGACAGAGAGACAGAGAGAGGGAGGGGGAGGGGGGAGGGGGGGAGAATGGCTCCTTTGTGCACACCCGTGTGTCCAGGTTATTTTCCCCGTTCTTCCACAGTTTGCCCATGAAGTGCAGCCACCCACATCTGGGGTGTGTCTTCCACATCAATTAACAGCAAAGACAGTCCCGCACCACAGACACCCCCACGGGCCACGCTAACCTAGGTAATTCCTCTCTCTCATCACGATTGCAATGACTGTATTCTGGCCATTTCCAAGTTAAAACTGGACAGCACAGCGCTTCATCCTGAAGGAAGAGGTCAACCCACTTGCAGGAAGATACAAGGCCAGATGTTACGCAGTGTGCATACCGTGCGGAGGCCCGGGTCTTCCTCACTGAAGAGGAAATGGAAGGAACAGTAAAATCGGGTGGCCAAAGACAATCAAATGACTGCATCCAAGAGGATTGGATCTGGTGCCGTTTGTCAGGCTCTGGGAAAGGCCATGTGAGTCACATCGGCGATAGAAGAGCTTCAGTTGTAACAAAACGAGACTACAGACTTGCAATGAGATGGGTGCAAAGGCATTAGGGAAGCCACCTGACTCATGATGTGCACTAGCTGACAAAGGGCCCGGTGCAGGATCCCAGTGTCTCCTCGAATGTCACCAGGTCTCTGTGAGGACCGAATCCTTCCAACCTCAGTGACTAACAGGAGATTCCAGGAGATGGTGGAGATGGCATTGGCCTCATGTTTGCAATACTGTCCTTTTCACGTGCTAAGGCCTTCGGGTCTGGAGAGTTACCCAGCCCGAGTTCGGAAGAATCTCTGGCCTTCACGTCCGCAGAATAACTCAGTATTTGCTTGCTGCCTTCTTACTTTCCCTGCAGATGGACTAACATACCCAACCCCGTATTGATGATGCCAGCATTTCAGAGTTGATGACATTCTGAGGTCACGTTTCTGGCTGTAGTGGTAAGGGCCTTGCAGGACAAGCATGAGGGCCTGAGTTTGATCCCCAAAACCCATGTAAAATTCTGTGTGCTTGTAATATTAACACTAGTTGGGAGGTGACATGGGGAGGGTCCCCTGGGGCTCAGTGGCCAGACAGTCTAGCTGAAGGTTCAGTGAGAGACCCTGCCTCCAGCGAGGACACCCACATCAAACTCTGACCTTCAGAAACTTATGCACATAAGTGCACACACACACACATTCACACACACACACACACACTCACACACATACTCACACACAGACACACACATTCACACTCACACACACACTCACACACACACACATTCACACCCACACACACACACACACTCACTCACACACATACTCACACACAGACACACACATTCACACCCACACACACACACTCACACACATACTCACACACAGACACACACATTCACACTCACACACACACTCACACACAGAGACACACACATTCACACACACACACATTCACACCCACACACACACACACTCACTCACACACATACTCACACACACAGACACACACATTCACACTCACACACACACTCACACACAGAGACACACACATTCACACAGACACACACACTCACACACACACATACTCACACACACACACATTCACACACACACACACACACTCACTCACACACATACTCACACACACAGACACACACATTCTCACAGACACACACATTCACACACACTCACACATTCACACACACTCACACATTCACACACACACACATTCACACAGACACACACATTCACACACACTCACACATTCACACACACACACACATTCACACACACACACATTCACACACACTCACACATTCACACACACACACACATTCACACAGACACACACATTCACACACACTCACACATTCACACACACTCACACATTCACACACACTCACACATTCACACACTCACACATTCACACACACTCACACATATCATACAGACAGCTCAGTCAATGGTCTTGAGGTTTATTCATAATAAATCTCTATAGTTAGCAATATTTCATCAGATTTTCTGGTTTAAAACAAAGCGAAACAAAACAAAACAAACAACAAAAAACCAAGCTGAGTGGTGGCATACTCCTGTAACCCCAGCACTCTGGAAGCAGAGGCAGGTGGATCTCTGTGAGTTTGACACCAGCCTGGTCTACAAAGCAAGTTCCAGGACAGCCACAACTATTGAACAAAGAAACCCTGTCTCAAAACAACCAAAAAACGAGCAAACTGAACCAATTTAAAGCTTTTACATTTAAACGAGTGTGATTCCAAAAACATCTATTTTTAACTGTGCGATTTGTCAGCTTCTAGGAATGATCTGGTGGGGTCAGGATCAGTGAGGAGTGGACATAATTTAACCTTTGGGGAATTTGTCCTTCTGAGCATATGGCTGGGTGAGCAGAAGTCAGAGTGGCAATGGGTCAGACTCAGCCTCAGGCAACTTGCCCTGGCTTCCTGTGCTCTACAGTTCTGACAGGGAAGGCAGGGGTTTTATTTGTCTTGTTTACTCAGTGTCTGCTTTTCTGGGATTCGTCCAATACAATTATGTTCTGCACGTTGGCTGTCAGGAGTCTAAGAACAATCTTGTTAGAATGAGACAAAGTGCTTGGCTGTAATAAGATTTCCCGAGAGCCGCAGGCTCACGGGAATGGAAGAGGCACGGTGCGCACATTCTGCCAAAGACATGGCTCCCTGTGAATGGCCTCCGCCTTGAATCAGAATCACTTCCCGGAGTCTCATCGTGCAAGTTCCAGAAAAGACTTCCAACAAATAGCTCTTCCGTTCCAGGCACACTGCTAAGAAGAAGTGTTGTGCTCTCTTCACAGGAAATAGGCATGTCTACATGCTGGTAAACTCCTTACCCGTGCTGATGGCTGGACGTGGGTGTGACCCCTGGTCTGACTCATTAGCCTAGACCCCTAAGTTCGGCACCGTAAGCCTGGGTGGTGAGGGTTGCCTGCAATCCCAGGCCCCAGGAGGATCACACATTCCAGGCCAGCCCGAACTCAACTGTGAGTCTTTGTCACAAACAGCCCTACCTGCAAGCAAGGCATCAGGGCCAAGTATGTTCAAGCCACAAGCCATTGAGCTCCCTCTTCCCCCAATGTCCATAAAAGTGATGGCTTCTCATGGGTGGGTGACAATGAGAAGAAAATCCTCAGCCCCATAGGCTCGCTGAGCTGCGTCAGGACACAAGGACAAGAGGCCTCTGGAGTGGCCTACCTCACAAGCCCACGTGGCACCACGAGAGGCAAAATCAGAAGATGAGAGAGGAAGAGAACACAGGAGGTCAGAGGGCAGAGGAAGCTGCAGGTCTGCCCGGCCCCGCCCCTGAATAATGTTGGAGAGAGACACCATCACCACGGCAACTCTTACAAAGGAAAACAGTTTCAGACTTTTAGTCCATTCTCATCATCCTGAGCACAGACAGACACGTGCTGGAGAAGGAGCTGAGAGTCTACATCTTGAGCTGCAGGCAGCAGAGGGAGTCTGTGTCACCAGGCCTAGCTTGAGCGTATGAGACCTCAAAGCCCACCTCCACAGCGACACACTTCCTCCATCGCCACACCTCCTGATAGCGCCTCTCCCTGAGGGCCAAGCATGAGTCTACGGGGGCCATTTCTAATCAAACCACCACAGAGGGTAAAGGGTGAGGTATGTGTTGGGACATGACCCTGTCTCCTGGTCTGCATGACCCATCTAGTGTTCCAAGATTAGATCACAACTTTCCCTAGAGAGAGAAAGAGTGAGTGAAAAAGAGCATAGAGAGAGAGAGAGAGAGAGAGAGAGAGAGAGAGAGAGAGAGAGAGAACACAAGGTTCCAAAAGTGTTGGGCTCTGACCTTTTAACGTTGGTCTTTCCTCAGGGTCCTGTTTGCAGGGAGCAGTCCTGAGAGTTGAGGTCCCATGTCCCACTAGATGTGCTCATCACTGCCCATTCCCAAAACAACAGATGCTATATGCAGCTCTTCTGCTGGAGTGGAATCCACTGCACGTGTAGACATCCACAGAGGCCCGCTCATGTCGCCACATAGGACTTGCTTGTCAGGGGTAAACTGTCAACCCTGATTACAGGCTGCTTCTGACATGGCCATGAGTATTTGTGTCTAACCCAGCAATCGCAGGTTTTCATCAGCCTGGGGGAAGACCTCAGACCCTTCCCAGTTCCTGACAATGAAGTGCAAAGGTCGTAACCATGCCCCACTCTTCCTGGAGATCGGAAGTTGAATGTCATGGCCGCCATCAGTGTTCTCTGAGATAGGGCTCAGCGGAGCTATTACCTAGGACCCGCCCTTGCCACAGATTTCTTGAGTAGGCTCCATCAAGTTTTCAAACTCCCAGAGTCTGCAAGTTTTCCTTATAGTTACGTGTCTTGGTTTAAACTCTCATTTTAGACTCACAAGCTCGCTGAAGATAAGAATTATTGGCTCTTTGAGCACATGTGAGCTGTCTCTGTAGGACAGAACCTGCTGAGGCCCCCACGTAACACATCAGTTACCACGTTCACCACACAGGACATTACGATAGTCACCATATCCGTGGCGCCCACCCGCCCATGATAGTCTAGTCACCGTGTTCATCATTGTTAGGGTTCAGACCCAAAATTCAGCTGCTAGAAACTTCACTGCCACTGCAAGGATGCTGGGGTGTGGAGGCCGATGGGAAATGCTTCCATCATGTGCGCCGTGCCCTGTGAAAGAACGAGTAGGGAGTTTAGTCTCAGTTGGTGGAGCACATGCAGGAAGCTCTGGCTCCCGCCCCTAACACCACACCAATGGTGTGCTGGTGCACACATGCAATCCCAGCATTGAGGGCCTGGAGGGAGGAAAACTGGGAGTTCAAGGCCATCCTCAGCTATATACCAGGTCCTAGGCCAGCCTGGGCTAAACGAAAGCCTATGTCCAAGCATAAAGCTATGCATCTGTGGTCCCAGCTGCTGCGAAGGAGACCAGAGGATCGATGGAGCCCTTAAGTCTCCAGGCAACCAAGGAACACAAGACACAACCAAGTCTCAGCAAATAAAAGAAACTGATCTGTGCTGACTGTGCTGTATGCGTCTCCTCTTCCTACAGGTTCCTCCAGAAAACACTGTGCTTTTGACGGATAGATGGCAACTTGGTTGTCTGTTTCTTCAGTGCACATGGGTTACCACTAGACAACAGGGCTCCCTTGAAAATCTAGCTTTGAACCCTTAGCTGCTTCAGTCTCATTGAAAAGATGTGAAAGGAGGCGAGCAGGGGTGCACGAGCTAAGGAGGCGAGCAGGGGTACACGGGCTGCCTCTGGGTTAGCAGGTGTTTTGCAGGAGTGGGTTTTTAAGGAGAAGAGGGGAAGTCTGGGCTAGGGTGAGTTGGTAAGTCCTGAAGTGGACAGGTTAGTCAGGGTAATAATGAATTTTGATTGCTGGACCTTGGAGTTTTAGTCAGACATAAGTAGCCAAATAAGGAATAGACCTTGGTGGCTAGCTGTGGGAATGTGATCTAATGGTTCAGCAAGGGGGAGAGAAGGGAAGACGGGAAGACGCCTGCCGGCACCGTGACTGCCATGCTTGGGCCCGTTAGGCCTTCACTGATGGTGCCTCTTGTCTCTACAGGTACCCACATTCACACGCACATGCGTACAGAGACACACACACATATGCATGATTAGAAATAGTAACAGTAAGCCAGGCATAGTGGCACAAACCTTTATTCCCTGCACCTGGGAAGCAGAGGCAGAAGGATCTCTGTGAGTCTGACAACAGCCTGGTCTACAGAGTGAGTTCCAGGACAGCCAGGGCTACATAGTTATGGACACTGTATTGAAAAAAATCATAATTAATTAACTAATTAATTAAAAGTCGTTTTAGTTAAAAATAATCAGATACTGCTTAAGGTGAAGTTTTCTGTGTTCTCACCAACCAACCTGATGCCAGGTGCGTGAGTTAGCCACCTTGAGGAGGAGATATCAAGGAAGATACAGGACAGGTTTAGGGGACTGGGGTAGGGGGACACTGTGAGGCAGAGAAGCTGGAAGTGGTGTCCCTGTGGTGGAGGGAGGGAAGGAGAGGAGTGAGAATGACAGGCTGCTGCATAAATCTAAGGAGGGTTAGCTAGGCTTTGCCCCCCCCAGGAGCCCCCACCTTTCTCTGTAAACAGTCTGAATCTTATCTTTTATGTGTGGGTCAGTTCCTGACCAGGAACAGCACGTGCAAAGCTTGGCCTAGGCAGGATGCAATGTTGAAATCAGAGTGCAGCAGCCAGGGATGTGTGTGGACAGAACTCACTGAAGACTCACTGAAGAGAGACAGCCGAATGTTGGGGTCACACATCCTGTACAGGACACAAGTCTTTGGGTAGTCAAGGGTCCAGGACTCTCTCTCACCAGGTATCATGACTCCAGACATGAGGTACAGCTGAGTGAATCCCATCACTGTCTGTGGCAGGCAAACTGCCAGAGTAGCTGATGGCTACATCACAGTGTCCCTTTATGAGGAACCAAGAGAAACAGCTCCTGTGGCCAAGATCCAGGCAGAGCTTATTTCTCCTAGACAGCTGGTAAGTTCTCTCCCTGTGGGCACGTGGGCTTTCGGGCTGATTTCCTATAGTTACTACATGAATGCTAAGGGCCTGGTTTGGAGTCTACCTCTAACCTCAGGAACTTTCACCCTTTGTCTTCCCGATATCCTTAGTCAACACTGTTCTCCAGGTCCCATCTAGGTCTCCTTTCTGGGTACAGCCAAAAATCACCACCTTAACCCACGCTGCCAAGCTTAAAGCCAGATTGTTAAAACTCAGATTATTTGTTTTATAAAAAACTTGAGACTCTCTGAATCTCATGGAGATCAGATTTAAACTCCATGTAAGCTACATAAAGGCTACATGTAAGCCCATGTAAACTGCACAAAGGCTACATGTAAACTAGTATAAGCTACATGTAAGTTACACAAAGGCTACATGTAAGCTACATGAAGGCCAGGGTGAGGAGAGTCTTTGATTTTTCTTTATGTTTTTGCTTGGCTAAATAAATGCTTTGTAGCTCCTGGATACTTCTGATATAAGCCTTACGTCTAAATGAAGGGATAAGTTCTAGTGAAGCCTGGAAGTTTCACGGGTGTGTGTGTGTGTGTGTGTGTGTGTGTGTGTGTGCACGGGCTCGAGTACTCAAGAGCACACAGACTCCATAAGAGGGCATCAGACCCCCTGGAGCTGGAGTTACAGGCAGTTGAGAGCTGTTCCTCATGGGTGCTAGGAACCAAACTGTAGTCCTCTGAAAGAATGACAAGCCTGCACCATCTCTCCAGCTCCAGATTTCAAGATATTTTAAAAACTTTTCTGTGTTACTTTTCACTCTCTGGTACAGTCACTCTTGGCTCCATCTGAGACACCATGTAATACAGAGAGGGGTAATACAGATCTAGTAAAAAAAAAAAAAAAACATATTTTGAGTATTCTGTGCTTCTTATAAAGACTACTTTGTAGACTATTTTACTTAAAGATTAAAGTGTTACTGTTTTGGGGCAGAGTTATTATTATTATTATTATTATTATTATTATTATTATTATTATTATTATTATTATTAAAAAACTACTCAGGGGCTGGTAAGGTGGCTCAGGCTTGCTGGACAAGCCTGACAATTTGAGTTCCAACCCCAGACCCCACATGAAGATGGAAGGTGGTAAAGACTATTAATTCAGATATTCTTAACCTGGGTTTTTTCAGACCCGGTATAAGAATAAATTTGACTGGTGTGTTCTATGGGGTACATGTGTATTTTTACTCCATTGAAGCAAAATGTAGCACTTCCTCCCCCTGTGGAAATAAGTGACCATGCATAGAATGTTTAGAAGCTGCCCTTTGTGCCAGTAGAAATCACCAAAACATTCACACTACACTTAAGATATCTATTGCCTTTTAGAAATTATAATAACGGGGCTGGAGAGACTGCTGGAAGTTAAGAGCCCTTGGTGCTCTTGCCTAGAACCTGGGTTCAATTCCCAGGGCCTACGTGGTGATTCATAACCATCTGTAATTCCAGTTCCAGGGGATATGGCACCCTCGCTTGGCCTCTGTGGGCACTACACACACTCAACCACATTTAAAAAAAAAAACAAAAAAACAAAAAAAAAACCACCAGAATCTCTGGAATTGTATCAGTGGTCAGACCTGCTGATACATTTTATCGAATAGCTTGCTAAACGGTTCCATACTATGTTATCAGTTTATGGCTTCTAATGTCTTGCGTCAGGACCCCAAAGCTATCCCAACACGAAGTCCCTAAATTTTAGTGTACTCCTTGGTCTAGAAAGCCAGCGGAGGTGATGCAAGGAGGAGCCGATGTCTATTGCATGGTTCCTCTTTACGGTTACTTTATCTGCGTTGCCCTAGTACCGGGAGGCACCGGGGAGGAGAGAGGAGGGGAGGTCAGGCGGGGTTTGTTCTCCCACGCACACACCTGAGTCTGCAGCAGGCCGGGCCGTGACACCCGGGCCACCAGGATTAAGTCCGGTGCACACTGCAGCCTCCGAACCACCTGGGGCTCGTTAGCGCTGCAGATTCCCAGGTGGCGGCCACGCACGTTCTGCATGAGCAACCGGGGAGGTGGGGGTGGGGCGGGACCGTGGCGAGAGGCGCCCTGCGCCCAGCCTGGTGGGCAGGGGGGCGGCGGAGGGACGGGACAGGGGCGCGGCCCCCGCGAGCCTCCAGTCGGGACCGCCGGGGGGGGGGGGCGCGTTTCTCGCCGTTGCACCCGGAAGTCGCTCCGCCCGGCGCCTCGGGGGCGACGGACCGCGGCGCGGCTGCCCGCAGTGGGCTCGGGCGGGGCGGGCGGGGCGGGCGGTCACGTGGCGGCGGCGCGCGGAGCTAAATAGGCGGCGCCGGCCATCTTGCGCGAGAAGCCGCAGCGCCGCCTCCCCGCTCGCGCCCGCCGCCCCCGCCCCAGCCGCCGCCGCCGCCGCCGCGCACCGGGCTCCCGCCGCCTCATTGGTTTCCGTTTCTCGCCGCTGCAGCCTCCTGACACGGTGATCCGGGCGGGCCCCGCAGGAATTTTATCCCCTCTCCGGCCTCACACTAGTGTCGCATGTCCACTATCCAGAACCTCCAATCTTTCGGTAAGCGCCGCCCGCCGCCCGCCGGGCTTTGTCTCTGCGCCCGAAGATGGCGACGGGGACGGCTCCCTCCCTGCCCCCTCCCGGCCTCAGGCCCACGGGAGCCCGGGGACGCTCGGCTGCAGGGGGACGAGCCACGGGCGCACACCGTGCGGGACCAGGGCCGGATAACCTAGGCGGGGCCTCGGGGCCGGCCTGGGCTTTGCAAGGAGACTGGACGGGTGGGGCTCAGAAGCGGGGGGCCGGGGGGCCCGAGACGCGTGTGTGTATGTGAGTGTGTGTGAGTGTGAGATGTACGTGTGCGTGTGTGTATGTGTGTGTGAGTGTGAGATGTACGTGTGTGTGCGTGTGGTATATGTGTATGTGAGTGTGTGTGTGTGTGAGTGTGTGTATGTGTGTGTGTGTATGTGAGTGTGTGTGAGTGTGAGATGTACGTGTGTGTGTATGTGTGTGTGAGATGTACGTGTGCGTGTGTATGTGTGTGAGTGTGAGATGTACGTGTGTGTGTATGTGTGTGTCTGTGTGTGTGTTGGGGGCGCGGGGTTAGCTCAGTCCTTGCTGGGAGAGTAGGGATGCTCAAGGCTTGGGATCTGCGCCTCCGGTGAGCAGAAGGTAAGGGCCAGACTTGGAGCTGGGCTGGGGATGGGGATGAGGGGTGGGGGGTACCTGAGGGACGAGCAGCTGGCAGGGGCTGGGGGCGGAGCTGGCCCCAGCTGGTCTCAGAGGCGGCTGGTGAAGATGCATAGGTGCAGGCCCCGCTGACTTAGCATGGGAAGTAGTCCTGGCATCCACCTCTGCTTGCAGCCGTTTGTTAATCACAGCTCCTGAGATGGCACGTATGTGTTTTCTTTTATTTCGCCAGACTCAGTTACAACGTGAACTGATTGTGGTGGGCGGTTTTGAATGTTTCTGTTGTCGGGATATGTGACGCACATTGGTGTGGTGAGATGAAATGTCTTTTGTCTCAGAGGGTGGCTCCGACAATGGCAGCCTCTATTTTTAAGCTCCAATATTGGCACGCATAGCCTGCTTAGGCTTTTCTCGTTTGGAAAACATTGTCACAGTGAGCCTCATCCTTACCTGCAGAATGAAGAGGGGACACGGGAGCCGCGGCTGCCGTCTGTGTAGAGCTGTAGTGGACACATTCCCAGATAGCACGTCCTAATTTTTATTTTCCCTGTCCCTCTGCAGACCCCTTTGCTGATGCAACTAAGGGTGACGACTTACTCCCGGCAGGGACTGAGGATTACATTCATATAAGAATCCAGCAGCGAAACGGCAGGAAGACGCTGACCACTGTGCAGGGCATCGCGGACGACTATGACAAGAAGAAACTTGTGAAAGCCTTCAAAAAGGTACCGGCTTCAGGGGGGGCGGGCGGGCGCCAGTGCGCAGGCGCAGAACATCTCACACTGAAATGTGAGCCACCGGGTCCTTTCCTCTTCCTCCGTGCCGTCTCGGGATCCATTTGCAAAGTCACTTGGTTCTGGCGGTGCTGGGAGTTGTAGAGGACACTGCCCCTCAGTGCAGTGGGGTGAAGCAGTTAGGTTTGTTCTGACATGAGTAAGGCCTGTGCATTTGGCTTCGTTGTAGAAGTTTGCCTGCAATGGTACTGTGATTGAACACCCTGAGTACGGAGAGGTTATTCAGCTCCAAGGTGACCAAAGGAAGAACATTTGCCAGTTTCTCTTGGAGGTGAGTGGCTGGGGTGCTCTGTGGGTGACCTTGAGGTTGCTTCTGAGAACCAATGTTTTAAAGAAGCAGGGATCCTTTCCTGCTTAGTAAATACCACACAACTGGAGTAAGTGTCGTGGAGGAGGAGAGGGTCGGGATGGAGCTGCACCGGTAAGGCGCGTGAGTGCAGCTCACTGTGTGTGTGTGTGTGTGTGTGCGTGCGTGCGTGCGTGCGTGCGTGCGTGCGTGTGTGCGTGCGTGCGGTGTGTGCGCGCGTGTGTGTGCGCGCCCCGGAGACTGCTGTGTGGCCGTGCTGCAGCTGTGTGGGGCTGTCAGCTGTGGTATAGAGGCTGTCCCTGTGACCTGCTGGCTGCTGTCGTGTGAATCTGCTGAGCATAGGTTCCCTTCACAGGTTGGCATCGTCAAGGAGGAGCAGCTGAAGGTTCACGGATTCTAAGATGAAACCAGACACGTGCCGGCCAGTTTCTTAAATGGTTTTGTTCTCTCAACCCAGTTTGGCTGCCTCGGGAGATGATTCTCTACAGTAAACGACGGACTTTTTGTTTATTTAATCATTCAGACTTCCACTCACACCTGCATGGCTACAGAAAACACGGGGTATGTAGGCTCCTGAGTCATAAGAAAATCGCGGTGAGATGGGAAGGGAGCCAGAGTTCGTCCTAACATGTTTCCAATGGAAAAGGGTTTGTTTTGAGTGTTTCTTGGTTAGTTTATTTTCACTTGGTTATTACATGTTGTTATTGTTGTTGTATTAAAACGTGTATGTTGCAGCTTAACAATAAAAAGCCTGTAAGTCCTTTGTGAGCATTGGTGTTCCAGCCCCAGGCCAGTGCAGCCCCTGCAGAAGGCCAGCAGGCACAGCGTGTTCTGTCACAGCTGCCCCAGGGCCCTCCCGCCTGGCACACAGGCCAGTCTGCAGCAGAAGTGTGCCCTTCACCTACGGGAGCCGGAGAGGGCAGTGAGCGAGAGGTGCCTGCGCTTTACCCCGCATCCCTGGGGTCTTGTCAAGCAGTGATTTGCTGGACAGAAATTGTGCCAGCAAACCATTGAGCCAAAGCCGAGAGAAGCATTTGTTGTGTGCCCTGCTTAGTGCAGTGGGGTGGCAGTGTCTATGTCAGTGCCCTGCACCTGGCTGGCCCTGCGCTCTGCCTCCTGTGAGAGACGAGAGCAGTGTGTGTAAGGCCCGTTCTGCTCCCTTGAAATGAGTACAAACTCAGTTCCACCTGTCTGTGCTTTATCCTGTGACGGTTCCTGTAAGCCTGCCTCCTGAGTGCTGGGATTAAAGGCATGGGCCACCATGCCCAGCTTTTTCCAGCCGTTTAAACACCGTTCCACAGGCAGTGATGGTCCACACCTTTAATCCCAGCACTTGGGAGGCAGAGGCAGGCAGATCTTTGTGCGTTTGAGGCCAGCCTGGTCTACACAGTGAGCTCCAGGACAGCCAGGGCTACACAGGGTAACCCTGTGTCTGTCACAGCTTCTCTACCTCACTGTTGTCTGATTGTCCTGTGGCTGAGAGCTGGCTATAAAGCAGGAGCCTCCACTTGCACCCGAGCCCTGTGAGGGCATTCGCTGAGTGACAGGGATGAAATGCTGCCTGACTGCTCTTATCACCTGGGAGCAGCTGGGCTGTTGCGTCGGCCTGGCCGGTGCCCGTCTCCTTTGTCTTTTGCACAGTGTCTGCAGTCACAGATTAAGTGATGGCGCCAGGCCTCACTGCCTCAGCTCAAGAGAGACCAAGACAGATGTGTACATCAGGAACCAAAGCAGCCCAGCCTTCCTGGGTGGTCTGTGCTTCAGGGTACAAAACAGTAGTAAGGGGCAAAAATAAAAATTGTCCCTGGACTTTCAGGCGTGACAGACCTTAGCAACACCATTATGAGAGGAGAGTTGTGGATGAGGCCCAGGCTAGAGCAGCCAACCTGATGTTCTGGAGGCCACGGGAGCAGCCTGCCCACCGATGACGGGACTCAGTGACAAGCTGTTGTCATGAGAGAAGGGGTGTGCCCATCACAGAAGGGACAGTTGCAGCCATGATGACAATTTCCTAGAGACACTGGGGGTGCAGCTTCTGTGTCAGCAGCTGGGGAGTGGGTGCCTACAGCTCAGGGGCCATCAGGCTCATTAGGTCACCCTCAACACTTGTGTTCACAAAGTGAGGCGCCACAGGTTAGTGAAGGGCAGTCCCCAGTGGCAGTACATTGAAAGAAAGCCTGGCAAGTGCTCTAGCCGGCGCACGCGCTTGTCCAGCACTGATGGGGGTTCCCTCCTTTATCATGGTAATGGGCAAATGGAGTGGGGCAGAGCCAGTTCTGGAGAGGGTCAACACACTTCCCCCCCCCCTGGGGAGCACAATGGAGGATTGGGGGTGGGGGCAGCCACGATGCCCTGGGACGCTCCAAATCCCAGCCGCTAGATGACATGCCCATGAGGATCAAAAAGGGTAAACTATACTCAGCGTACGTCTGGTTCACCCGTTTGACTGACAGGCTGATTGCTGCGGCCCAGAGCCCTGCTCTCCGCCACCAACACCAGCCTGAGCTCCCAGCCCCAGCCTTCAGCTCCCACTTTCCACACAAAGAGCAATCACAGGTCTGCATGTGGTGGTAGAAATAGGAGCAGGAGTTAAAGGCCACCCTGGGCCACTGGAGACCCTGTCCCAAACAGCAAGCAGTTACAGAGAGCTCTGCCACTGTGTCAAGGTACAAAAAGTCTGGAGTTCAAAGTTCTTGGAGTGTCTAAGTGCTCGTGACTTCATGCAGGGTAGCCTATTTTAACCTAGAAAGAACTCGCAGTCTCCAAGTGTCCTAGAGGGAAGCAGGGTTTTACGCAAGATGCAGTCTGGGGAGTGGAGATGAGTCTTAGTCCATGCTAGCCATGACCAATGCTGTGGGCAGCGTTCTGTGTGAGGTCAAAGGTCCGCCCTGGTCACCAGCAGCCAGTCTGAATGTCGAAGCTAGGCGAGTTTACTCACGGGAGGAAAACGTGTGAGCACTATTGGAGTCACTAGCACCCCGCTTGGCAGGCCAGGTGTTAGCTGCAAAGGTTGGGTACCAGGGGAAGATGCACTGGAACTGCAAGGGGAATAGAGCCGTCAGCGCCCCCTGGTGGTAGAAAGCCATGTCTCCTGGCAGGCGCACGGCAGTGAAGCAGAACGTTTGCTGCCGGCTGAGGTGTACAAGCTGACCCCAGCCAGTCCTTTCTTACAGTCCGTAAAAAGCAAGTTTAAGTTGCTGTCACTTTGAAGAAACATACCATGTTTACACAGCCTGAAGTTTTACACCCTGAACAGCAGCCCCCATCTAAGCTTGTCAGACCAGCACAGGTTTCTACTGTGTCTTGGCTGTCTGAGCCCACCCACTTAAGGTGCCGTCTGCGAAAGTCACAGGGTTCCCTTAACCCAAAAGGCCATACATAATACATGTTGCCTTCCATTTAAAACAAATCAGGGACCAGAAAGATGTTTGTGTGGAGGAAGGTGCTGGCTGCTAAGCCTGACAACCTGGGTTCAATCCTGGAACCCACATGGTAGAATAGCATCAATTCCTCCAAGTGTCCTCTGACCTCTGCATATGACCTCAATAAGTAAATGATTACATACACACATATGTTAAGGAGATGTGTGGTGTCTCGGTGTTGTGTGTGGTATCTGTGTATAGTGTGTGTGTCTATGGGAGGTATCTGTGTGTGTGTTGTATGCATATGTATGATGTCTGTGGTGTGTGTATGTGTGTGCAGTGTCTTGTATATGTGTGTGTGTGTGTGTGCAGTGTCTTGTATATGTGTGTGTGTGTGCAGTGTCTTGTATATGTGTGTGTGTGTGAGTGTGCAGTGTCTTGTATATGTGTGTGTGTGTGTGCAGTGTCTTGTATATGTGTGTGTGTGTGTGTGTGTGCAGTGTCTTGTATATGTGTGTGTGTGTGTGTGTGTGCAGTGTCTTGTATATGTGTGTGTGTGTGCAGTGTCTTGTATATGTGTGTGTGTGCAGTGTCTTGTATATGTGTGTGTGTGCAGTGTCTTGTATATGTGTGTGTGTGTGCAGTGTCTTGTATATGTGTGTGTGTGTGCAGTGTCTTGTATATGTGTGTGTGTGTGTGCAGTGTCTTGTATATGTGTGTGTGTGTGTGTGTGCAGTGTCTTGTATATGTGTGTGTGTGTGCAGTGTCTTGTATATGTGTGTGTGTGTGCAGTGTCTTGTATATGTGTGTGTGTGTGTGCAGTGTCTTGTATATGTGTGTGTGTGTGCAGTGTCTTGTATATGTGTGTGTGTGTGCAGTGTCTTGTGTGTGTGTGGTGTGTGTGTGTGTGTGCAGTGTCTTGTATATGTGTGTGATGGGGGTATCTGATGTATGATGCCTGTGTGTGTGGTGTCTGTGTGTGGTGTATATGTGGGAGGTGTCTTGTGTGCATGTGTGGTGTGTGTGTGTGTGTGTGTGTGCAGTGTCTTGTATATGTGTATGATGTGGGGGGTATCTGATGTGTGATGCCTGTGTGTGTGGTGTCTGTGTGTGGTGTCTATGTGGGAGGTGTCTTGTGTGCATGTGTGGTGTGTGTGTGTGTGTGTGTGTGTGTGGTGTCTGTATGTGGTGTCTGCATGTGTGTGGTATCTATGTCTGCGTGTGTGCTATCTGGTGTGTGTGTATGTGTGGTATATCTCACAATGCTTATCTTTTCATCTAATGGGAAGGGGAAGACACAATACTAGACAAGTTACTTGAAAATATTTTTGCCCAAAAGGTTCTCAAGATTTCAGTTATTTGGTGGCATTGGATAGCTACTTTCCCCTGTAAGTAATTGAGGTTCCAAGACTGTGTGTTCAGCTCAGCCACGAAAAACAGCAGAATAGGACTATTTTAATGGAGATTCATGAATGGGACAGTGTAAGTGCCTACCCTGACCAGCAAGGAAGACGAGACTCCTGGAAGATCTTCATGCAGTTTTAATCAGGATCCTTGAAACATGTTCTTCTGACCCGTGAGAGAGAGCCGGGGGACCCCTGCACAGGCTTAAATACCCTTGAGCTAACCAACCCCAGTGAGCCACGTGGACCCTGCAGATAGGCTACTCTAATGCGGAAGCAGACAGGCTGAACAGACTTAACCAATTAAGGGCTTGTTTACGCCAGAGAGCCCTCGTCAGCGGGAAGGTGTAAGGCGGAAGCCAGCGCCACTTTAAGGCGTGGCACTTCACGGCTCTCTACAGGACAGAAATAATCTCACACAGCTGTCAACACGCCAGCAAGTGCCTTCTGTTGGTTTCTGATGGGATTGCTTTGCAGTAAGGAACGTGTTCTCTTTCAAGCAGGTGGACATGCAGCAAGCCAAGTCAGGGTCCTGGCCACCTGACACCAACACCGCCTGTGTCAGAAGATGCTTTTCTGTTGGGTAGTGGTGGCACACACTTTAATCCCAGCACTCAGGAGGCAGAGGCAGGCAGAGCTCTGTGAGTTCAAGGTCATCCTTGTCTACAAAGTGAGTTCAAGAACAGCCAGTGCTGCTGTACAGAGAAACCATGTTTGGAAAAAAAATAATTAACAAACAAAAAGATGATTTCCTCTCCCATACAATTGGTTCTCCAGCCAGGAGAGGCTTCAAGCCCTAGTCAATCCTGGTAAATTCCTGATACCATACACCCCACCTATGTAGAGTAGCTGGTCACCTCCCCGCCCAGGTTTCCTCATCCATAAATAATAATGGTGGCACTCTCAGGAACTCTGTGAAACCAGTAGACAAGACAAGGTAGCCACGGAAACTGCCTCTGCATCTTGGCAGCTGTGGCTCGTGATCAAAGCGTCCCTGGAGTAGAGGATTTGATGCCCTTTTCTGACCTCCGAAGGCATCAGGCACGCTCGTGGTACATATACATAAACACACACAAAATAAACATAGATCTTTAAAAAGACCAACACCCATGCAAATGGCTGCTATCGTAGGCCGGCTGCCATCATCTTTCCCTGGAGACGATGTTATGCCCAAATTACGAAGAAAGATCCCCAAAGACCATCAGGGAGACAGAGCCACTGAACTGCAAAAGTGAGGTTTATTGTTCCACCCAACCATGACAGGGACGTCGTCTAGCAAGCTGATGCAGCAGCCTCCAGAGGAAGTGGCCACCCAGTCTACCACAGGAGTTTTAACAAAAATCACAGGATTACGTGGGTAGGGAGGGAGAGGCATGGGTGGGAGGGGTCCTGATTGGTTGACATTTGGGGAACAATTAGGCAATTTCTCAGAGGCAGGGCAACTGGTCCGTTAACATTTTTGATTGGTTGACTACATGTGGGAACATTTGGTGGTTTCCAGACTTTGTTACTTGCAGATAGCCTGTTCTCATCGGTTGATGCTGAGAGGGAACATTCTGTGGTTTCTATGGCTTTGTCTGTCTCTGGAAGTCTCTTTGTGTCTAAACTCAGTTTCCAGGTACTGAGTCTGGAGGAAGGTGTCTTGGAGTTTGTGTTTTGTTGTACTCCTTCATATCTGTTTCTTGCATGCCATTCGGATAATATCTAAGGATGAGAACATCAAAAACATGGAACCATTCGTAGTTGGAGGAAGTAAGAAACTGACCGGTGCAATGAAGCCTCTAGAAAGGAACATGCTTCAAGAAGTTCAGACACTCAAAGAAGCAATGGTGAATAGACTTCAGGCCTTAGAAGACCTTCAGTCTGATACATCAGAAGAAGAGCTCCAGGTAACAGGGCATGAAAAAAACTTAAAATTTTCTACACCATTTAGGGTCAGGGGAGTTTTCCCTGTGTCTATGAATGAAAAATCAGCAATGAAAAAACACCCAAAAGGTGTCATTGCGTATCAGTGGGAACCAATATGTATGAAAGATTTAAAAGGAAGCAGTAGTCTCTTATGGCATGCACTCACCAAATGTGAAGCAATTAATAGAATCATGGGCAAGGAATAACAAGGTAACCCCTAAGGATTGGGATCAATTAATATCAGCTGTCCGTGAAAACTCCTCTCAATTAGAATGGAGGGCTTTATGGAGAGAGGAAGCAAAGGCTCTTGAACTTCAGGGCTTAAAGAAAGGTTATGAAGCTCCCCGAGATAAAATTCTTGGTGAGGGTCTTTATGCTGACCCAGAAACCCAAGCTGCCTATGATGAACATATCTTGTCTCTATGCAGTACGGCAGCTCTGAATGCTTGGGTTAAGGTTCATGAACTAGGGGAGAGGATAGAATCTTATACCAAAATAAGGCAAGGACCAAGAGAACGGTTTACTACGTTTCTAGAAAGGCTGTCTAGAGCAGTACAATTAGAGGTAGCTGACATAGATTCTAGGCGAATACTCATAGAATTGTTAGCTTATGAGAATGCAAACCCTCAATGCAAACAAGTGCTTTGGCCTTTAAAGATTCGATCAGCACCTTTGGATGAATGGGTCCTATATACAGCCAACATTGAGTATAATGGCAATAACACTGAAGCGTGGGTAGGAGAAGCCATATCTAAAGGTCTGAGAAGACATCAAGATAACAGAGATCCTAACTATGGGGACATAGCAGATTGTGTAGGAAAAGCCATCTCCAAAGGTTTGAAAAGATATCAAAATGTCAGATGTTTTAACTGTGGTAGGATAGAAATCTAAAAAGAAATTGTAGGCAAATTATTTCTAGAAATAACACTTCCAGGAATGAATGGAACAAAAGGCCTCAGCCTCCTGGGTTATGTAGAAGGTGCGGCAAAGGCCGACACTGAACCAATGAATGTAGATCGACCAGAGACAAGCAAGGAAACCCTTTACCACCGGGAAGCTCCTTGGGGGCCTCTCGAAGGCCCTGCCAAAGGTGGTCCGGACATCCCAGTCACATTTGTGTTCAGTTTTGGTTCCTATCTGTTTCAAGCAGGTGGCCTGTTGCTCTCAACACAACGAAATTTCCTTGAGGCTGGGGGAAGGGTGGACTGGGTTTGTTCCGAAGGCTTGGAGCCTTTCACTGATAAATTAGTTAACTTGGAGCTGGACCGAGTGCATCCCTTCCTTGGAGATGGGACTCAGGGAACCCTTTCACCTGGTGAGGAGCGTTGTCCGAGGGAGGCGCTGTTCCAGTGCCATCATGTGCCCCAGTGTACTCCCTCCATGCGGACTTTGCTGACTGGTGATTGGTCCCTGACTGGTGATTGGTCGCCTTCAGCAATTGGTGGCTGTGGATGGAGAAAGTGTGGCCTGGAGAACTACATGGAATTCAGAGCGAGGCTTGGGAGCTGGGTCCTGGGGGGATTTGGTTGTTTCCCTTCACCAGGCCTTGGGTCCCTGGAATGAATTCAGCACAGATGCAGCAGGCCAGGGCCAGCCAGCAGCTTCAGCTCTGGGTCTCCTTAGCCTCTGTTCTTTCCTGTGTGTTTTTACACGATCGCTGCTTGTAGAGGCAGCCTGACTACTCAGCCCAGGTTCAGCGTGGACTCCTGACCTTGGGCCTCTGGGTGTCGCTTACTGGCAGGAGCCATCAACACCGGGTTTGTTTTTGTTTGTTTGTTTGTTTGTTTTGTTTTGTTTGTTTCCTTTTTAATCATTGTGTTTCCAAAGATCCATCAGTTTTCAATCTTTTTAAAATGCCAATTTATTTGTCTTTTTTAAAAATGTATTATTTTGAGACAAGGTCTCCCTATGTAGCCCTGGCTGTCCTGCAACTCACCATGGACACCATGTCGGTCTTGAACTGACAGAGATCCACCTGCCTCTGCCTCCCTGGAGTGCTGGGATCAAAGTTGTGTGTGTCACCACCCAGCTTAGCTTTTCTTAACCCTCCCTGTTCTATTCTTATTGTCTCTTTGCCCTTCTGGTCATTTCTCACCCTCCCTTTGTGCTATTACATTTGTGACCCCCCCCCAAGCCTCCATGCTTCCCTTCCTGCACACCTTACGCGTTTAAAGACATACCGTCCCCAGACACCCTACGCGTTTAAAGACACACCGTCCCCAGACACCCTACGCGTTTAAAGACGCACCACACTGTCCCCAGACACCCTACGAGTTTAAATACACACGGTCCCCAGACACCCTACGCGTTTAAAGACACACCGTCCCCAAGTGCAGCCTGGACAGTTTTGTTTTTGTCAGCTCATTTTTTATTTGTTTTGGGTTTCATGGTGTTTCTCTGTGTGGCCCTGGCTGTCCTGGAACTCACTCTGTAGACCAGGCTGGCCTTGAACTCACAGAAATCAGCCTGCCTCAGCCTCCTGAGTGCTGAGACTAAAGGTGTGTGTCACCAATGACCGGCCTTTGTTAGCTAGTTTCAAGACAGGGTTTCACCGCATAGCAAGTCCGCCCTGAACTCACAATCCTCCTGCCTCAGCTTCCAAGTGCTGGCTTTACAGGTGTGCCTCGCCCTGCCCAGCTGCTATGAATGTTGACATATAATGTTTTCATCACCGTCCACTTAATGTTCTTTTGTGAGTCTGTTAAGTAAGGTGTCCTCCATTGGCCCCGGGCTCTGTGGTCCACTCTCAACTCAACACTCTCCAAGCTGGTTCATCTGCATTGCTTGTAAACAAACAAACCTCAATTTAAAAACTGCACCTTTTATCCCAGCACTCGGGAGGCAGAGGCAGGCGGATCTCTGTGAGTGTGAGGCCAGCCTGGTCTACAAAACTACACAGAAAAACCCTGTCTGGAAAAAAAAAGCACTTTTGATATCACTTATTTACTGATTGCCCTGAAGATAGCATTTCCTTCCCACCTTTCTGTTCCTATTGATGTCAAGTGTGTATCAGGAACACCTTGGCCTGATTGAACCACAAATGAGAAAGAGAGATAATACCTGCATGGGACCAGTAGGTGATGCTATTGACCCATTTATGGTCAGCCTTTAAATTCCATATATTACAGAGGCAGAGTTGTTGACAGGTTATAATAACACTGGATACATTCTTGGGTGCTCCGTGTGCTCAAGAACAAAATTTAAACCTTTTCAAAGCATTCTGATATCCCCAGAGTGCATCTATCTCCTGGACATTATTCCAGAGCGCCCTGGGGTGGGGGTGGGCACGGGGAGAAGCCCCTGCTTGCCTGGGCCCCTGTGTCAGAAAGAATCACTCAGCCCCATCTCTAGAGACACTCCTCAAAGCAGCCACGTCCTGCTCTCTGGTTGTGAACATCTCAACTCAAAACCTGTACCTGAGGCGCCGTATACAGACTGCCCTGAAGCATTTCTTTACTTTCTGCGCATAGCGCTGTCAAGTGTATGAGGAGCAGCTTTTCCTAGGAGCCTCAGATCCACAGGTGTGCGTGTTATACTTTGGTTTCAGAGAGTGTCATACCGAAAATGGCCCATAGGTGGTGCTGTTGGCCCATTTATGATCGGCGGTTACATTTCTCATATTGATCTGCTTTCATTTGCATTGGTCTCAGAGAAAAGCATTGGCTTGTTGCCGTGGTGGCGGTGGTGGAAAGACCTGCCTAATGCGAGTGGCACCATCACCTGAGCAGGGGTGCTTGGACTAGGCCACCAGAGCACCAGCATGGGTCTGTTACCCTCTGCTCCCGACTGCGGCTGTGCTGGGATTAGCTGCCGTGACAGCTCCACCATCTCTAACCTGGAACCCGGAGCCAGATAGACAGGTTCTCCTTTCTGGTGCTTTTGTGTGGGCATATTTTAACACAGCTACAGAAACGGAATGAAGACACACCCGGAAAAGGCACGGGCATAGCTTCCCTAACTGCAAACACCACACACACACACACACACACACACACACACGCACACGCACACGCACACCCCATGTGTCCCTCATTAGAATGACTGACCTTAGTCTCACAGCAGCTGTTACCGGCACGATGAGTGATGTGTGGGGCACTGAGTCCTTGGCATGAACCCCTCGTGGCCACATTTTAGAAAATGTGAGAGTAAGATGTGGACACTGGTATAGAAGACGTACAGCTGTCTGAGCCACTGTCTCTGCTGGGGAATGGAGAGGTGCTCACATTTCTAATAAGTGTTCCCTAAGAGTCTTGAGATGCAGGTAGGCTTTAAACACAGGGTACTGGGTGTGAGCATGCCCAGCTGGTACTGTAGAAACTCAGGAGAGACTCTGCCTGCAGCACAGAGATTTTTATTATATATCATGGCAAGTGTGATATTTTGTTTGTGCCTAACAAATAAAGCTTGCTTGAAGATCAGAGTGCAGAGCTAGCCACTAGTTAGCCACAGAGGCCAGGCAGTGCTGGAACACACCTTTAATCCCAGCTTTCAGAAGGCAGAGGCAGATGGATCTCTGTGAGTTCAAGACCACCCTGGGCTACATGAGATTGATCCAGTTTAAAAGAGAAACAAAGCCCACACCTTTAATCACAGCACTTGGGAGGTGGAGACAGGGGTGGTAGGGCTGGGCAGAGAGAGGAATATAAGGCGTGAGGAGACAGGAGCTCACTGCATTCAGTCTGAGGATTTACAGGGACCGGGATCGCCCCTGGTCTGAGGATTCATTCAGTACAGGTCAGAGCCAGTGGCTGCGGCTCTGCTTCTCTGATCTTTCAGCATTAACCCTGTATCTGACTCCAGGTTTTTATCATTAAAACCAATTAGAATTTTGGATATAGTCAAGGCTATTGAGGCCAAAGAGAAGTGGAGACAGGAAGATCTCAAGTTCAAGGGCAGCTGGAGCTGCACAGTGAAACCCTGTCTCAAAAAGCAAACAAGTCAGGAATGGCAGCTCTCGCCTTCAATCCCAGCACTCAGGAGACAGAGGCAGGAAGATCTCTGTGAGTTCCAGGCCAGCCTGGCCTACAGAGCCAGTTCCAGGACAGACAGGGCTGCACAGAGAAACCCCGCCTTGAAATAAAGAAAGTAGGAAGATGGGCAAAAAGGAAGTCCAAGGGCTGGAGAGATGGCTCAGTGGTTAAAAGCCTTGGCTGATCTTACAGAGGACCTGAGTTCGATTCCCAGCACCGCATGGCATTTTACAACTGTCTGAAACTCTGGTCCCAGGGATCTGACACCAATGCACATAAAATAAAATAAAATTCCTCGACAGAGTTGAAAGATGGGAACACCAAACAAGTAGGGGAGAGGACCGCAGATAGTGCCCCTCCTAACTCAGGACTGGCCACTGCAGAGTGGATTCTATGGTCAGAGACGAGTTTTCAAGTGGCGGGGCTGCAGCTAGACAGTAGAGCGTAAGAGTCAAGTCAATCTCCAGGGCCACAGCAGCTTCAGCAGCAGCAGCGAGGGTGACGGTGGGTGACACACCCTCACACAAATGCAGTTAAGCCTTGAATAGGCCTTGCCTATTCAATTCCCTGAGGTTCTGGAACCTAATTTTGCACCTTTTCTTTCATTCACATCCCTTGATGATGATGATGGTGATGATGATGATGATGATGATGATGATGTTTTTATTGTTGTTTGAGACAGGCTCGCTCTCTGTGTAGCCCTGGCTGTCCTGGAACTCACGCTGTAGACCAGGCTGCTCTCGAACTCACAGAGCTCTGCCTGCCTCTGCCTCCCGAGTCCTTTAGATCCAGATTGTCAGTGTGAGAGGCAATTCCCCAGAGATTACAAGTGTAACACGCAAGACCTGCGTCTAATGCATCCTCATAGCTGCATTTAGACAGCTCTGTGGCTTCTCTGCTCCTGTCTCCCCGGGGGCCTTGTGCAGACCGCTGCAGTGCCTGCTAATTGCTCAATTAGCTCCCCATTTCCTGGACAAAATCTCTGACAGCAAGGACACTTCCCATTGCTGTCATTGCCCGAGGGAAGAACCAGCCCATCGCACACCCAGGGGGAAGGTCTGCTCTCCACCTGTCCCTGGGTGGCTCTTCCAGACTCTTGTCTAAGGTAAGAACCTCCTGGAGCTTCATCTTTAAACTGCACTCGCCCTCGGTCCCTGTAGCTACGTGCTGCAGGCTCTGAGGCACCCTGACCCCACACACACACACACACACACACACACACACACACACACAGCCTTGCAGGAAATGCCCAGAAGCATCACCAGGTATGAGGAAGTCTGTCCTAGGGAGGTGAGCCGCTGCTGAGCTCAGAAAGTCAAGCTCTCCCTGGAGAAGCCACAGCTTGCCCCAGGCACAGGATGCAGGCCACCAGTGAGTCACAGAGAGATTTGAACAAATTGGGACTATGCAATAACTCATTTAACTCATCTCATTTCCCATGGAAAGGCATCAGGATGGGTCTGAGAAACGAGACTGCTTCCAACCCTTCGCAGGGGCAAGGTGCCAGGTGCCACGGGAAGACTAGGCGAGAGGGAGCACCTTTCTGTAGACCCTGAGGGAGCCCTCCTGCTGAGCACCTGGCACTCAGGGCCTCTCAGGGGGGGGTGATACTCCAGGCAGCTGGTGGACAAACAGGCTCGCCTCCTCTGCCCAGGTCAGTGACCCAGCTTCCTTCTTAGTAATTCACTTTGCTACCACTCACCCTCCCTGACTCACTTTGACCTTCCTGTAAAAGGATTTGGGGAATGGCTTTTCCCATGACTACTTACGCCCAAATCCTAGACTCACTGCGTACTTTAGGAGGAGCCCACACGAAGACATGTTTAATCTACACCTTAGCGACAATGACACTCACAAATTCACTGTATTAGACACGACGACGACGTCAAACTCAAAGAGCTGGAGGCCAAAGCCAGCAAGTGTGACAACAGATGTGGGGCACACACAGTGCAGAGCCAAGGGGAGCATAAGGGTCCCAGAAAGCCTGTGTCCCCTCTGGGCACAGCTGCCACCATGCTGGCCGGAGACAACGTTGCTTAAGTGCAAGATAAGGCCAGTGCTTCTAGATCTTCCCATTTAGAGAGGCTCAAACCCTGAGACTCTAAGACTGCCTTCCCTACTTTTGAAATCAATTAAAAACCCTACAAAGACAGATAAAACCCATGTGTTGACCAAAGTCTATCCAGTCCCTACCCCCAAAGCTCCTCCAGTGAATTCAGGAGAGGGGACATTGTTCACTGCAGGGGGTGGGGGTGGGGGGGGTGGGGGGTGACCTCTGGCTCAGACAGGAGACACTACGGTGATACTTTGTTAATGATCTAACAAACAAAGCTTGCCTGAAGATCCGAGGGCAAAGCTAGCCACACTAGTCGGCCATAGAGGCCAGGCAGGAGTGGTAGACACCTTTCATCCCAGCACTGAGAGGAATGCAAGGCGGGAGACAACGGCGTGTAGGCAGTCTGAGGAGCAGTGCGGTCTGGAGATACAGCCTGAGGACAGTGTGGCCCCTTTGGTCTGAGCATCGGTAGGGGTGAGAGCTCTCTAGGCTGCCCTTGCTTCTCTGACCTCCAGCTTTAACCACAATAGCTGTCTCTGGGTGTTTTTGTTTTTATTAAGACCAAAGAGGATTCATGCTACAATAGTTGACACCCTTTGGTAAAGGTGGTTTTGTTTGTTTGTTTGTTTTTGTTTTGTGAAACGCTAACACTCCAGGCTGGGCACGGTGCTGCCTGTGGCTCAGCACTTAGGGGCTTGAGACTGGAGGATCATGAGTTCAAACTTACCTTGGGCCACAGAGCCAAACCCAGTCTCTGTAAACAGAGTAGGGAGTGAGGAGAGGTAGCATTTACCCAGCGTTTTTATTTTCTTTAGTTCTTATTATCTAATTATTAATTTCACACAGTTACTGTGGGAAGGAGGAACTATGTAGTGAGGACTGGTGGGAATGAAGCCAGGGTCTCTGTTAGTTTCAGGGATGGTAGGGAAAAGGACCACAGACCCAAATCATCACGGCCAAGTCAATTAAAGTATGCAATTAATTAAAGCAAGCTTTTTTTGTCTGGGCACACAGGACATCTCCCCCTGAGGTGGGGTTGGAGAGGTCAGCACTGGATGTGAGGAAGACAAGGCTTTTATAACACAGGGGTAGGGGGCTCCCAGATGGGGGAAACAGGCGGGGTTACGGGAGCAGAACATAAGGGGTGACCCAAACAAGGTAGTCACAACAGGTGGTCGTGACAAGCTAGTCACAGGGGGTCTGGGAACCTTTTGAAACAAAGGTAGTGTTTGGAGATGGTTATAAATAAGTTTTTGAGATGGCACTGATGGCCATCCCTGAAAGGAGTTCCAGAACCATTCGTAGTTAAGGTTACGGCGGGGCACAGCCCAGAGATCTCCTCATAAACAGGAATGAAGCAAGTTTGTCCTTATGGTAAGATGGCCTTTAAGCCTAAGAGAGGCAGGCTGGTTCTTTGTTCCCTGTTATCTCACCGCTGGAGAGGAATTAACCCTTCAAACGGTGTTATATTGTGAACACTGGCTTTGTTTTGTTTGTGTTTTCTTGGGGAAATTTTTTTTTTTTTTTGTAGTTTATTTGTAACAAAGGTCTTATTATGTAGCCCCTGGATGTTTGAAGCATGCTATGTAGATCAGGCTGGCCTCAAACTCACAGAATACTACCTGCTCCAGCCTCTGGAGTGCTGGGATTAAAGGCGTGGCCACCATGCCTGGCTCTGGTAAGTACTATTTGTAATTTTACTTATTTTTTTTTTTTTTACTTCATGACCTTCTGTAGTCATTAAATTACTTATTTTTTTTTTTTTTTTACTTCATGACCTTCTGTAGTCATTAAATTACTTATTTTTTTTTTTTTTTTTTTTTTTACTTCATGACCTTCTCTAGTCATTAACCAGGGCCACTGGGTAGCCTCTTAAGACATATTAGCTATAGTTATGTCATATTTTCCAAAGATATCTGCACCTGTCCATATCTGTCAGCAGTGTTCTTTGTAGGGAGGCAAAGACACCTGTCCCTGCTGAAGCATGGTCTTGCCTTGGGATGTAGCTCCCTTGACCGCACACCTGCATAGCATTAACAACATCTAGGTTTGCTCTCAACACTGCGTATCCATGGCCTGGTGGGACAGACCCGTCATTCCAGCACTTGGAGTAGAAGAAACAGGAGTATCCAAATTTTAGGTCATTTTGGTTGGCTACATGGTTCAAGACTAGCCTGGGGCACATGAGAACCTGTCTCAAATGTATATATAATTGAGTCAGGGCTATCAGGGAGCCTGGAGCTAGGCTGCTAGTCAGAAGGCCCCGGGGATCCCGTCTCGGCTTGTTACCACGCCAGGCTTTTTATGTGGGTCCTCGTGGACCTTCTCTTACCCACTGAGCACTGTTAAGTCCACCCTAGGACCTTGGTGATCTTCTTCTGGCCAAGTAACAACAGCGACAGATCTGAGCCCTGTTGTCAGCCGATACCTCATCAGCAGTGTCCAGAGTTCATGAGAAGTAAACAAGAAATGAGCCTGGGCGCTGGAGAGAACCACGTCTACCAGGAAATCACTGCTTCCTAAAAATGGAAGCGAGGTCTGATGAAATTAGGACAATTACAGCCATTAATCACGGAAACTGAAAGCATGTAACTGAATAAAGCAGAGGTTGAGAAGTCCAGGTCCGCTCTGTCAGTAATGGCATCGTCTGGCTGCTCGCGGTGGCTGAGCGGTGTTCAGATGGCACTGCCCATAATCTCTGGCTCTCTCTGTTTTAAGATGGTGTTGCCCCGGGGAACTGTAGCCCCCTCAACTCCTTTGACCCAGGCAACCTCTTTCTCCTCAATTCCTTATTTGGGGTGCAGGGTCTTTAAGAGGTGCAGCCTAGTAGGAGGTATTGTGTCACTTGAAGAGGGAAATGAAGATCTCTCTCTCTCTCTCTCTCTCTCTCTCTCTCTCTCTCTCTCTCTCTCTCTCTCTCTCTCTCTTGTGTGTGTGTGTGTGTGTGTGTGTGTTTCCCGGCCTCATGAGGTGAGCAGCTTGCCCCCTCCGTGACCTCCTCCACCCTATCAGCACTAACCTAACCATGGACTGAACCCTCCTAAATGTAGGACAAAATGACCCTCCCCTTCTTTAAGATGACTCCCCTGGGTGTTATAGTAACAGAAAAGTGACTGGTGCAGCCTCCTTTCTTTAGCCTCTTG
Organism: Cricetiscus sungorus; assembly: GCA_030556225.1. Taxonomy (NCBI): domain Eukaryota; kingdom Metazoa; phylum Chordata; class Mammalia; order Rodentia; family Cricetidae; genus Cricetiscus; species Cricetiscus sungorus. The sequence goes on from JANBXA010000642.1 coordinate 37,417,818, forward strand.
GATATTCCTGTACCTTTGCCCACATCTTTGTAAAAAGGGTCTTATTATCAATGGTCCAATTTGATAGTTTCTACAGCAATTCTCTAAAAGTTAAAAAATAAAACTTAGAAGTTGTTTTTTAGGAGACGGGCGCGCGCGCATGTGTGCGCGCGCGGGCAGACACACACACACACACACACACACACACGCACACACACACACACAGAGGGATGGCTCAACTGTTAAGAGCTGGCTGCTCTTCCAGAGGATAATGAAAAGACATCCGGTTCCCAACACCCACATGGCAGCTCACAACAGTCTGGAAGCCCGGGTCCAGGGGATCTGACACCCTCTTCTAACCTCACACAAAGTGAAATAACACCTGTATGTTAGACTACAGGGGAAACAATTATAGGTAGGGGCCATCTTTAAAAGATGGGTCAGTCATGTGAAACTATAACAGTGGATCTGAAAATCCGGGTCAGCTGTATCACTTCTGGGGAGAAGGAAGGACAGTCTCAGGTCTGGGACACTTGGGGCTAAATGAGAAGAGAGGACCAGAGACTCCGTGTGTCCAGTGCATCATCCTGTGGTCTGAAGACAATGGCCCCTCCTGCGCTTTTAGGAGTCTGCATAACCCTGATACCCAAAGTGATCAGTGAGAAGAAAGTGGATGGTGAGCGCTCCTTAGAAGACTGATGGAGAATGTCCTCATAACCGGATGCAATTGACTCCAGTGTTGGATTAAAAGAACAGTACGTTATAGGTTTATTCCAGAAATGGAAAGACGATTGAACGTGAAGATACCTGCTACTGAGATTCAGTGCATTAAGATATTAAAAAGGAAAGAAATATGTCATAATCTCCCTAGATGCACAGGCAGAAAGTCAGTGTTTTTCCTTCATAAAGTTAAAAGCATCCAGCAAAGAGGAATAAGGGAGAGCCATTTCCCTGGGAACCCTGGGTATAGACCTGGCCAGTGTTTAATAAATCAGAGTAAGGGATTCTCTTTTTTCTTCACGATAAATGACTTCCAGAGCCAGCAAAATGAGGAGGGGGCCACACGTGGTGGCGCACGCCTTTACTCCCAGCCTCCAGAGACAGAAGCAGGCAGTCTCTGAGTTCAAGGCCAGCCTGGTCCGCAAACTGAGACCCTGTCTCAAGGAAGAGGAGGAGTCAGCCCTGATTTGGGTCCCAGAGAAGCACAGCCTCTTCATTTTGAAATAGTAATTGATGTTTGAGCGGATAGTGTTTAATGATTGATATTTCAGACCGATGTAAAGGAGGGGCTGGAGAGATAGCTCAGTGGTCAGGAGAACGCAATGCTTTTGCAGAGGACCCAGGTTCAATTCCTAGCATCTAGCATCGACACTGGGCAGCTCATACCCATCTGTAACTCCAGCCCCAGGGATCTGCTGTCCTTTTCATACTCCCTGGTACCCACACACACGTGGCAGACACACAGACACACACCTATGTACACACAAAAAAATAAAGACAAACCTTTTTTTTTTTTAATGCAGCCAGCTGTGGTGGCATGTACCTTTATTCCTCTCACTCAGGAGACAGAGGCTGACAAATGTCTGAGTTCAAGGCTAGCCTGGCTACACTGTGAGGCTCTGTCTCAAAACAAAAACAAAATAAAAGACAAAATAAAGAATAAATAACATTTTGTTTTTAATTGAAAAGGATATCAGCAAAAAAGACATTTCTCCTGGTCCCTCATCCACCTATAGAGCTGTCTCCCAAGAGACAGATGGCAATATTAGATCTAGGATGTGATGGTTCCTAAGCTAGTTCATGCATTCCCAAGCAAATTTGTGGACATGTGGGTTCTTTTCTCCTGCAGTGGTAGCCGGCGCTGGTCCTGCAGGACTCTGCATGTGGCTATAATCCCAGCACCTGGGAGCAAGCAGGAGAGCATAGAGTTCATGGCCAGCGTGGGCCACAGAGAGAACTTGGGGAGGGGGCCTTCTCATTCTTGTTTTCTGGCCTGAAGCCATCGTTATAGACTTAGCATGAACGTGACCAGCTACTACTGTGCTAAGAAGCAAATTCTTGACGAACTTTCCCTGTGACAAGACTGAAGTTAGCACTCTTTAAATGTGTTGTTCCGTGCATATGTGCTAATGTGGGATCCCGTAGTCACAAATTTGGCCTTGTGGAGGACCTGATGATGAGAGTCTGTCACACTCCGGAGGCTGAGGCAGGAGGGTGGGCTTCAGATTCAAGGCCTTTGTGGGCTGCCGTGTAAGTTCAAGGCTGGCTTGAAAAAAGGGTGGGGCCTTTTCTCAAAGTAAGGAGACTGGGGAGCAGCCTCGTGCCTCAACTTTTGCTGGCAGGCCTTTGCCGTGCGTGGGTTTAATTCTCAGTACGGAAACAAACAAAAAGACCCAATGACTTTGCTCAAATGCCCTTAGGGTCAGGAAGGCAGTCTATTCTGTATTTCAAAGAGGGGTCTTTGTTTAGATTGAAGCATTTTAGATCTTAGGATGGGGCTACCTGTACCCAACGGACTGAAGTTGGGATGGTCACGGCAGCAAAATGGAGTAAGTGAGCAGAGATGGTGGTGGGGTGATGGGTTCTGGGCCATCCCCATCTTTACTGCTGCAAGAGCCAGGCTCACTGACCTGTGTGTGAGCTAACAGGGACTCAGTCTCCACTTCCCATGTCAATGTAGGAGCAAAGAGATTGCAGTGTGGCCTCTGGGGAATCAGAACTCAAGTCCTGAGCAGGAAAGATAAATTATGAAGCAGTGTCCAGCTCCAAGATTTATGACTTAGCCAAGTTCTTAAGCAAGCGGGCATCACAATAAATAAATATCTCGCCACGTGGGGCATGGTGGTGCTTGCCTGTGATCCCAGGCAGTGGGGAGCTCAAGGCAGGAGGCGTCAGTTCATGGCTAAGCCTGAGCTACATCTCATGTCCAAGGCCAGCCGGGGCTATGAAACAAGACCCTGTGTTAAGACGCCATGCCTTTCCAGCACACCCTACCTGCTCCTCCCAGCTGTCAAGTGTAGGCCAGCGCTGGCATGGTGGTTGACGTTCATGAGAGTGTACGGCAGATTTTTAACAGGACCGGGAACCGCCTCTCTGTGGATGAGTCAAATGGCACAACCTTCATAGAGTTCGAAGGTAGAGGCTCCTCTTGATCCACGTGCAGTGAGGCAGCAGCTGTGAAGGGCTGGCGTCTCCCCTCCTGGGCCTTCTCCCCTCCTATGCACTTGGGAGTGGATCCCAAGTCCTGAGAGAGCATTAGCAGCACGGATCAAACCCACCGCGGTTAATAAGACTGGGCCTCGTCCACACTGCACCTCCTCTTTGCCATTATCTGTATGTAATTAACCTTTGGGTAAATGCCTACCAGAGTTACCATGAGCTGCACGACAAAGGTCAGGCTTAAAGTCACATTTGACTTGACTGTATCTCGACATCCTAAAACACAAGCAAATTGAAATCTGGGGCCCATGCGTCTGAAACAGAAATAGAAGTTAGAGTAGCATCAGTTTCTTGATTTGTTGTTGTTGTTGTTTTGAAACAGGGTTTCACTGTGTAACAGCCCTGGCTGTCCTGTGATGGGAGATGTCATTCTGTAAATGTTTCTCTGATTGGTTAATGAATAAAGCACTGTTGGCCAATAGGAAAGCAAGATAGGCGGGACTAGGAGACGAGGAGGATTCTGGGAGATGTAGGAGGAGATTCAACATGAAACTTGAGGGAGAAGAACTCTGGACCCTCTCTGCGGTAAGATAAGACCACGTGGAAACACTTAGATTTCTGTGTATTATTTGGGGCTGGTGAGGCTTTGGGACCAGACCGGTGGGAAAACCTACTCGTAACAGTCCTGGAACTCACACTATAGTTCAGGCTGGCCTTGAACTCAGAGATCCACCTGCCTCTGCCTCTGAATGCTGGGATTAAAGGCGTGCTCCACCACAGCCTGACTAAGTTTGTTGATTTTTAACTGAATGCATGATTCCCTTTCACCAGAAGCAGCTGTGGGAATACTATGCACGGTCTCAAGAAATGATGCCAGTCTACACGTTTTCCACGAGAGTCACCGTAGACCATGCAGACGGGCATGACTACAGTTGTTCTTCCTGCTTCTGCTCCTTCGAGATGAACATTTATCCTGCCGAAAACAACACAGGCAAATTACCTTAGGGGCAGGGCACCAAAGGACGGGGCACCAAAGGACAGCACAAAACTCTTCTTCAGAGAGAGGAGCCAAGAGGGAGATGGTGGGAAGCAGACCATGACTCTCTGTGGTTAAAAACTGGCACAAGGTGGTACAGGAAGCTAACTTAAAGGCCGGTCCTGTTGCCAGGTCTCTGACCTGCCCAGCCTTCCCCCTCATTGCCAGAGGGTTCTATTTCAATCTTCTTGTCTGCCTCTAGGGTTTGGTCTCTCCTTCCTCAGCCGAGTGTTCTTTCTGTTACGAATGTTGGAGACTGTTAAATCCCAATAGCATCACCAGGAAGTTCAACTCTTTCACACCCAGGGACCCCCATCATCTTCCTGTCTTCATCTTGGCAACATGGCCGTACTATACTCTCTTGATTTCATAGACATGATGAGTGCCCATCTCTCTGGCGTCAGAACGTAAACTGAGACAGGGTTTTGTTTTGTCTTCTGTGCTTTCTTCTCTTCGTCTTCCTCCTTCTCCTTTTTTGTTTTTGTTTTGAGAATAGTCTCACACCGCCCATGCTTGCCCCAAACTCACTATGTAGCCAAGGATGACCCCGAATTCCTGATCTCTTGCCTCCCGCCCGGAATGCTAGGATTCAGGTGTGTAGCACCATGAGCGACCTCTGCCATTTCTTCATGCAAGAGCAATCCCAGATGAATTAATTGAACGAACAGATGGAACTGGCATCCTAACCTCGTCTTCAGAGATTACAGAGACATTCGCACACAGGCTCAGAAAGATTGACTCATGTGGTCCTGCGCTCGGGAAAGCATCGAGCCAAAAAGACAACTGGGATTTCCAGAGATCTGCGAGATGAATTATTACTAAAAATTCACGTTGTAGTATTAGAGCATTGGGTTGCAACGGTGAACATCTATGAAGTGTGTTTAATCAACCTTCATTTCATCTTTTGAGACAGGGTCTCTCGGTGAACCCAGAGATTCCTGATTCACCTAGACCAGCTGGCCCATGGCGTCTGTGGGTCTTCCTGCCTCCACTTCCGCAGCCTGCGATTTCAGGTGAGCACTGCCCTGCCCAGATTTGTATGTGGGTCCGGGGAGCCCAACTTCAGGTCTTCATGTTTCATGCTTACCCACTGAGACATCTCCTGGCCCAGGTTTTCTTTCCTCTGGCCCAGTCTGTCTGTCTGTCTATCTCCCCTCCTCCTCCCACCCCTTTCCTCCTCCTTTTTATTTTCTTTTGTTCTTTTGTTTTTTGAGACAAGGTTTCTCTGTGCTGCTCTGGCTGTCCTAGAACAAACTCTGTAGACCAGGCTGGTGTAACAAGGAAAATAGAAGACGAAGACCCAGGTGTTAGTATTCAGCCATTTGTACTTGCCGGTCCCCGGGTTCTGAAGGATACGCCCTCAGCTGCAGCCAGTAAGAGCATCCCCTGTGCACATTCCCTTTTAAAAGGGCCCTGCCCACCTCCCATCCTTCTCTCTCTCTGTTTTCCCTCTCAGTCTGTTCCGCCTTCTCTCTCTTCCCTCCCCCTCCCCCTCCCCCTCCCCTTCCCTTTCTCCCTCCCCCTCCCTCTCTCTCTCTCTTTTCCCCTTTTTTCTCTTCTCCTGCAGCTCCTGTCCCCTGGAGGCTGGTCTCCTCTTCCTCTTTCCCTTCTTTATGATCCCTTTCCCTAATAAAAAACCAAAACCCAAAACCTCTGCTTGAGCCCTGTCACATGGCACCTTCCTCATGCTGCTGTCTTTACATTACAACACCAGAGACTGATATTGGGATTCAAACTTCAAGCTGAATATCAGAAGAGCAAAGCAGCCGGCCACTAGTTTCTATCTCCACCTCAGGCTGAGTGGGCTGGTCCTGTCTCTATGAGCTCTCACCAAGCCTCAGGCGGTAACCTCCAGTCAGCGTGGCTGGAGAATGGATGTCTCCTACTGACTCTTGCTCCTGTCTCTTATACCCTCTAGTGCTGGGAGTAAAGGTGTGAGCTATAATTCTCTTTTAGACTGGTTCATTCTAGTGTAGATCTGGTGGCCTTGGACTCACAGAGATCCATCTACCTCTTAATCCTGAGTCCTAGGACTAAAGGTGTTCACCACCACTGCCCGACCTCTGTAGCTTGAGGCTGACTTTGCTTTTCTGAATCCTCAGTCAAGCTTTAATAAATCATAAATGATATATCACTACAGGCTGGCCTTGAACTCACAGAGGCCCACCTGCCGCTGCCTCCCGAGTGCTGGGATTAAAGGCGTGAGCCACGACTGGCTCAGTTTTTCACTTAGACCTTGAAATTCCTTTTCTCTGACTTCTTCGAAAATTTCTTCCCTCTGTTTTCTTAGAACTCAGTTTTCTCATCATTTCTCTCGTGTCCACATTTGTCCCTGTAATGACACATTCCAACAGACTGCTCTTCGTCTTTATCCTTCTCGTGTCTCCTCACGCACGCACGCACGCACGCACGCACGCACTGGCTCACAGCATCTCCCCACGCACGCATGCACGGGCCTCAAGTCTGTCTGAGGAGACTGGCGATGGGATCAGAATTTTGAACTCTGCTTCTGTGGTGCACGTTTTCTTTCTCCGAAGTTCTGTTTGCTTTTTGATATTGCTGATGTGTTTACTGTTTCTCCTCTATTTCTAGCTCTCTTGATTTTCTCCACAGATGGTGGGGTTTCTCCTCTTAGCCTCAGCTCTTGGTTCATGTTTAAGATGGATCATTCAGCTGGAATAGAGGTCCTTAATCGCTACTAGGCAACAGCTGAGGTCCAAGTCAGATGGATGACTCGGAGTCCAGGCTGTTTCTCGGAAACCTTCACAACGTATGTCTGTAATGTGTGCACTCCGGCCTCCAGACACAGCTTTATCTGCAAAGTAGCACATCTGTTCCATTGTGAGCCTAAACCAAGGTCTTGTCGCAGCATAGGTGACAGATATGGTTGGCCCACTCTCCATTAATGTTCCAAGTTTTGGTGTTGCTTTAAATGAACCAAAGCGTAGCATGAGTCTAAGACTCACTTCTTATATTATTTTGGCTGTGAGCCTAGCCTTTAAGAGCTGAGCCATCTCTCCAGCCCGACTCACTTCCCATCTTACTGTAGAGCTGTGCACAGGCAGACATGTCTCACTTCCTATCTTACTCCATGTCACAGAGCTGTGCACAGGCAGACATGTTTGTGCCTGTCTGAGTCCCTGCCTTGGCGCAGGCACCGAGGGTATGGGAGCTAAGGAACCAGGCCTCCTGGAATTCACTGAGGTCCAAACACTGCAGAGAAGAAGCCGGCCACACCTCACAGGCTCACGGGGCGCAGTCCTGGTGCACCTGTCCCGAGACAGACGGTCCCCCTTAAGGTGGCCCTGGACCAGGAGGGGCCACATCTGGATGCAGCAGCCAATCCCCCACAGTAGTGGCTTGCTCTGTGGCAGTGACAGGTGTGAGGACGTCAGGTGCCACACCCAACTGTGTGCTGGTCACATCCCGAGGTGCATGTCCAGTCCCTGGGGCAGCTGCTGCTGCTGGTGAAGGTGGACATGAGCAGATCCACACTTGGAACTTGCTGCGTCCATCTGCTGGATCAAGCCCCTCCTCGTCCCCCTGGTGGGGCACTCCCCAGGGCAGATATCTTGGTAAAGGCACACCTGAAGAAGGTGCAGTCTCTTTCCAGTGGCCCTCGTCAAAGGATGTCATGTCCTGTGGGACATCTTGCAGCGTGAGCTGCTTATTCTAGGAGCTCGTGCAGAGCTTGAGCCCAGGCAGACACCTGGGGGCCATGCTGGCCTGCACCATGGCCTGGGGCATGGACTCAGGATGTCCTGCATGGCACATTCCGCCGGGTGTGTGTGTGGTGTGTGTGTGTGTGTGTGTGTGTGTGTGTGTGTGTGTGTGTGTGTGTGTATCAATACTTTTATAGTCACCAAATAAAAGCAAGTTATAAGTGGAGGCATGTATCAAATGCTTGGTCGGAGCTTCAGGCATGTGTGTTACAGCAAAGTGGAGATACGCTGCTACAGGTTCTGCCGCTAAGCAATGACGTCACAGCCCTTGTGTGGCGGAAGTCAGTGGTTCTGCTAAGTTCGTGCATTCCAATGTCTCTATTTGATGGCAGCAGGATGTTAGGTCAGACACAGGGGTGGGGGACAAGAGGCAGTGGAGATAATCTTGGTTCTTGATCCACCTTCTGTACTCTCCAGAGTGACAGTTCTAATCAGGTCGTGTGAAGAATCATCAACTCAGCGTGCCTCCTCCAGTGCTGTGCGAAGATCCTTCTGTACGCTGCGAACACTATTCCTCTCACTGGTTAATAATAAAAGCTGTTTGACCAATAGACAGGCAGGATGAGGTCAGGCGGGACGATCAAACGGAGAACTCAGATGAGGAGGGGAGGAGTCGGGGAGATCCCAGCCAGCAGCCACAGGAGCAAGATGTACAGGTAAAGCCATGAGACAATTGGAAAAACATAGATCAATGGAAATGGGTTAATTTAAAGGTAAGAGCTACTTAGTAATAAGCCTGAGCTGTTTGGCCAAACATTTTGTATTTCATACTAAGCCTCTGAGTGATTGATTATTTAAAGGCAGCTGCAGGACAGGATAGGAGGGAGAAACCGCCATCTATACCATAGGGAGCACTCATCCACACCTGCTGAGTCCCATCAAAGTCACCAAGACCAGGTGGAGTGACAGCCGTATGGCCTGGGCCAGGAATCTTGGAACAGTTGCCTAGTAATACCTCTGTAAGTGGACGGTCTCTGGGCATTCAATCCTGAATGTATTTATAAAAAGAATAAACGAATAGAAACGCAGACAAATGATGAGCATTCCGTGTTAAATCAAAACAAACAGTAACAGCAAGTGCCCGGTAAGATATATAAAAGGGGCTGGCAAAATGGCGCAGCAGGTAAATGCACTGACGACCTGCACTCCCTCCCCAAGACCCACACACTGACTCCTGCATGCACATGCCGAGACACAAGACACACACACCGAATAAATGTAATAAAGAACACTTATTTCTTAAGAGAGAGAGAGAGAGAGAGGTGATATGAAAAAAAATCGTGCCAGCCTCATTTGGATGTGGTCATGTCATTCTGTGTTTGTCATAAAAAGAAATAGGAAAGGACAGAAGGATGGCTCAGTGGCTTGGAGCACTGGTTGTTCTTGCACAGGATGACCCAGGTTCAGTTCCCAGCATCCTCATGGTGGCTCCCAACTATCTGTACTCCAGTTCCAGGAGATCAGATGCCCTCTTCTTACCTCTGAAGGCACTGCATGCATGGGGTGCACATAAACACACACACACACACACACACACACACACACACACACACACATACACACACACAAATACATACACACACACAGACATATACACACACAGAAATACACGCAGCACACACACACACACACACACACACACACACACACACTTGATGATATCTTGCTTGTACAAATAAAGCCTATCTGAGGGTCAAAGAATGGAGCATGCCTCTAGCTAACCATAGAGGTCTGGAGGTCTGTACAAACAGACAGGAAGTGAGGTAGCTGGGTGGAAACAGGATATAAGCAGCGAGAAACAGGAAGCCACTCTCTTGTCTGTTGAGACATTAAGGAGGTAAGGTGTAAGAGTGGTTTGTTCCTGCTCTCATACAAGCCATGATGGACCCGGAAGGAGTTAGGGCTCCAGGTGTTAGTAATGGGGAGGGAGGGAGGGAGGGAGGGAGGGAGGGAGGAGGGGTGGGAGGGAGGGAGGGAGGGTGGGAGGGAGGGGTGCATGGGTGCATGGATGCATCCCCCTCTGTGTTCACACTGAGCCTGCACACCCCATACAACTGTAAAATTAAAGCAATAATTAAAATTGTATCAAGATTCCAAGTTCCCGTTGCCTTTTCTAAGAGTCCGTGGATGCCTCTCCCTTCCGTCATCTTAACTTCCCAAACCAAGGCAAGTTTCAAATTCCAAAGTAAAGTCAGCTCGGAGAAAGAAAAGTCAGATTACATTAACTTTGTTGCTGCCTCTGCTTTTTCAAACTGCCATTCTCCACGGCCTGATTTATTTTTGGTATTGGGTTCATGCTAATATCTGCAGCTGTCAGTATAATTACCAATGTCATCTTACCCTGATGGTTTTAGAGCTTGATGTTTCTATATTTAAAAACAGCCATAATCCCTCACAAAAAAAAAACCCACCTAAATTTTAAGTTAAAAGTGTAAGTTAGTAGGCTACTAACCACATCTTTTTAACTCTAAAGAAATTTTTAAAATTACATTATCTGATGTGATGCATTTTTGTTCTGCCTTGTTCTCTATAAAAATTAGTAGGAGACAAAGGGGTGTTTAGGCGGAAGGGTGCAAGCCGAGCCTTGAGGTGACCTGTGGCCCACGCTGCTGTGCCTTCTCTCTTCCCTAATTTATCAATTGGCCTTTAGTGTGGCCCTCAGACGACTGGATTTCTGTCACGTAGGCACGCAATGCGGGCATCCCTTGTTATAACTAACCTGTCCGAGGCAGGTGGGTACAGTGACACACATCTGTCATGCCAGCACTGCAGACCCTGGGCAGAAGAATCTAGATTTTTGAGGGTACATATCAAGACCCCCATCTCAGGAAGCAAAGAAATGCAGTTTTTGTGGCTGTTAAGTATTTCTCAGATTGTTACTGGTTTATTATTTGTTTTTTGAGACAGGATTTCACTGTGTGGCCTGGCTGTCCTGGAACTCGCTCTGTAGACCAGGCTGGCCTCGAACTCACAGAGATCTGCCTGCCCGAGCTTCCCAAGTGCTGGGACTAAAGGCGTGCGCCACCACAGCTCAACTTTGTTGGTTGTTTGAGACAGAGTCTCTCTATGTAGCCCTGGCTGGCCTTGCTTGAACTCACAGAGATCCAACAGATCCACTTACCTTTGCCTCCCCAGTGCTGAGATTAAAGTCATGTGCATCCATATCCTGCATAAACATTAAAAAAAAAGGTGTGTGAATGTGTGAGGCAGGGCAGGTAGGATAGTAGGCGTGTGGAGGTCAGAGGGCACGCATGTGGAGGTCAGAGGGCCACCTATGGGGCTTGGGTTTCTCTTTCCAGCATGTACAGCCTCAGGTCAGCCTAATGAAAGCAATTCTACAGTCGAGGTTTCGTCTTCCTGGGTGGCTCTAATTTGTGTCAAGCTGACAAAAAGTAACCTGTGTAAATGAGCACACACACACACACCACATGCATGCACACACACACACAGACCACATGCATATACACACACACACACACCACCACATGCATGCACACACACACACACACAGACCACATGCATGCACACACACACACCACATGCATGCACACACACACACCACATGCATGCACACACACACACCACATGCATGCACACACACACATGCACACACACACACCACATGCATGCACACACACACACCACATGCACACACACACCACATGCATGCACACACACTCACACCACATGCATGCACACACACACACCACATGCATGCACACACACACCACATGCATGCACACACCACATGCATGCACACACACACACACACACACACACACCACATGCATGCACACACACTCACACACAACAGTAGCAATGCCTTGTTTGTGCCGCCTGGCTCCACAGGCACACGGGAAGGAGCCTGTGTAATGCCGGCAGCTGTCTGCCCACACCAGCACTTTTGGAAACTATAATGAAAGGGAAGGGATAAGAAAAAGGGAAAGCGAGGCGTCTCCTGCCCAAGTCAAGACCAGTTCTCATTTGGTTTCTGGCGTTTTCACCCAGAGCAGCCCCAAGAGTCAGGGGAGACAGGAGGCAGACCCCAGCCTTCCCCTGAGAGAGGGCAATGCTGCTCACTGCAGTCCGTGCCCCTACGGAGAGGCCAGCTGTCACCCGGCCAGTGCTGTCCAAACAAGCATCTTAAGTGACAGAAAAGAAGTCATTAAAGTCACCCAGACTTCGTTACGTTCTTATGCCTGAAACAGAGATGTAGACAATTGGCTCAAAATGTTGCCTGGCCCCAACCCTGGAGATCAGAGTTCTGCGGGGGTGGGGTGGGGATGGGGGGAGTGGGGGTAGGGGTGGGGATGGGGGGGTGGGGTGGGGGATGTGGGGGTGGGGGTGGAGGGACTGGGGGTATGACTCAGCACGTCCATTCACAGTTCTAGTGCAGTATGTCATGCAGAAGGCCAAGACAAGCAGCCAGGTGTGGGCAGCCTGTGCACACCTGGGGTACACACCACACCCAAGCACACACACACTGCGCCGTCACACTCCTGAGAAGTTTAGACTGAGCATAGCCTGCTGGTGGGCACAGACGTCAAAACACAAATCACCCGTTGAGCCGTGAGAGGTTGTTCTAGAGTGATGTTCACTATCTCAGCAATCAGGTAGTGTTTCACACTGCAGATGGATCCCACTGAGCCCTTGCAAAGGGTGATCTGTAAATGAAATACAGATCAGCAGGGCTACTCTATCCCCCTTCCTGTCTAGAAGTCACTAAGCAGGTACAGCAATTAGACTGCCAAGGTTTAGCTGGACAGACCCAACTGAAGAAAAAAAAAAATCACTGGTCTGAAAGATTGAGAGGAGAAAGTTGTTGGTAAAACTATCCTTGACCAAAGTATAGTCAGCCTTCGCCAAGAACCTCGAGTCCTTCACTGTGTGTGCAGTGAAAACATCGCGACTCACAACACGTGATAATCACACATACGAACCAGACAACCCAGATTCAAATTTCAGCACCCACGTGGCAGCTCACAATTGTCTGTAAACTCTAGTCCTAGGAAATCTGCCGCCTTCTTCTGGTCTCGGTGGGCGCCAGGCACAAACAGAAGACTCATACCTAGAAAACAAATAATTAATTTAAGAATAGCTGGTGATGATGTAGCACAATGCTCCCTAGGATTTGGCTGAGCAGGCCAAGACAGAGTAGAGCTGCTCATGACAGCATGGACGCGTAATGTGAGCTGAGGTGTTCCTCTAACATCGCCTGCTGTGACAGGGTGCACATGGAATGTGGGTGTGACAGGATGCTCAGGGAATGTGCGTGTCATGTGTGCAGTGACGCCGTGGGGTACAACACAGGTGGGTGTTGTCCATGGCCCTTCAGACTACCTCATTTACGTGGTATTGAATTCACATTTGCTTGTTCCCTCAGAAAGCTTTTACTGTTGCTGAATTTTTCATGACCTCTGCGTTGGGTCACGTGACCCCCGAGGAGGGTCATGACCCACAGTGTGAGAAGCTCTGTGCTAGATTTCGCAACCCGAGGAGAACAAGAGGGGACAAGAAGTATTTAAGCTCCCTCTTCTCCACCTTCCTCTTCCATACACCCATTAGCAACCTAACCACAGAGTGGCTGGCAAAGGAGCTTGGGTGACACTCTGGTTGGAGCTGGGGAGAGAAGGGAAGAGAATGTGGGAGCAGAGGATAGCAGAGGTATGCACAGCTTTAGATGTCTTCTTGACTCTTGAGGGAGTGGCCTGTGGGCACTTCTGTCCCTGGGATATTTTCTTGATGCTAATTGAGTAGGAGGGGCCGTCCGCTGTGGGCGGAGCCGCCCCTGGACAGGCAGCCTCTGGGTTGTGCAGGAGAGCTGACTGAAGGCTCGCCAAAGGGAGCAAGCCCGCCAGCAGCAGCCTCGCTGGTTCTGCTTCAGCTCCCGCCCTGGAGTCCCTCTCTGAGGGACACAGACACAGACCCCAAACTAGGACAGGATTCTAAAATGGCAGGGACACTAGGAAAAGTGGGAGGACACGGGTGCTATGAAGGGGAGGGGTGGGAAAATGGCCAGAGAGGGGGAGGGAGGGCAACACAGGGAGGGAAGGATAAATTATACTAAAACCACAGGGAATCATGTTCCCTTGAAATTAACACATAATGTGTTATACACACACATATATTTGGAGCTACGCCACTTGGGGTGACAATGACCACCTCACCAAACCCCTTTAACAAGCAGGAAGTTCTCCTTTTGAGTTGTTGGTCAGGGGGTCTAAGAGGACCCCAAACAAAACAAGCTACTGCCTTGGCCTTAATGCCCTGTAAGATAAAAATGGCAGCCTATTGCTGAAGATACAATGCAGTTCAGATTTTAAATTGGGTATGGTGGATCATATACAAATACGCCCCCCACACACTCACACATACACACTCACACACACATACACACTCACACACACATATACACACACACACACTCACATACACACACACTCACACACATACACACACTCACATACACACACACTCACACACATACACACACATACACACACACTCACACACACATACACACTCACACACATACACACTCACACACATACACACACTCAGATACACACACACTCACACACATACACACACATACACACACACTCACACACACACTCACACACACATACACACTCACACACATACACACTCACACACACATACACACTCACACACACATATACACACACACACACACACTCACACACTCACACACACTCACATACACACACTCACACACTCATACACACATACACACTCACACACTCATATACACACACTCACACACATACACACACTCACACACTCACATACACACACTCACATACACACACTCACACACACTCACATACACACACTCACACACACACACTCACATACACACACACTCACATACACACACTCACACACTCACATACACACACTCACACACTCAAACACATACACACTCACACACACATACACACTCACACACACATATACACACTCACACACACTCACATACACACACTCACACACATACACACACTCACATACACACACTCACACACACATACACACTCACACACATATATACACACTCACACACACTCACACACACACTCACACACACTCACACACACATACACACTCACACACATACACACACTCACACACATACACACACTCACACACACATACACACTCACACACACACACTCACACACATACACACACACTCACACACACTCACATACACACACACTACACACACACATACACACTCACATACACACACACACTCACATACATACACACTCACACACTCACATACACACACTCACACACACACATACACACACACATACACACTCACATACACACACACACTCACATACATACACACTCACACACTCACATACACACACACACTCAAACACATACACACTACACACACACACACTCACACACACATTAGTGTGGTGGTTTGAATAGGTATGGCTCCCTATTCTGTGTTTAAATGCTTGGCCCATAAGAAGCAGCACTTTTAGGAGGTGTGGCCGTGGTGGGGTGGGTGTGGCCGTGGTGGGTGGGTGTGGCCTTGGTGGAGGAAGTGTGTCACTGTGGGGGTGGGCTTTGAGGTCTCATATATGCACAAGCTATATTTAGAACTCATTTCTTCTCCTGCTCCCTGAGAATCTAGATGAAGAACTCTCAGCTCCTTCTCCAGCACCACGTCTGCCCGAATGCCTCCATGCTTCCTGCCATGAAGATAATGGAATGAATCTATGAGCGTAAACCAGCTGATTAAAATAAATGTTTCCCTTTGTAAGTGTTGCAGTGGGTGGATCTCTGTGAGTTCAAGGCCAGCCTGGTCTACAGAGCTAGTTCCAGGACAGCCTCCAAAACAATACAGAGAAACCCTGTCTCAAAAAACCAAAAAAAAAAAAAAAAAAAAAAAAAAAAAAACCCAAAAAGAGTTGCAGTGGTCACGACATCTCCTCTCAGCGTCAGCGATAGAAACCCTAGAAATCCTATGACTATGACACTGGTATACTCACTCATATGTAATCATATTTTCAATGGAAACCAATGGAAACGAGCCTCTTTCCAAACTTACTAGCCACTTAATTATTATTAGTTTTTTGAAAATCAGATATTGCATATCATTTATTTTTCTATTTTAAACATTCCTATTTTTCTACAGCTTGACACAGGACTTCACTCTGTATTGTAGTGGGAGCTCTTTGATATGACATTATCGTTTTAGATTTATTTTGTGTGAGGGTTGGTGGTGCTCAATGCTCGTGACGTATTGTGGAGGGCAGAGGACAACTTGCAAGATTTGTTCTCTCCATCCACAGTGTGGGTCCTGGGGGTGGAACTCAGGCCAGAGGCTTAGCATCACCTCTACCCTGAGCATCTTCCTGCCTCTGCTATCACACTCCTGCACCTCCCCCCATTGTCTTTCTCAGCTGCCTGTCAGTGCATCTGTTCTCCTGTTCATCCTCTTGATTTGATCTTACACTGGAACCCGTGGTTCCTTCCAATGATGAAAATGTTCTGTTTTCCTAGTACATTGCATTCTTCTTTTTTGTTTCAACTTTTAGGATACTTTCCAATGGGAAAGGAGTTTCAGTATTAGTCCTTGAATAACACATCATCTCAGTGTTGGTCCCTGGATAACACATCATCTCAGTGTTGGTCCCCGGGTAACACATCATCTCAGTATTGGTCCCCGGATAACACATCATCTCAGTATTGGTCCTTGGATAACACATCATCTCAGTGTTGGTCCTTGGATAACACATCATCTCAGTGTTGGTCCTTGGATAACACATCATCTCCGTATTGGTCTTCAGATAACACATCATCTCAGTATTAGTCCTTGAATAACACATCATCTCCGTATTGGTCCCTGGATAACACATCATCTCCGTATTGGTCCTCAGATAACACATCATCTCAGTATTAGTCCTTGAATAACACATCATCTCGTATTGGTCCTCAGATAACACATCATCTCAGTGTTGGTCCTTGGGTAACACATCATCTCAGTATTGGTCCTCGGATAACACATCATCTCTGTATTGGTCCTTGGATAACACATCATCTCAGTGTTGGTCCCCAGATAACACATTATCCCAGCTTCTCCTTTAGCATAGTCTAAACTCCACACCCATTGTCTGCTACAGCTCAGTTTCTCTTGCTCTTCAGACAGTTAAATAGATCCCTGTAGTCAATCCTGTCTAATCATTGCAGCTCTGTAACATGCCTGCAGGGCAAGTCCAGCACCTGTGTTATCCTGCGATCAGTGCTTTGAAGGCTTACAAGTGGAGGCTGAGGGAAGGCACAGCGCACCTGTGCACCTTTGAATGACTGGGCTAGTCTTCGACCTACCGGGATGTTTGTTCAGTCTGAACTTGGAGCAGAGCTTCCAGAGAAATCTGGGGCAATAAAAGAAGAGCTGAAGAGGCCTCACAGAGGAGGCTGACACCCACAAGGCTCGAAGACTGGGGCAAGCATAAAGCAAAGCTGTCCCAGTTGTTTTTAGAAGCATTGCAAGGTCCCTGCAGCAAGAACTCACAGCTGCCAGCAACTCTAGAAAGATACTGCGCAGCTCTCTCAGCCCTCAGGCCCGGGTGCAGTGTCTGCTGGGGTCAGTGGGCTCCTGGCCCTCTGGATACACAGGGACTTGGGTTCTACCACACGTTATGTCCCAGTGCCCCATAGTGTTCAAGGAAAATAAATCTCATAAAGAAGCCAGCATACTCCTGCCCCAGTGCAGATCAGGCACCAATCCACACATCAGGGACCCATCTACACACACACACACACACACACACACACACACACACACACACACGCACGCACGCACACTTACAGCGGGACTATGGCCTGGGCTCTCCTCTCTAGGCTCAGAGGTCCTTTTTTTTTTTTTTTTTTTTTAATCTTTGTTTTATGTGCACTGTCGCTTTGCCATGGGTGTCGGGTCCTCTGGAACTACAGACAAGAATTACAGACAAGTTTGTGAGCTGCCATATGGGCGCTGGGATTTGAACCCAGGTCTTCTGGAAGAGCAGAACAGTGCTGAGCCACCTCTCCAGCCCCTAGGCTCAGAGGTCTTAAAGTGGGGAATTCCTGCCTTCAGGCTCTCTTGTTTCACAGCGACTTCGCCCCACTTGCACAGGAGCAAACAGTAGATCCCTAGGAGAAGGCAGGGAGGGCATCCTTAGCTCCTCCTTGCAGGCATACTGAGCCACAAGGAGAGATGATCCAAGACCTTTGTCCCAGTTAGCTTTGATTGTCTCTTTGACTAGCCTGGGCTCATTTGAGAAGAAAGCCTCCATTGAGGAATTGCCTAAGTGGGACTGACGTATGGACACATTTACTGAGGGGTGTCTTGATTTGGTGGCCCTGCCCTCTGTAGCACAGAGCATTCCCTGGGCAGGGAATGTTCCTTCTGACTTCTACTTCAAGATTATGCTTGAGTTCCTGCCCTGACTCCCCTGGAAGCACAAGCCACATAAGTCCTTTCCTCCCTTAAGTTGGGTTTGTGTTTTTATCACAGCGACAGACAGGACAAGAGGACAACCTCCCACTCAGACTTTTTTGCTTGGGGCTGTCAGAGGCGCCAAGAGGCTGCATCCAAAATGGACTCCAGGGTCCTTGGGATCTCTGCAGTCCCTGGGCTCCACCTTTTTGCCTCCTGTCCTATTTGGCTTCTTCCAAGCTGCTCTTGTCCTGGCTGTTGGCTCAGTGCCACTCAGGATGGTGACGAACATCTCTCTGTCACCGCTGAGGAAGTCCTTGGTTCCAGCACACATATTAGCTACCATGTGAGCGGGTGTCTGCATTGCTCTGTGCTCGCTTCCCAGTGTGCACCCCGGGGACCCAGGGACCCACCTGCCTGCTCACCCACCATTCTAGGTGTGTTCTGCTCTACTCCACTCCCGGCCTGGGTGGAGAGACTGGAGGTGGGGTGGCTGCAAGAAACCACGTGTGCTCTCAGAATGCCTTGTCCTGTCCTTGGTCCCATATTTCCCTCAAGAAAGGTTTGACCAGGAAAAGTAGCAAAACAGAGTTACTTTACCTTATAGCAGGTATGATATCCCAAGAGTGACCCCAGCACCAGAAGGTCGAGGTGGGGACAGGCGGAAGGCTGGCCTTGAGTACATGGAAACCTTGTCTCAAAACAACATACAACACAGGGAGGGGGCTGGAGAGAGGACTCACCAGTTAGAGCGCTGGCAACTCTTCCAGAAGACCTGGGTTCAATTCCCAGCACCCACATGGTAGCAAGCAATTGTCAATGACTCCCGTTTAAAAGGATCTGAAACCCCATGGGTACCTGCACACATGGTACACATAAACTCATGCAGGCAGGCACACTGGTACGCATAATAAACACATCTCTTTTAAAAGGTTATTTGCCTTGACAGTTGGAGGACTGGCGGGCAAAGAGTACTTCACTCCCACGCAGGGTCCTTGGGACTGGGGGCAAGGTCACATCCCCTCCTCTTCTGCGTCGGGCTCGGGAGACTGCCCAGGGAGTTAGACGATAAAGGCATGGAGAGCTATCTGGATGGGTTCTGTTGGGACACTGTGACAGTTAATACTGCCAGCATCTACCATCACCTAGGAGACAAACTGCGCGCATGTCTGAGACTGGTTTCCAGACTGAGCTAGCTGATGTGGGAAGACGTACCTGCATAAGGCCAGCATCAATGCCTTAGGCACTGGGTCCTGATCTAAATAAAAGCCGGGGAAGTGAGCTGGGCATCTGCATTCGTCTGTCTCTCTCGGGTATCTGACAGCACAGGCAATGTGCTCAGCTAGCAGCTCAAGTTCTAGCAACGCGCCTGTCCCACCGCAACGGATGGTTCCCTACGGCCCCGAGTCACCTTTTCTTAAGTTGCTTTTGTCAGGTATTTTGTCATAGCAACGAGGGAAGTAACTAATACAGGGGCCGGCAAAGATTGGTTGTCCCCCAAGTGGCGCCGACCCGCTCCTTCCTTCTCCAGGACAAGCTGGGGTGAATGAAGTGAGAGGGAGGAGCCAGAGAGGGTGAAGAGGTCCTGGCCTCAGCGCAGAGGCGGTCCCGAACACTGCGCCACCCACGCCGCCTCGCCCCGCCTCCTTGACTCCCGCGCCTCCCGCGCCCTGGAGGCGCCACCGCCTTTCAGCCACCCCCAACGAGCACAGCGCACAGGTAAGATCTGGACCCGCGCGCAGGGATGGGTTGGAGCGGGCTGCGGGCATCCGGGAGCGGGGAGGGAAGGCCTGGGCATCGCTTCCCGCAGAGGGCTACAGGCAGGAGCCGAAACCCAGGGAGCTGGGCACTGTCATCCGGCAGGGAGGGGACACCGCGTCATGACGCGCCCCAAGACCTGCAGATGCAGGGGACCGGCCAACTCCGGGGTCCCCACTCTGATCCCCAGGCCCTGACAGCTGTCCGCCGGTGTTCCTCTCCGGGAGCTGGAGACACCCCGCGGGTCTTTAAGGGGTGACCGCATGCTGCCCGCCACCAGCACACACCACTGCGAACCGGCTTTGCTGGTGAGGTACGGCCCAGCCCGAGCCTGTGACTGTCCCCAAGAGGAGTTGTTTGCTGTGCTTCTGTGCTGTTCACAGGTGGAACGACCTACAGCGAAAAGAAAAAAAAAGCACACGCACTCCTTCGTGGTTTTATTTTCAAAACTGCGGTTTTGTTAAAGTGGTTAAAGTTTTATTTTTTACATACCCATCCTTCCAGCTTTGTGTCTGGGGAGAGGACGCTGGGTTGGTTCCACCGGCATCGAGCTCTGGGTTTGAGCGCACTGTCCCCAAAGAGGCTTCGATTTAGAGGCGACGACGTGCGTTCGATACTAATCCGTGCAAGTTTGATTTTGAACTTCCGAAGCGAGGGGCTGGCCACGCTCTCTCTCATTCTGTGCTCTTTTTCCCCTCAGCCGGCAGAGAAGATGTTTACCGTGGTGACCCGCCAGCCTTGTGAACACGCAGGTAAGTGGGTGGCGAGCGCGGTTTTGTCAGATCCCGGAGAACCCCAGCTCTCCATCCAGACCTCCTGTGAATGGCTGTTTATCGTTGCTGCTAGACGCCGCCCGGGCACACCTTGGAGGTTCCGCTTGGCTTTCTTCAGATAAAAGTAATGCTGTCCACAAAGCCACACGGAGCAAGGCCTAACACAAGTTTGACTTAAATGGCTTTTCCCGTTTGTATAATCCATCATTTTGGCTCTTGAGGTTTCCTTACCTAGCTATGTGTAAGATTTGCAGTGTGTTGTTGACTTGGGGGTGAATCCTGAGTTGGATCTGCCCCGGCGCAGTGCCTGCTATGCGCTCCATTCTTTGGAGGTCAGTGTTATGATAGGCTACTCCCCCCCCTCCTCCCTTCCTCACTTTTCTTCCCTCCCTCCTTCCCCTTCCCACACACTCTCCTGCCCAGCTTGGCTTGCCAGCTCCCCAACACGCCCCCCCCAGTGAAGGTGTGAAGTGTGGGCTCAACAGGCTCTCATCCTCTCTAAGCTAAGGTAGGCACCTGCAATTAACAGTGTTTGCCCAGCCCTAGCTACTGCACAACTCTAGGCTGTGTTTCTTCACGAATGAGACCTAGCCTAGTCTGTTCGCTTTGCAGTGATCTTTTTTGCTGGGTAAGTGTTTGCTGGAGGTAATCATAGCTTTTCACTTGGAAAGTGCTGAAGCCCAGAAGATTCTAGAGGCCAGCCAGTCCATGTGGTCAGGAGACTGCTTACATTCCGCACACCCCTCCCCTTGAAGAGGCTCCTTAGCTATGCCCGAAACTGCTGATTCTTGCCTTCCAAAAGGGTGTGACCTGAGGACATAAAGACCAATTTATATTAAATATTTTGGGAAGTGCAGTTATACGAAAGGAGATGGTTTAAATTACATCGAACATTTCCCTCAAAATACATTGGCTTTTTAGCACACACACTGTAACATTCCACATACAAGCTGATTGGTTACATTCTTTCCTAAGGAAGATTACACTTGGCATATTAACTCCACTACTAGTCTTGTTGGGGGGAAAATCCCTTAACCCGCTGTTACTAACACTGATGAGGTCTGACAGTAGAAGTGAGTTGTTTCTGTGGATTGCCTGGTTCTTAGCTGTCTGGGGAGGTTTTATCCGGAGCACAGAAGAGTGATTCAGGACCAGTTCTGATGCTCTGGGGTTCAGGGCTAGGCTCTCCTCCAGATCTGTGATGTGTGCCCCAAGTCCCCTCACTTTTGTGGGTTGTGGGGTGAGGTGGGTTTCCAGAAGTGCAGTGTGGTCAGGGGGTGAGCATCTCTGAGCGTTGGCAAATACTGACAAACTGTCTTCCACGGATGCCACACCAGTTACACTGGGACAAGGGAGGGGAGGGAGGTGTTAGTGGCCCCTCTGAAATCAGGAAGTGCCTGTGACTAGTCTCTACTGACAGGCAGGAGTTGGCTCTTCTGAGCCTCGAATCTCCACCCCCACCCCCACCCCAGGCAGCAAGCAAGGCAATGCAATTGGATATGTGGCTGCGACTAATTTGAGTAAGGTGGTGCATGCAGCCTTTGTTTTCTTACAGGAAAAAGTCTAGAAATAAAGAGGAAGTGAACCATAGTCCACAATGATGTAAGAGGGAATATAGTGGGATAGGGTAGAATACACCCATGGCTGTTGAAGGGTGGGGTGGTGGCACTGAATTGTGGCGTCCTTATCCTGCACAGCAACCACAGGGCCACGGTGGGTGGGGGGGGGAACCAAACGCTTGAAATATGACTGAGGAATTATTTATTTTGATTAATTTGCACTTAAACAGCCAGTTTCAAGAGAAACATTGATGTTTTCTCATCTATAATTACATCATACTTCAGCCAATACTATTTGTATTTATGCCTTAGTATTCTACCAAGACCTTTTTCTTTGGGGGGGGGTCCTGAAGCTTTCTTTGTAGACCAGGTTGACCTCGAGCTCAGAGATTCACCTGCCTCCTGAGTGCTGGGTTCAAAGGTGCATGCCACCGCTCACTGCCTGGCAACCAAGACTATTATTTAGCCAAGATTTGGTTTGTTTGTTTTCCTAAAGTGTAGGGTATGGTACAGCCCAGGCTGACTTTGAACTTTCTACATAGCTAAGGCTGGATTTGAACTACTGACCCTCCTGCCTCTGGGCATTCTCCTTTTGGAGTGCTATGATTAGAGGCGTGTAGTGTCAAGCCCAGCCAACTTCAATGTTTTAATTAACTGTTGTTACATTTTTTTTAAACCACATATAATTGATATAGAGAGAAATGGGTAGATCTTACATTACATTCCCTAGTTGGGTAGTCTCACCTTCTGAACACATATGTTTTAGGATTGTGCATGCAATTCTTTCATGTCTGTTTGAGACAGAGTCTCGCTGCGTAGCCCTGGCTGTCCTGGAACTCACAGAGATGGGCCTGCCTCTGCCCACTGAGTGCTGGGGAAAAAGGTGTGCGCCACCACCGCCCTCTTGAAAACCCAGATTTTCAATCTGCATTTAAATTTAAAATTTTTTCGTTTCGCATTTACATAATTACACTTAAGTTTTCATTCTGTCCTGTGAGTGGAGGTCAGAGGACAGATTCTGGGCCTTGGAACTCAGGTCGCCATGCTTTGCTTCCCACTGCAGGCTTCAGGGCCCTGTCCCGGACTCCCGCCATTGTCACCTTGGTGGTCTTGCTTGTGAGCATCGTGGTGCTTGTGACACTCACGCTCATCCAGATCCGCCACCCTCAGGTCCTCCCCCCAGGGCTGAAGGTAAGCCAGATGGGCCGCAGCACCAGCCATGCTAAAGCCTTAACTTAAAGGGAAAGGCCCTCCCTACCTGCAGCTGGAGAAAGCAGTGTGAGGCCCACCCACGAGGAGTCTGGGCTTGTGAGGTTTGGGATACGGACTGAGGCATGCTTCCAGGAACGGACCTTTTCCAGGGACTTGCTTTGACTCCTACTATAGGATGCAAAGATGGAATGTGTGCCCGAGAGTTGTAGATGTGCAGAGCTCATCCTCACCAGTCGGTCAATGCGGGGGAGGCTTACAGTGTGACCACGGGTGAACAGGGAGAGGCACGGGCTCCTGGTTTTAAGAGTGTCGAGAAATCTCTTTGAGGCACAAGTGTGCCCCTTCTCTTGGGTCTAAGATACATGTGTACGCCCTCCGGTCCCATCGGGACTTTGCGTATATGTCCTGTGGTCTCTCTGAGTTCATCCCCAAAGGGCTTGTGCTTCACTGCTGGCCTTCACTCTTAGGAGATGGATGGTAGGGTGGGGGTGGGGCCTTGAGATGAAGAGTGATGATTCAGGGAGTCCTCCAGTCATTTTGGGAATCAGTCAGCAAACGTTTTATGTGATACCCCAAACAGTAATATTTTAGGCTCTGGAGGCCACTTAGAGTCTCTGCTGTGTGCTGTTGTTAGGTTTGGGGCTCATTAAAAATGTATGGAGTCAGTCTTCCTAGCTGGGGAGGCTCCATCAGGGAGCCCAGTCATTCTGCTGTGTTATTTGACTCTGGTTTAGCAGTTGCACTCGACCTCACGTCTTTTCTCCCATCTTCCTGCCACCAGTAACCGCTCAAAGGTTGTATTTGGAATAGATGGTTTCAGAGAACAAGGAGGTAATATTACCTGGGGTTCCATGAGCAGTTTTGCCTGGTGTTTGGAAGAGCTGGAGTAAGAGCTTTTCATTGTGATCGGTTTTTTTGTTGTTCGTTTGTTTGCTGAGACTACAAAGCAAGTTCCAGAATAGCCAGAGCTGTGGCATAGAGAAACCCTGTCTCAAGAAACAAAGTAACAACAAAATCTAAGTGCCTAAGGATATCGCTTCTCACAGTGGGCGGAACCTTCATGCATTCAAGGAAACATCCAAGAATCAAGAGAATGCTCAGTAAACATGCCCACGGACTAGAGTGATGGAGGCAGTTCCTCAACAATGATCCAAATCCAACCATCGCAGGAGCGTGGGAAGCAAGGCTCAGGGAGGGACCCGTGCAGGAAGGCTTGTAGAACTGGGGGATGGGCGGGAAAACCAGGACCACCCTAGAAGGCTGTAAGCAGATTAACACCTGGGCCCCAGCTCTAACTGCACCTCCTGTGTCTCTCTCCGTAAGACACGCCTACCCTGCCTGAGCCTGTGCTTCCACCTTCTAGAACATGCGATGGTGCCTGCATCCTTGATAAGTCAGCCTCTCCGAGGGTGGATCTTACTGAGGGTCTGAGATGTGGCAGCCAGGTAGCTGCTTGTGGGAGCTGGAGCTAAAACTTCCTGTCAGTTAGGGACAGGGCACCATTGTGACATTGTGGTGGCTTGGAAGAAAACGGCCCCCCAAAGGGACTGGCACTGTTAGGGGATGTGGCCTTGTGGGAGTAGCTGTGGTCTTGTTGGAGGAAGTGTGTCACTGTGGAGGTGGGCTTTGAGGTCTCATGTGCTCAAATCATGCCCAGTGAGTCCGTCGTGCACTTCCTGTTGCCTGCAACATGTCGCAGCATGATGAAAAATGGACTAAAGCTCAGAAAATGTAAGCCGCCCCAGTTAAATGCTTTTCCTCTATAAGAGTTGCTGTGGGCTTGGTGCCTCTGCACAGCAATAAAACCCTAAGACAGACGTCATGATACAGTAGTCATTACACGTGTATTTGTGGTGATTCTGGTGCCAGCTGAGTAAGAGGACAGCGTGATGCATGCTAGCATTAACAGATGACTGTCCCTGACTTGTGTATTGTCACACTGTACTTCATATTATTATGGAGTGTGTCATTACTGTTTACTAAACAGCTGGCAAGATTGCATGTACCTATAATCCCAGCACTCACAGGCCGAAGCCAGCCCGGGCTACATACTGTGTGTGTGTGTGTGTGTGTGTGTGTGTGAGAGAGAGAGAGAGAGAGAGAGAGAGAGAGAGAGAGAGAGAGAGAGAGAGAGAGAGAGAGAGAGAGAGACAGAGACAGAGCAGAGAGAGACAGAGACAGAGAGCATGCTCAGTCCATTTGTAAATAGCTGCAGGCCCTGGCTACAGTTGCAGGGCACAGGAAGTTGCCTGCTTCGGATGGTCCATTTTCTTGAGTGGGTGGGTGAAATGTGAGAAGAGACAGGTG
Source organism: Cricetiscus sungorus (assembly GCA_030556225.1). Classification (NCBI taxonomy): domain Eukaryota; kingdom Metazoa; phylum Chordata; class Mammalia; order Rodentia; family Cricetidae; genus Cricetiscus; species Cricetiscus sungorus. Next base: position 37,443,794 of record JANBXA010000642.1, read on the forward strand.
CTCTGGGCAGGTGACTGACATCTGGCAGGGAGCCCCACCTGCAGCTCGGCTGTGTTTGGGTTTGTGGTATGCCAGGGCAGGGCAGAGGGCTGCAGGAGTGTAGCTGAATGACGGTGTGTTTGTGCCACGAGTCCTGCTTTGCTTCTGTGCAGCTGACTGAGGGTTATGAGGCACCAGCTTCTCTTGTGCCCGAAGTGTTTGTTGTCCCTGGGAAAGGGTGAGGACGCCTGCTCCTAAATCCAGCCTTGACTTGCCTGACCTTGACTGATGAGAGTTTAAGAGCAGAACCATTAGAGAAAGATTCAATCAAGGGTCAGCAACGTCTCCAGGCCATACTGGTCTGGCCTGCTCCACAAGCTTGAAGAGTAAATATGTCATCATATTCGTTTCTTCACTCAGGCCCTCACTTGCTTTATTACCACAAATTCCAAAATCTTCCCTTTGGAGGTTCTCCCCCCCCCCCCAACATGACCATCAGAGTTTAAGGTTCCTCTGTCCCCAATGTCCCGGTGCCAATCCCCCTTTTTAGCCACTGGTTGTCACCATTGAAGAGGCTCCTGAATAGTCTTAAGGATGCCCGGATGGGCTCTGCCTCTGAGCTGCTCAGGCCGCCTTAGCTCCCCTCTCTGGGCCGAAGATCACAGGCATCCTAGTTCCCACGCCCGTGCTCTGCTGGTGTTCCCTGGTCAGGCTGGGTGAGTCATCCCCCACTAGCCCTCACGGAGCCTTGTGAGGGCTCCTGGATTTCTGGTGCCTTGTGGCCCATGCTATTCCAATTTTGAAGCAGCAAGAAGTAGATAAGTGGTTCCTCCCAATGCGGAAGTCCTGGATTCATTATACAAGCCCGTCTACCTTGCCTCAAGCTAGATTTGCTCCTGGGCTGCAGTCTGAAGGGATCGTCTGTCCAAACAAAGGCAGTATATCGATCCCAGTACGCCAGGCCTGTTATTTCTCATCAAGCTTGATTTCCTGGGACTCCATGAAAGCCTGGGAACTCTGAGAGCCACTGTAGCTTAACCCCAGGCCTGTTCGCATGTCAATTAAGATGATGATTTGACTAGCCCTATGGAGGCAACAAAGCTCATTAAAGCATCAGGTAAACTCAGATCCTAGGGTGCAAGTGTTCAGGAGCCTGTTACTGTCTTCAAGAGCTAATAACACATCTAAGACGGCTGATCTTACGACCCATGACCTGTCACCCCAGCTCTTGCTTTCGGCAGAAGATCACACAGTATCCAAGTGTTGAACCACGGGTTTCAGCAGGAAAGACTGCTCTAGCCAGGCAGTGGTGGCTCACGCCTTTAATCCTGGCACTTAGGAGGCAGAGGCAGCTGGATCTCTGAGACTGAGCTCAGCCTAGCCTGGTCTACAGAGCGAGTTACAGGATGGCCAGGGCTACACAGTGAAACTGTCTTGAAACAAACAAACAGACAAAAACCCCTAAAAATAAAACAAAAAAAAAAAAAGTAGAAAAAGAAGACTGCCCCCCTCCCCTTTTTTGAGTCAGGGTCTCTCTATGTAGCTGTGGCTGGAACTTACTCTGTATAGTATGCTACCCTCAAACTCCCAATGATCAGCCTGCCTCTGCCTCCCGAGTGCTGGGGTCAAGGGCATATACTGCCATGCCTTAAGGAACACTAGGAGGGTGTGTCACCAGAACTACGTTCAAGCCATGCTTTCTTTTTTCTTTTTCTTTCTTTTTTTTTTTTTTTTGACACCACACTGACCTTGAATAACCCATCACCTCCTATTTGATTTGAAAAATCACTTCCCTCCCATCCCTTACCTCCAGCGCATCTACAGTGGGTCCAGAGATTAAAGCAAATAATCTCTAAACATGGGTTAAAATATCTTTTTCCACTTTGCAAATGCTGGCCTCTGGGGAGATGGCTCGGTGGGTAAGATGCTTACTGCATGGGAGCCATGTCACGTGCCCTAATTGTGGGAGCCGTGGCACATGCCCTAATTGTGGGAGCCGTGGCACGTGCCCTAATTGTGGGAGCTGTGGCACGTGCCCTAATTGTGGCATTGGCAGGCGGAGATGGCCGGCTAGCCTTGGCAGTTGGTGTGTGCCACGTACAATGAGAAACCTTATCCAACACAGGGCGGAGCTGCTGGAGAGAGGGCTCTGCGGCTACAAGCACAGGCTGTGCTTCCACGGGGTTCCGTTCAGCCCCCAGCACCCACGAGGCAGCTCTCCACTGTCTGTAACCCCAGCCTCAAGGAATCTGATGACTCCTTGTGGGTACACAGACATGCAGGCAAATACCCATACACATAAAATAAAACTAAATAGATCTGTGTGTGATGTGTGTGTGTGTGTGTGTGTGTGTGTGTGTGTGTATCTGTGTGGGTCTGTATGTGTGTATCATGTGTGTGTGTGTGGTATGCATGTGTGTGTGTGTGTGTGTGTGTGGCTTATGCGTGTCTGTGTGTGATGTGTGTGTGTGTGTGATTGTATGTGTGTATGATGTGTGTGTGTGGTGTATGTGTGTCTGTGTGTAGTGTGTGTGTGATGTATGTGTGATGTGTGTGGTGTGTGTATGTGTGTGTGTGTGTGTGTGTGGTGTATGTATATGCTGTATGTGTGTTGTGGTAAGTGTGTGTGTGATGTGTGGTGTGTGTGTGTGTTATATGTGTGTGTGTGTATGGTGTATGTGTGTGTGTGTGTGTGTGTGTGTGTGTGGTGAGTGTGTGTGTGTGTGTGTGGTGTGTGTGTGATGTGTGGTACATGTGTATGTATATGTGGTATATGTGTGTGTGGTGTATGTGTGTGTGCATGGTGTGGTGTGTGTGGTGTATGTGTGTGTGCGTGGTGTGGTGTGGTGTGTGGTGTGTGGTGTGTGTGTGTGTGTGTGGTATATGTGTGTTTGGTGTATGTGTGTGTGGTGTAGTGTGTGTGTGTGGTGTATGTGTATGTGTGGTGTATGTGTGCGTGCGTGGTGTGGTGTGTGGGGTGTGTGTGTGTGTGTGTGTGGTATATGTGTGTTTGGTGTATGTGTGTGTGGTGTATGTGTGTTTGGTGTATGTGTGTGTGGTGTATGTGTGTGTGGTGTGTGTGTGTGAGTGTGTGGTGAGTGTGTGTGTGGTGTGTATGTGTGTGTGGTGTATGTGTGTGTGTGTGTGTGCGTGGTGTGTGTGTGTGTGTGCACCAGGCCTAGCAGGCCAGTGACGGGTGGCGGTCAGTTCCTCTGAGGGAGGAGGAGGAGAAAGCAGGCTGACCCCGAGGCCGGCCTCTTCAGTACCTGGTTTTAGTCCCGCCTGCACTCCAATCTCTCTTGGAGTCCGGCTGGGACAGAGCTGCACAAAGCCAGCCTTGTTTGCTGGGGAAGGTCCTGTCAGGTTCATCACACTGCAGGCTGGGATGAAGGAGCTGCCGAGAGCCAGCACTACTGATCTTCTAGTTCAGGTCAATGCAGGGTTACCCTGGGGGTCTGGATGGATGTGTGTATACTGTGTGTGTGTGATGTGTGTGTATGTGTGTGATGTGTGTGTGTGTGTGTGTATGTGTGTGTGTAATATGGGGATGTGCACATGCCCTGGTGTACATGTGGAGGTCAGAGGACAGCTTTGTGGACTTGGTTCTGTACTTCTGACTTAACATGGCTTCCATGGATCAAACTCAGGTCATTGGGTTTGTCCAGAAGGAACTTTTCCCACTACCTGCCTCACTCTGTGACCAGGCTAGCCCAGAATGTGCAACAATCCCACCTCAGCCTCCCAATACTGAGATTACAAGTGTCAACCACCATACTTGGCTGAGAGTAATCTTTTTATTTTTTTACATGTTTATTCTTCAGAGACATGGTCTCATGAAGCCCAGGCTGGCTTCATGCTTGCTGTGTAGCCAAGGATGACCTTGAACTCCTGATCCTCCTGGCTCAGCTTCCCCAGTTGATGAGATTACGGACAACACCGCCATCCTCAGCAACTGTGGCTTTTAAAACAAGCAGCCACTTAGCACTGGGCACATGGTTTTCTGTTTATCTCTGCAGCGAGTCAAACATTTAAGATGAGGGAGCCCTGGGAGGTTAACTGTCTCCCAGCATTGAGACTGGAGAGTCCATTTAAACACCCTGTCTGGGACCTGGCCTCACCTTCTCCCATAGGGCAAGCAAAGCTGGGGTAAAAGCAGAGGGATTTCTGCCACCAGAAGCCTCCAGAAGCCCTTGGGGGTTCTGGCTGATTCTGCCAGCATTGCATTGCTCTTCTCTTAATTGTGAGCTTTCTCCTGAGGGCTGATGGGAATCCTGATGGGCTCTTCCTTGTGGGACGTTCCTGTAGTGTCTTCCCACAATTTTTCAGTTGTGTATCCGCACAGCAAGCCTGGACTTTTGCTGGGCCCCTCGTGTTATCCCGGGGGTCTGGATGAAGGGAGGATCGGCTGGACTTTTGCTGGGCCCCTGGTGTTATCCCGGGGGGTCTGGATCATGGTGCTCATGTAGTACTCGCCATCCTTCACGTTCTGTCTCAAAGGCATCTATGTATTAGAATTACATGGGGGGGGGGATGGCGCTGTGCCTATTAGAGATTGGGACTTAAATGGTCTGGTGTGGATCCTCGACACCAGGCATTTTGAGCTCCCTCCCTCCCCAGAGGAGTCTCATGCACAACCAAGACTGAGAGCCTACATACCTCATCTCATCCTTCTCCAGAGTCGAGGGAGCGACAGCTGGTTTGGGGACAAATAGTGCTCTCTCTCCTTGATCTGTCTCTGCCTAAAAGAAACAAGTACATGAATATAGCCGGGTTCCCCCTTCTGCTGTTTTGCTGAACGGACACAGCATCAAGCTGCCTTCTAAATACATCTATGCTCACAGGTCAGCACGGCCTCGATCTCTATCTGGGGAGCTTCTGACGGCTATTAACGCAGAGGTCCGCAGCTGGTCAAGTGCAGAGGATGAGTAACCACACAGTTCTCAGCCCTAAATGAGACATCTTTATGGAACCCCTTCCCAACATAGCATAAGCATGGCAGGAGAAGGGATGGAGGACTGTGAGAGCCTGAGACCGGGGAGAGACGCTAGGAGACGGTGTCTTCTGGACATATAAGAGCCATTGCCCCCACCAGCTCACGGTGGCCACCAGCACATGCCACATACAAGGGCAAGCATGTCAATGTTCCAGCATAGATGAAGGCAGGGTTCAAGGGCCCCAGCTGAGGAGCTATGGGCATGCCGGGCGACACGGCCCAGAAGAGGGTCAGATCAGCCTTCTCGGGGGAGTGGCCCCGGCAGGATACCTGGGTTACAGTAATGTCCACACAAGGATGACAGCGGACTCAGTGGGTTATGAAAAGGCAACATTGGGGTGGAAGGAATGGCGGGGACGAGCTGGAGAGGGACTTGGGAGCTGATATGAATGAAATAATTTTATGCACATATGAACTTCTCCAAGAATACATTAAAATGGCATCCGTGGTTCTCAGTGATCCGGGATGAGGTGAGCACTCAGAAGGGCCCAGCCTGCCTCCAACTCTCTTCCTCTTCCCTTCAGTATGGGATCGTGCTGGACGCTGGCTCCTCCAGAACCACCGTGTATGTGTATCAGTGGCCAGCAGAGAAGGAGAATAACACGGGAGTGGTCAGCCAAACCTTCAAATGCAGTGTGAAAGGTAAAGGGGCAAGGCGGCCTGAGCCGGGGGTCAGAGGACGTGACGCACCCCGAGTTGCTGCCCACCTGTGGAGCCAGCTTGGTGTAGTCCCTTCCTCCACAGCCCTGTGCCTTGGGATGTCAGGGGCACTGACTGGTTTGAGATCCCCCCTCCAATGCTCTCCTAGGTGATGGCGGGAAACTTGAAACTTGTGTATGAAAGGAAGGGCCTGCCTGTTGCAGTGAGGGCACTGAACAAAGGTTCAACAGGCTCTCGTGCAAATTTCCCAGCTCCCAGTTTGCACAGGATGACGTGAGGAAGCCGGGGTGGGCAGCGTCGGAGGAGAGGAACACACACAGCAGTACACACACACACACACACGCATGCACACACACACACACACATGCACACACGCACACACACGCATGCACACACACATGCACGCACGCACACACGCACACCACATACACACAGACATAAACACACATGCACACACATGCACACACACGCACGCACATGCACGCGCACGCACGCACACGCACACATGCACACCACATACACACATACATATACACAGACATAAACACACACATGCACACACATGCACACACACACGCATGCACACGCACACACACACGCATGCACACGCACACGCACGTACGTACGCACGCACATGCGCACACACGCAAGCACACGCACACACGCACACCACATACACACAGACATAAACACACACATGCACACACATGCACACACGCAAGCACACGCACACATGCACACCACATACACACATACATATACACAGACATAAGCACACACACACGCACAGACACACCACACACTCACACACACGTATGCTGCGAACCAGGCTATGCAGAGCAGCTTTCCCTCTTAAATGGAGATCACCAACAGAGGCAGGCGTTGATACCCACCAAGGACACCCTGAGGTGTCCTCTTGAATGGGCCTGGGTTCACCAACCCACGTGGCTGGCCACCACTCTGAGGAAACAGAAACCCCACTTAGTGCTGGAGAAGCCAGTGTCCTCCAGGATGTGACACTTGCCAAGCTCGCACTATGCCATTGAGCGGGAGTTTGTGGCCTCTGGTCCCTCAGAGCATGTGTGGACTCCTGAGGCCACAGTAGACACCATCAAAGGAGAGATGGTTCCTTTCTGGGTGCTCTGCGGGGCACAGATGGCTTCAGGCTGCCAAGAACTCCGTCCACCAATGGGCAGCTAGTGTGTGAGGGTGCACAGGTGTGCGTGTATACATGCATATGGCAGCCGAGGACCACCTCTGCTGTCGGTCCTCGGGTACCAGCCATCTGGGGTTTTTCTGTTTCTTTTTTCTTCTTTCTTTTTTTCCCTTCCCTCCCCTCCCCTCCCTCCTTCCTTCCCTCCTTCCTCCCTCTCCCTTCCTCCCTTCTTTCTGAGATAGGATCTCTCGCTGACCTGGAGCTTACAGGGTAAGCTAGGCAGCTGGCCAGGAGCCCCAGGGACCCTCTTGTCTCTGCACCCCCCCCCAAAGCTGGAATTACGGGCACACACCATCATGCCCAGCTTTCTACTTGGGTTCTGGAGGTCAGAACTCAGGTGTTTGTGTTTACTTTGCAAATATTTTTATCACCGAACCATCTCCCCATCCCCTGACTCTTTATTTAGAAGTCTTTTTACTGTTTTTTGTTCTATGGATGACTAGTGAGTTTTGACTGCTTGCTCTTCAGGTTCTGGGATCTCCAGCTATGAGTACAATCCCCAAGATGCCCCCAAGGCCTTTGAGGACTGCATGTTACAGGTTAAGGAACAGATCCCCGAGCCCCTCCATGGATCCACCCGCATTTACCTGGGAGCCACAGCTGGGATGCGCTTGCTGAGGTAACTAAGGGCACAGAGGAGCCCAGTGACCAGGGCAGCCAGGAATGTCACTCTCTCTGTTTCTGGGAGCAAACCTAAGAGAAAAAAGCGCACATTCTGCTGGAAGTTTAGGCTTTGATGGCTGGGGAACTCGTAGCCATTGTTTCCATAGCAAGAAAGAATCCCTTCCCTGTGGTAATTTTACCAAGAAGTCTAGAAAAGGTCAGATTGGTGTGACCTCTGATCGCCGGGTAGCCTGTACGTCTTTGAAGAACAGTTATTGTTTTTGGCATGGATAAACAGTCAGTTAAACTCTGCGGTAAGTTCAGCCCTTAGCCACGTAGGCTCTACCCTGTGCAGAATGTTCCAGGAACCTTTGTAAGATAATGCAATGTCTACCCCTCACCCAGGTCAAAGCCTTTGGAATTTTTATGGAACAAACATTTCATTCCATCCACTCTGTTCCTGATGAATCTGTAGAACATGAGATTGATCCCAGGGACACTAATAGGGGTGTGTGTGTGTGTGTGTGTGTGTGTGTGTGTGTGTGGTTATTGTTTTGTTAATATAGGGTTTTACTCTGTTGCTCAGGTTAGTCTGCAACTTACATATATAACCCAGGCTGTCTTTGAATTTACAGCCATCCTCCTGCTCTTCAGATTATAGGTGTGATCCACCATGCCACATTTAATGTTCTTTCTGTTTTATTTTTGTTTTGTTTTGTTTCTCTGTGCTGAACATCGAACCCAGGGCCTTGCACACGCTAGGCAAGTGATGCACCAGTGAGCTTCCTCCCCAGCCTTCTCCATTTCCTCTTTATAGTGTTGCTTTCACCTTGAAATAGAATTTTAAAAATAATCCCAGATGGGGGCTGCAGAGATGGCTCGGGGGGTTAAGAGCACTGACTGCTCTTCTACAAGTTCGGTTCCCAGCACCCACATGGTGGCTCACGACCATCCGTAATGAGATCTGATGCCCCCTTCTGGCCGCCAGGCATGCATGCAGGCAGAACACTGCATACATAATAAATAAATCTTTAAAAGAAAAAAAAAAAAAAAAAAAAGAAAGGGGAAGGAAGGAAGGAAGGAAGGAAGGAAGGAAGGAAGGAAGGAAGGATATGTAATCTGCCCAGGGTTCAGGCTGCTCAGGGTGTTGGAAGTAAGGTGTCCTGCTCATGATCCCAGCAGGAGAAAGGACGAGCCCAGGGCCTCTCCTGCTGGGTGGGACCTTTCTGGATGTTCCTTTATCCTTACCATTGCTGGAAGCAACCGGTGCCTTTTCCTCCTTCCCTTCCTGAGCAAGCAAGTGCCCCAGCTTCCTTTCCCCACTAACAAAGGGAGAGTTGCCTCCATGTTAGCTTTCTCTAGAACAGTGGTTCTCAACTTTCCTAATGCTGGGCCCTTTCTTTAATAGAGTTCCTTGTGTTGTGGTGATCCCCCAACCAAAAGATTATTTTCGTTGCTACTTCCTAACTCTAATTTTGCTGCTGTTAGGAATTATAATGTAAATATCTGATACACAGGATATCTTATAGCTGACCCACGTGAAAGGGTTGTTTGACCTCTAAAGAGGTCACGCCCCGCAGGTTGAGGACCACTGCTCTGTAGGGTAACACGGCAGGAAGGAGCAATGATGACGCTGTCCCTGGGTAACCTGGTGATGATGCTGTGCTGTCAGGCCTCTGAGGGTTACTCTGTCCCTGTGTCCCTTCCTTTTGAGCCCTAAGCTGGTGTGTTTGGCCAGGTGAGGTCCCTTTCTGTGATACCCCCCAGAGACCATCGGTCACTGCTGTGCCCTGTCCAGTCTCACATCCTCCACTGACCAGAGCTGGGGCAAAGGAAATCTTTCTGATTACCAACCCGCAGGAGGGAGGACCAGCCAGGGGCACGGGAGGGGGTGGGCAATGACAAATGGGGCTCTGGCAGGTAACAAAGTGCACCCCACCTTCCCAGCCACCCTGGGAGACCTACAGCATGGGCTGGGAGGAGGCTGCCACCTAAGGGAGCTGATGGGAGCCCGCCTTGCCTCCGTGCTCAGTCTCTTGTGTTCTGTGCGTTGCGTAGGTTGCAGAACGAGACAGCAGCTCGTGAAGTCCTTGAGAGCATCCAAAGCTACTTCAAGTCCCAGCCTTTTGATTTTAGGGGTGCTCAGATCATTTCTGGGCAAGAGGAAGGGGTGTATGGATGGATTACAGCCAACTATATAATGGGAAATTTCCTGGAGGTGTGTGGGAAGAAATGCATGGTTTCTAATCTCACCGTTTACCCCGTCGGGTGGGTGATGGCTGGGGGGAAGTCCTGGCTGGGGGGATTGCATCCATGTAACGCGCTGGGGACGCAGTCAGGGACACCAGCTGAGGAAGCACTTTCACATACTGGACCAAGTGCGGGGGTGAGGTGAGAAATCGCATCACTTTGTTCACTCATAAGAAATTTGGGAGGAATCTAAATTGAACCCTGGGCCTCAGGTGTTTAGAAGGGTATTGTGAGGATGGCCCTTCCAAGGGACTCATAACTACCTAGAAATTTATTACAGAGTTCTCAATCTTTGTTCAGGGTCCCCAGGGAGAAGGAGTCTGCTTGTGTCCCTGGCCCCCTTACGGTCCCCTCCCTGCAGAGACATTCAAACCACATCCCAGACTACACCTTTCATCCCCCCCCACCACCACAAGTATATTTTGAATTTTCAAGTTAATTAACGGGATTGATACTGGGGAGATCTCACATGAAACTCCACGCATCTGTCCTCTCCCGTCACACGGCCAGGCCCTCCCTAGTGTGTTTCCGGACTTCCTGTCTATGCTGCGTGCATTTGTATAGCCAATTCAGCTCACACTCATTGTAATAAGAGGAGAGACTCAGCCCTGAGTGTGTCACCCTGCCCAGCAGTGGGACTTGGAACTTGGGTGGAGAGCCCGGGCAAGCGGAGATGGTGTCTTTGGATTCCCTCTCACTTCCTTTTCCCGCTACGCAGAAAACCTATGGCACATGTGGGTTCACCCGCACGGGGTAGACACCACAGGGGCCCTGGATCTGGGCGGCGCCTCCACCCAGATATCCTTCGTGTCCGGAGAGAAGATGGAGCCAAATGCCAGTGACACGGTGCAGGTGTCCTTGTACGGCTACACGTACACGCTCTACACACACAGCTTCCAGTGCTACGGCCGCAACGAGGCAGAGAAGAAGTTCCTGGCGATGCTTGTGCAGGTGCTGAGTGGGGGGGGGGTGCCTGAGCTGGGGAGGACGTCTGTCCATCTCGGTTGTCCCTCTTCACTCCAGTCTGCAGAGTGGACAGGAATGACATCATAGTCTCATGGTTTGCGAGGCAGGGTTTCTCTGTAGCTTTGGAGCCTGTCCTGGAACTTGCTCTGTAGACCAGGCTGGCCTCGAACTCACAGAAATCTGACTTCCCGGGTGCTAGGATTAAAGGCGTGCGCCACCAACGCCTGGCTGGCACATACTTTTTTATCCTAGCATTCATGAGGCAGAGGCTACTGGATCCCTATGAATTTGAGGCCAGCTTGGTCATACAGTGATTCTAAGCCACCAGGGCTACACAGTGAGACTCTTTCTTAGAATAATATTCATCAGCATCAGCATCATCATCATCATCTTACTAAAAGAAAGAAAAGCAAGTGGATGGTGCTGGAGGACAACCCTGAGATTGATCTCCACAGGTGTGTACAAATGCACCTGTGAGGGCACACACACACGTACACACTCACACACACTCACACACATATACACACACACATACACGCATACACATACACTCACACATACACTCACACACACATACACACATACATATACACACTCACACATACACACACATACACATACACACTCGCTCACACATACACTCACACACATACACACTCACACACACATACACACACACTTACACACACATACATATACACACACACATACACGCTCACACACATTCACACACTCACAGACATACATATACACACTCAAACATATATACACCATAAACACTGACACACACTATCTCTCTCACACACTCACACATATAATTACTCACACATCACATATACACACACATACATACACACTTATACACACTCACACACACATACACACTCATTCTCTCTCACACTTACACTTTCTCTCTTACACACACACATTCTCTCAACACACACATACTCACACATACACACACTCACACAGACACACACTCACGCAGACACACTCACACACACATATACACTCACACATACTCACATATACACGCACTCACACATACACACACATACTCACACATACACATACACACACATACACATACATACACACACTCACACACACACGCATACACATACACACACACACATACACACACATAGACACACATACACACACACGCATACACATACACACACATACACACTCACACACACATACACACATACATATACATACTCACACACACAAACACTCACACACACACACTCACACACACTCACACATACACATACATACACACACTCACACACACACACTCACACATACACACACTCTCACACACACACATACACACACACACTCACACACATACACATACATAAACACACTCACACACACTCACACACACACACACACAGTCCTCCCGTTTGAGCAGGTAGCACTTTTCTGAGTGAGCCATCTGTCTCTCCGCCCTCCCCAGACTGTTTTAGAATGAATCGATATGATTTTTGTCATCAGCCAATGTTTGATTTGTCTCCTGTCTTATACATACATGTTCCACGTGACCGGAAAAGGCTGCTGGGCAGGGCCCTTAGGACCCCCGCTCTCTCCGGCAGCAGAGCAGTGTGTGATGGTTTTCTCAGCCTCTCCTGGGGCGCTACAGGGTGGTGGTCAGGAGAATCTTCCAGAAGGAACTGTCCCATCTCACCCCTCTCCGCCACACCTCCAGGGCTCTCCCGCTGGAAACAACATCAGCAACCCCTGCTACCCTCGGGGTTACAGCTCCACCTTCAGCTTGGGCCACGTGTTCGGCAGCCTGTGCACAGAGAAGCACAGGCCGGAGAGCTACAACCCCGATGATGTTGTCACCTTCACGGGGACTGGAGACCCATGGCTGTGCAGGGAGAAGGTGGCTTCTGTATTTGACTTCAAAGCTTGCCAGGAGCAAGACGCTTGTTCCTTCGATGGCGTTTACCAGCCCAAGGTTCAAGGGCCGTTTGTGGTGAGACCAAAGATCAGTTGTTAGGTGTGGGGGGAGGGAGGGTCCCTCTCCCGTCCCCTTCCCGTCCTCTGTCCTGCCGTTGAGGGATTGCTCCATAGCACATAGAGGACTCACTGCTTCTGTCATGCTCGCAGGCGTTTGCTGGGTTCTATTACACAGCCAGTGCACTAAACCTCTCGGGAACCTTCTCCCTTGCCTCCTTCAACACCAGCAGCTGGGACTTCTGCAGACACAGCTGGATGGAGGTCAGTGTTAGAGAGTGAGTGAGAATCAGGGCAAACAGTACAGCAGGACACGTGTGTGTGTGTGTGTGTGTGTGTGCATGTGTACATCTGTGTGCACATACTCGTCAGCAGGTTGTGTGTGCACGCATGTGTGTGTGCACGTGTGTGTGTGGGTGTAAATATGTATGAACGGAGCTGACAAATCAGGTGGACTAAAGTCCCCGTGCAATCGCCAACTTTATTCAGAGCGTCAGACAATTTATGCTCCCAGGGTTAAGAAGCATCACCTGAGCAAAGTGTACACTCGCAAGGACAAGCTGCACGTGGCAGGCAAGCCGCACGTGGCCATGACGTGTTTTCCATAGAGGCAGGTAGACAGCAGCAGCCAGCTGTGACACATAATCAGAAGGAAACGCACTCCTTCCCGCTCCACTGGGAGGAGCACAAAGACACATTCCAAGAACAGCTCTGGGTCCCAAAGAAACTGAGGTCGTCAGGCTCTTGTCTTGTTTTCTTGTTGTTTTCTCACAAGGAGGCAGAATTCCCTTCACAGGACTCCATTCTTAGACCTTGTTCTGAAATGCGTGTATGAATGTGTTTGTGGTATATAAGTGAGCATGTGTGTACATACACGGTGTGTGTGTGTGTGTGTGTGTGTGTGCACATTGTGTGTTCATTGTTAGCATGGACTATGTGAGACGCATCTGAAAATAAACGAAAGAGAAGCCGCACTGGTGTGAACCATCTCCGTGACCTTCTGGGTTACGAGGCACCCTGGGTAGATGCTTCTGTTCCTGTGCAGTTGTGTTGTTTGTCGTTTTCACCTTGCGTTCCGCGCGACGGGTTTGAACCACTGCCGTCACCCTGAGGTGCTCCCAGTGCAGGTTTGGGACTCACTGCCCACCCCTCCCCGGGGTCTCTACCTCCTTTCCAGCTCCCGTCCCTGCTTCCCAGGTTTGAGGAGGTGTACGCCCGCTCTTACTGCTTCTCCGCCCACTACATCTATCACCTGCTGGTGAACGGGTACAGGTTCACGGAGGACACTTGGCCTCAGATACGATTTGAGAAAGAAGTGAGTCAAAGCGAAACACGTCTTTTCTCTTCTTCCTGGCCATGGGAAGGGTGATGTGCATGGATGTAGACCAGAGGCCAGGGGTTAAAGGGTGACCTGATCTTGCTGGTCACTTGTGAACATCCCAGGAAGAGAGGTGACAGAATTTGAAGTGGTTGTGTCCGGAGATTGCCGCAGATGACAAGATTGGGACCGAGGGCCAGTGGATGGGTGCCCAAGGGCAGAGGTGTCTGGGCAAGGCAAAAGCCAGCCTTCAGCTCAGGCTGGAGAGTAGTCAGTACCGAGGAACGTTTTGGTGAGGGACTGTGAGACTGTGACATGTAAGTGTCTGAGGCTTTTTATCCCTGCAGGGTTACAAGTCAAATTCACTTTTCTTTCTTTCTTTCTTTCTTTCTTTCTTTCTTTCTTTCTTCCTTCCTTTCTTTCTTTCTTTCTTTCTTTCTTTCTTTCTTTCTTTCTTTCTTTCTTTCCTTTTTTTGTGAGACATGGTCTCATTGTGTAGCTCAGGCTGGCCTGGAGCTAACTATCTAAATACACGGATTAAAGATGTACACTGCCCCATTCCTGGCTTATAATTTGTTTTATAGCAGAAAAATTAATTGCTCTCCATGTTACACAAGAGACGATATAAGATGCAGTGTTGAGGGCATAAGGAGTTCACATTAGCTCCTCATTAAATAGGAATTTTTCTCTTTAAAGGAACCCTAGGTCACTGTGTTTACAGACGAAACTTAGGGATGGGGAAGGCCTTCTTGTCTCAGTAATATGGGTGTTAGTAGGCAGGTGATGGATGATAGAGAGATCCTATGGATGATAGGTAGAGTCCGTGGGTGATAGATGAATGTATGGGATGGGGGTGGGTAGTAGAATGGTTGGTGATAATTAGATAGACAGGTGGAAGATAGATAGCGGGAAGGAGATGGCAAATGATTAGGCACATGGGCAGATAGGTGATAGCAAGCTAGCTAGATGGTTGGACAGGCCCTGTGACTGCGGTGCTTAGGAGGCGGAGGGACGGCTGAGTCTGTCCAGCCACTGCTGCTTCTCCCAGTTCCGGTTCGATGCTCTCGGGTGAGGAATGGCTGGGGCAAAGCCTACAGGATGCCTGGAGCCATTCTGTTCTGTTCCAGCTTTGGTAAAATTGGATTAATCCAATCAATATCCCGAATTAAGCCTGGAACTGTCTATTTTCATGTAAGTGAAATCGAGTCATCTACAAAAAAGGAAAAAAAAGAGGCTGTCCAGAGGTGTGGACTGTTGTCCTGTGAGCCGAGTTAGCATCTGTCGAGGACACTAAGAATGGAGACGGTCTTGATACCTGTGACCTGAGTTAGTCCCCAAACACACATTAGAGAAGAAATTGACTCCTGCAAATTGTCTTCTGACCTTCACACACATGCTGCCACACGTACACACACACACTCACACACACACTCACACACACACACACTCACACACACACACTCACACACACACATACACACACTCACTCACACACACTCACACACTCATACACTCACAACTCACTCACACACACAACTCACTCACACACACTCACACACTCACAACTCACTCACACACACACTCACACACACTGTAAAATTTAAATTCACTCCTGGCCACATGGTTATCTATTTACAATTTAGTTTTTTGAGCTAGGAGCCCCCTATGTAACCTTGGCTGGCCTGGAACTCCCAGAAATTAGCCTGTCTCGGCCTCTTTGAGTGTTGGGGTGCCACCACCCCTGGATTGTGTGTGTGTTGTGTGTGTGTGTATGCATGTGTGTGAATGTGAGTGTATGTATGTGAGTATGTGAGTGTGTGTTTGTGTGTGAGTGTGTTTGTATTTATGTGAGTGTGTTGTGTGTGTAAGTGTGTGTGCGTGTGTATGTGAGTGTATGTATATGCATGTGTGTGAGTGTGTGTTTGTGTGTGAGTGTGTATATGAGTGTGTGCTTGTGTATGTGTGAGTGTGTATTTATGTGAGTGTGTGTTGTGTGTGTGAGTGTGTGTATGCATGTGTGTAAGTGTGTGTGAGTGTGTGTGTGTGTGTGTGTATTATGTGTGTGTTGTGTGTGTGAGTGTGTGTATGTGTTGTGTGTGTGAGTGTGTGTGTATGTGTGAGTGTGTGTATTTATGTAAGTGTGTGTTGTGTGTGTGAGTGTGTGTATGCATGTGTGTATGTGTGTGTGTTGCGTTGTGTGAGTGTGTGTGAGTGTGTGTGTGTATGCATGTGGTGTGTGTGTGTATTTATGTAAGTGTGTGTTGTGTGTGTGAGTGTGTGTATGCATGTGTGTATGTGTGTGTGAGTGTGTGTGTGTGTGTGTGTGTGTGTGTGCTGAAGCATGAAGTTGCAGCTGTTGGAGCTACACAGTGCCGGTACTGGGAACTGAACTTGTGTCCTCTGCAACAGCAGTCTGCACTCAGCCATTTGCCCCCCATATACCATCTTGAGGCAAGAACAGAGGAAAATAAATTCAGGGAAGCAACAGGAATTGAGATCATTAAAACAATATTAGAAATTCGAACCATCCATTTCATTAGTCTCAAGGTCTAGCCTGGGATATGGCTCAGTTGGTACAATGTTTGTCTAACATATATTGTACCTGGGTAGAACCCCAGCTTCCCCAGTACCCCCAAAACCAGCTTGTACATCGCTATAATCCCAACACTCAGGTGGCAGGAGATCAGGAGTTCAAGGTCATCTCAGCTACAACGTGTTTTTGAGGCCAGGCTGAGAAGCTAAAACTACCAGTTCAGTTATGGAGACAAACATGGTCAGATTAGATTTTTAAAACTCAACAAGCCAGGCTGCTTCTCTGGTTATTGCTTGGGGACAATGCAGCAAGAGCAAAGGGCGTGGCTTGAAAACAGATTCTAACTGGTGCTGAATGTCTGTTACCTTCTGTGTTAGTCAGGCATGGTGTCAAACACCTATAGAGCATGGGGATTGGGAGTTCAAGGTCATCATCCGCTACATAGTAAATTCATGACCAGCCTGTAAAGTATGAGATCCTGTCTCATACTAATATATGTTAAAAGTTAAAAAAAAATATACAAATTGAAAGTTTTTTTTTTTTTAAAAAAAAAAGGTTCCTTAATATTAAGCAAAGGGCCAATGAAATGGCTCCATGGATAGAGGCACTTCACTTGCCTCCAGGCCTGACTGAGTTCCATTCTAGTACCCATTCCAGGATCCACACCACAGAAAGAAAGAACCTACTCCTGAAAGTTGTCTTGGTTTTCTACATGAATGCTGTGGTATGCTCTACACCTGCATAAAGACACACACACACACACACCAAACACACATGAACACACACACACATGAACACACACACCACATATACATAAACACAGATACACCCCACAGACACACGAAGACACACACCCACACACATACACCACACATATACCACACACACGTACACACACCACTAAGTAAAAGTGTAATATGAATAAATAAATAACAAGCAAATGCTACCCACAGAAGAACCTGGTGCTGCCATTTAATATCTGGCTAAACAATTTTGAGGAAGAGCATCATTTGAGATGAAGAACACAGATGATAAATTTGCTTCACTATAAAGATTGCAAACTCAAAATATGGAGATGCCTAAAAAACAACCTCAAATATGGTAGTCAAAAAAAAAAAAAAGAAAGAAAGAAAGAAAGAAAGAAAGAAAGAAAGAAAGAAAGAAAAAAAGATGGAAGCCAGGGTGTGGTGGTGCACACCTTTATCCCAGCACTCTGGAGGCAAGGGCAGGTGGAGCTCTGAGTTCCAGGCTAGCCTGGTCTACAGATGAATTCCAGACCAGGAGGAGTTACTCAATTAGACCCTGTTTTAAAGTAGGGGCAGGGAGGGGAGGGGAGGGAAAAGGGGAGAGAAGAAAGGGGGAGGGGAGGGGGAGGGGAGGGAAAAGGGGAGAGAAGGGGAGGGAAGGGAAAGGGGAGGGGAGGGAAAGGAAAAGGGAAGGGAGGGAAGGGAAAGGGGAGAGGAGGGAAGGAGGAGGGGAGGGGAGGGGAGGTAAAGAAAAGGGGGAGGAGAGGGAAGGGAAAGGGGAGGGGAGGAAAGAGGAGGGGAAGGGAGGGAAGATGGACTGACCAGAAGACAAGAAACAGTGGGCTTCCCACTTGGGCTGCCCAGAACTTAGGCAAACCCTTTGACCTTAGGCCATAGGTGCCCTTGTGAGGATGACAGTAGTGTGGGCTGGGACCACCCGGCACTTTGCCTGAGACCTGAGCCAGCCACTCTCCTCCGCAGGTGGGGAACAGCAGCATCTCCTGGTCCCTAGGCTACATGCTCAGTTTGACCAACCAGATCCCAGCTGGGAGTAGCCTGATCCGTCTACCCATTCAGCCACCGGTTTTTATGGGAGTCCTGGCCTTCTTCACGGCCATCGCCTTGCTGTGCCTGGCATTCCTTCTGTATCTGTGTTCAGCATTCAGGACAAAGGGAAACCCTGAGAACGCCTTCGACCAAGCAGTAGATTCTGATTGAGTCTTCAAGCGACCCCAGGCAGTGTCAGCAAAGTGGCTGCCACAGGACCCGCTCCATCGTTACACGCCAAGGTCGCGTGCCTCAGCTGCTGCCAGAGAACCTCCCTCCACTACCCAGTGGGAGTTGCCCCTGCCACCCCTCCCTCAGATCACTGGGAACCAAGGAGACACAGGCAGTCACATTCAGGGACTCCACCCACTCCAGAGGAAGCTGAGAATGTAATAATTTAACGTGGAAGGGCTGACCACCGGGCTCAGTTTCCATTTTCCCTCCGACACTGTCCTCAGCAAGATACCCATGAAGGCTCCCACTCAGACACCTCGCCCATGCTCTAGCCTATAGGTCCTTTGTAAGACTCTCTTGTCTTTTAGTGGAGTCCAGCCCTGTCTCAAGCCACTGACATTTTGCTTTAGCAATGCCATAAGCATTGAGCTCCCTGACTGGTAGGATGTAGCATTTAGTGGGGAAGGTGATAAATATGGAGTCTCATGTAGCCCATGCTAGCCTCCATCCAACTCACTGTGTAGCCCAGGATGGCCTTCAACTTCTGATCTACTCCTGAGCGCTGCAGTTATGACTATGAGTCACCGTACCCGTTTATGAGGGGCTGGGGCTAGAACCCCAGGGCTTGATGTACAACAGACAAGTATTCTACCAACTGGACCACATCCCCAGCTGAGAAGACTCTGGCCCCAAGGGTTCCTGACCTCTGTCATGTAGCCAGAGCCCGAGGCACACGGACACACAGAAGTCACTAAAACAGTAGCTGTCCTCGTTGCGGAATCCCCGCGTGGGGCTCTGGCCTGGAGATTGGACTCGTGTGTGTCGTCATCTTTGTGTCATTGCCTCACCGCTGTGTCATCCTCTAACTCACTCCCTATCAGCTGCACCGGAGTGGATCTCATTGACCTGGCAAACCTCTCCTCAGGGCTGACTTTCTACTGTCATCACGGCATGAGGTTTTCCCACAACTCTCACGGGCGTGCTCGACCCTGCACTAAGACATCCAGCCTGGAATTTCTGACCAGTTACTCCCCCTGATTGATTACAGCTCTGCCCAAGTAGCTGCTACACAACTTGATTTGGGGGAAAGAAAATGCAGTCTTGGGGATGGAACGAGAAAGGGCCCAGAGCTACAAGCTGCAAACCAATGCTGTTTCGCATGGCTGGTTGTTGGCACCACATGGAATAAACTCTTATTTTTATTTTGCAATGTGTGTCTGCTAACTTGAATATGAGGCCCTTTCTGCAAAGAAGGTAGGGTGGTGTTTTAGAAGGAGGAGACTCTTCCTGTGGGGCTCTGCCTCTGGCTCATTGGTGCTCGGATTCCAGGTTTTGTTTTCTGTTCACTAACGTGAGTTCTGGGTACTGAACACAGATCTTCAGGCTTGCACGTGGTTTACTGACCACCTGGGCCATCTCCCCGGCCCTTGTTTTGGGTTTAAGATGGGGTCTCGCACAAACTCACAAAGATGCATATATCAGATATAAAAACCGGCGCTGGAGAGATGGCTCATTGGTTAAGAGGACTGGCTGCTCTTCTAGTGGACCTGGGTTCAGTTCCCCACACCAATATGGCAGCTGACAACTGTCTATGTCCCTAGTCCCTCTTCTAGCCTCCTCCAGCATGGGGTACACAGCCAAACATGCAAACAAAGTGGCATACACATAAAAGTTAGTAGACGAAAAACTTTTTAAGTGAAACATATCTTTAAAAAGAGTGTTAAATATTTTGTTTTACTTGCCAATCTCTGACTTCTGAGAGCCTCCAAGTTTATTAATTTAAAAACAAACACATGTCTAATAAAACCAGAACATTCTCTGTGCTTGCTTTCAGAATTGCTGAGTGTTCAGGATCATAGCTAACTAACAAGTTGGATCGGTAAGAAAGCCAGCGCTGAGTGCCTCTCCTCTCGACAAAGACATGGTTCCTTTGATATGCCTTTGTTTCTCGCACCCGTAAGTGAGCTCTATCCGGTGACCCTCACTCAGCCATGATCTGCACACATTATATACACCACAGATACCTCAACCCTGCTTGTATCTACATTCTCATAAAGCCACACCTGCCCCATCCATATACTGGCCCAGCTATTCCAGCTCTCACGGCCCCTACATCTGTGCTCCTTGTACAGTTACCCATACCCTCAAATGTCTAACACACTCACACACACACACACACACACACACACACACACACTGGCTCTCTACCACTACTGCTGCTCACATGGCAGCTCATACTGTTTTAAAAACACTCACATCTGATCTCCAACACAGACCTGTGCATTGGTACAGCCCAGCCTTATTTCTCCCGCCTCAGCCTCCTGAGTAGCTGGGATTGCAAGTGTGCACCACCACACCTACCTATCATACAGAGATCTCTGAAATGCCATTTCGCCGTGGAAAAGAGGTTAGGGGCTAATCTAGCCAACATCACAGCCAGAGAGGGACAAAGAGCAGAACTAACTGAGCTAACCCACTATATTTCTAGCTGGCTGGCCATCTTGCCCAGAGGCTTACCAGTCTCATATGCCACCCCCAGCATGGGGATTACACGTTTTTACACTGTCATGCATGGCTCTGTGTGTGTGTGTGTGAGTGTGTGTGTGTGTGTAATGTGGGTCTCCCTCTGTGTGTGTGTGTGAGTGTGTGTGTGTGTAATGTTGGTGTGTGTGTAATGTGGGTCTCTGTGAGTGTGTGAGTGTGTGTGTGTAATGTGGGTCTCTGTGTGTGTGTGTAATGTGGGTCTGTGTGTGTGTAATGTGTGTGTGTGTAATGTGGGTCTGTGTGTGTGTAATGTGTGTGTGTATGTGTGTGTGAGTGTGTGTGTATGTGTGTGTGAGTGTGTGTGTGAGTGTGTGTGATGTGGGTCTGTGTGTGTGTGTGATGTGGGTCTGTGTGTGTGTAATGTGGGTCTGTGTGTATGTGAGTGTGTGTGTATGTGTGTGAGTGTGTGTGTGAGTGTGTGTGTGTGATGTGGGTCTCTGTGTGTGTATGTGTGTGTGTGTAATGTGAGTGTGTGTGTATGTATGTGTGTGTAATGTGGGTCTCTGTGTGTGTGTATATATGTGTGTGTGTGTAATGTGAGTGTGTGTGTATGTGTGTGTGTCTAATGTGGGTCTGTGTGTATGTGAGTGTGTGTGTGTGTGTAATGTGGGTCTGTGTGTGTATGTGTGTGTGTAATGTGGGTCTGTGTGTGTGTGTGTGTATGTGTAATGTGGGTCTGTGTGTATGTGAATGTGTGTGTAATGTGGGTCTGTGTAATGTGGGTCTCTGTGTATGTGTGTATGTGTGTGAGTGTGTGTGTGTGTAATGTTGGTGTGTGTGTAATGTGGGCCTCTGTGTGTGTGTAATGTGTGTGTAATGTGGGTCTCTGTGTGTGTGTGTAATGTGTGTGTGTAATGTGGGTCTGTGTGTGTGTGTAATGTGGGTCTGTGTGTGTGTGTGTAATGTGGGTCTGTGTGTGTGTGTGTAATGTGGGTCTGTGTGTGTGTGTGTGTGTGTGTAATGTGGGTCTGTGTGTGTGAGTGTGTGTGTGAGTGAGTGTGTGTGTGTAATGTAGGTCTGGGTGTGTTTGTGTGTGTAATGTGTGTCTGTGTGTGTAATGTGTGTGCTGTGTGTGTGTGTGTGTGTGTGTGTGTGTGTATGTGTGTGTGTAATGTAGGTTCCCGGGGTTGATCTCAGGTCCTCTCTCTTGCGTGGCGAGCACATCACCAACTAAGCCACCTCCCCAGCCCTTGCTTGGTTTTGAGAAGGTTTCGCCATGCAGCCCTGGAACTTGCTGTGCATCCCAGCCTAGCTAGGCACCTTCCACCTCAGCCACCCGCGTGCTGGGATTATAGCCAAGCATTGCCACACACAGCTTACACACAGTATTTTCAATTGTAAAAGCAACTTGAGATTTCACCTAAGCCTTCCTTCCAAAGTTTTTATGACCTAATAATAATAAAAAAAAAAATCAAGGAAATATAAAGGTGCACTTGTATTTAGAACAACCCGTGCATGTCTGTTTCCTTTAGTGAACCGCTGTGATTGGCTTCAAGTGTATTACTTTTGACAGTGTTTGGGGTTTGAACCAGGTTCTCACTTATCCCAGTACCACCAGGTCACATTCCTAATCCAACTGCTGCTGCTTGTCTCATGCTCCACCCCTCAAGCCTCCTGCAGTGAAGCTTCCCAGGGCCCAGTTCTACAGAATACAGGCACCATGTGCTGTCCAAGCTGGACCACAGACTCAGAACGGTCACTGTAAACAGAACTCAAAACAAATTTCTGAGAACACTCGATGGAGCTAGCGCAGTCAAGCCCGGGCAGTCCTCCAGAGCGCCTCTCTGATGCCACCCTCTCTAGCAAAGGCAGACTTCTTAGGATGTGGGATTGGTTGAGAGGGGCTGGAGAGATGGCTCAGTGGTACTTGATGCTCTTGCGGGGACCTACAGGGCAGCTCACAGCCTGCTACTGAAGTCCATTTCCAAGGGATGCGATGCCCTCTTGTGGCCTCTGCAGGTACTGAGTTTGTTTGCGATTGGGGCTCGGAAATACATGGCGACACCCACACCCATAAAATAACAAGGGTTGTCTAAAACGGGCTGCTTCGGGGCTGCAGAGATGACTCAGAAGTTGAGTGCTTTCTTGCTGCTCTTGCAGAGAATTAGAGTTCAGTTTCCAGCTCACAATTACCGGTGCCTGTAGCCTTGGGGACTGGATACCTTCCCTGAGGTCCAAGGTGACCACACACGCGCACACACGCACACGCATGCACGCACGCACGCACGCACGAGTTATGGTTGGTGGACTGAGCGGCCATGTGCTAGGCGGTGGAGACGAGCACACTTAACTTGTGGGACTCGGTGAGCCGCCCAGCTGAACTAGCAAACTTTGGGCTCAGTGAAAGTCTCCCTCAAAACACAGAGACTGAGGAAGACGCCCAGTGTGCTGCTCTGTGTATGTCTACTTGACACAAGCCACAGTCTGGGAAGACAGAAACGCTTCCGAGAGAGGGAAGTCTGTGGAACACTTTTTTTCTTTTTCTTTTTTGTTTTTTATTTTTTGTTTGTTTCTCTGTGGCTTTGGAGCCTGTACTGGAACTCTCTCTGTAGACCAGGCTGGTCTAGAACTCGCAGAGATCTGCCCGCCTCTGCCTCCAGAGTGCTGGGATTAAAGGCGTGCACCACCAACGCCCAGCTGTGGATCACTTTCTTAATCGGGAGGGCCCAGCCCGCTGGGGGCCACTTCACCCTTGGGCAGGTGATCCTGGGAGAAAGCGGACTGAGCAAGGCAAGGGGGGCAAGTCCCCGCCTCCAGGTTCCTGCCCTGGCTTCCCTTCCAGGGTGAGCTGTGAGCCAAATAAACAAGCACTTGGGAGGCAGAGGCAGGCGGATCACTGCGAGGCCAGCCTGGTCTACCACAGCCAAGGCCACACAGAGAAACCCTGTCTTGAAAAACCAAAGGAAAAACAGGAAATCCCAGAAGGCCATGAGGTTCAGTCGTGGACAAGCGCACGTCCTGACTCATGATTAAGCACACTTGGTGTAGTTGAGTCAAATAAACTTGTTTAGGGGAGTGAAAACAAGTGGCTTGTTATCTCCCGTAAACAGCAGCCTCCAGCATTTCAGGAAGTGTCTGTCCTTGGGCAAGGGGCTTGCAGGCTAGAGGCGTTTTTCTTTGTGGATCTTAGGCACAGTAACTAAAACTTAAAATATAACTTTGGCTTCTGCAGTTGCTTTTGGTCAGCTGTTTTCTCATCACAGCAGGAAGCGAATCGGGGCACCCTGCACGGACCTCTACCTTCCACGTGCGCGGGCGGATGTGCACACCTGTTCATAATAATTGCATATCTTCTAAAGGAGACAGTCAGGGGCAGGGTAGCCTTGGTTCACTACTGGCACAGACTTTTGTTTGCTTTGTTTTGTTTTCTCTCTTTTTCTCTTTCCTCTGTCAAACTGAGGCCGCCATCCTGAGTAGGAAATCCGAGGTACACACCCAGAGTAGCTACCTGTTGGCAGAACAGTGGGGGCATTGGGCCTGTGATAGTCTGGGCAGGGTGTTTGCTGTCTGTCTTCCCTGTGTCCTCCACCTGGATTCCTGCAGCAAGGGGTGGGACCAGATGACAAGGAAGGCTGCTGAAATCTCCTGATCATTCCCAGGGCTCCCTTAGGTGCCAGCACTGCCAGGCCTTTTCTCTTTTTATTTATGTATATGTGCGGCTGGAGGCCAGAGGCATCCGATCCTCTTGGGCTGGAGTTACAGGTGGTTGTAGATGCTGGGAATTGAATGAACTCTGCTAAGCCATCTCTGCAAGGATTCAGGAATTACGCTGGCCCGCCTCTGTCACCTGGCAGAATGCACTCAGGCAGTGCCCTGGTCAGCCCAGGGTTCCATGATCGCATAGTCTGCATGCAGGCAGGCGCAAAGGACCCTTTAAAAGACAGACCCCGCCCACTTACGCACTTTTCCCACTTCTCTCTTTCCCTGCTCTCTTCCCCCAGTTCCCCTGGGGCAGGCAGGAGATTTCCTGTCTCCCTCTTCTCTCTCTGCCTTGGTGTCTGTGCGTCTCTTTACCCCTTTTCTCCTTCCTCTCCCCTCGCTCCCCTTTCTAAAGAAACTTCTCACTTAAGCTCTGTCTGTCTGGCATGTTTGCCTCTCCACCTTGGTCACCCTTGCCTGCCAAGGTTGGCAGCCCTTCAACCAACCGCCTTTTAATGGGCGCTGGGCAGAGAGAGGCTCGAGGAACCTGAGCTTGGCGGCTGCAGTCTTGACTCCTGGGGTCAAGCTCTCATGCACCCTCATTGATTGGGTGTCTGCTGTCAGAGGGCTGCAGCGCGTGATTCCCGACCCACTCTAGTGTGGTGGTTCTCATCCTGTTGGTCGAGACTTCCTTGGGTCTGGGTTGAATATCAGATATCTTGCATACATTACAATTCATAAGGATCTCAACGCGATCCTTTAATTCAGTTCCTGATGTGCTGACCCCCCAAACATAAAACTACTTTCATTGCTACTTTGTAACTGTAATTTTGCTATTGTTATGAATTATAATGTAAATATCTGCTTTTCAATGGTCTGAGGTGACCCTCGTGAGCCTTTTGACCCCAAAGGGGTCTCGACCCAGAGGCTGAGAAGTGCTGCACTATGGCAAAGACAAGACTTGTTTGGAAAAGGTTCTCTTGTCAATGAAACAGAGTTTGAAAAAACCTGAAGTAGCCTGATGCTTCTGGGTAAGGATGTGCTGTGGTCTTTCCAGGAGGAAAAAACAAAATATTAAAACAGTGGAGGGTGTCCAGGTGAGATGATGGACCTTGGGACTCCGGGTTATACATCCCATCCTGTAGGCTAGGGCGGCGTAAAAGGGAACACTGACATTCATGGGAAAGTCCTGTAAAAACGGAAGGATTTTCCTAGTGTTTCCCAAAGTGTATTTATTCACTATAGCACTGGACGTTAAACCATCTCAGCCCTGCCCCCATCTGCGTTCAATTCTCTGTTTATGGTAGGGCCAGGGAACTCTCATCAAGAAGAAAAAGGTTTTGGGGTTTTTGTTTGTTTTCAAGTTAATGCACACTTGGGGGCACAGCCGCTGCAGGGAGATCTTTGTCTGCACAAAGTTAACACTTGTATCCTACTGTTGGGATGAAAGGACAGCACACTCAGACACTCAGAAGCCTGCTGCCCTCCAGCAACCGAGGCGTGCACCACGGAAAAACGAGATGGATACCAGTTTGTCTTATTGTTTTTGCGTGTCTGTTCCCACGCGTGTTCACCTGCATGTTCAGCTGTGTGTGCACAGATGTAGAAGCCAGTAGTTGAGTTCAGGCATCTTCCTTCATTGCTTCCCACCTCAGTCTTTGAGACAAGGTCTGTTGTGGGACCTGGAGGTCACCAAGTAGGCTGGGTTCTTTGGCCAGTAAGCCCCTGGGATCTGACTGCCTCGGACTCCTGAGGGCTGGGACTACAGGACCCACAGTACAGTCATGTGGGTGTTAAAGAGATCTGAACTTCTTACCTATCCCTAAGTGCTTTACCCACTGAGACACCTCCCAGAACCACAATCCATACTTCTGCATTCAGGGTTTTGCTGGGAGTGATTTTTTTTTATGTAAAATAAAACAATACAATATATATTCTTCCTGTCTGTTTACTTCACTTAGGGTTCTATGTGAATTTCACCCACATTGTTCCAAAGTCTCAGAAACTTTGTTGCTCCAGGGCCACCAAAAGTTAAGCATTATCTTGCTTATAGGTCTCCATAGTTACCAGTTTGTGCTAGTAGAAAAATAAAAATGGTTGGGTATGGTGGCCCAGACCTTTAATTCCAGCACTTGGGAGGAGGCCGGCCTGGTCTACCTAGTTCAGGTTAGCCAGGGTTACATAGAGAGACCCTGTGTCAAAACAAACACAAAAAACCTGAACAAAACAACAAAAGGCAAAGTACTGACATGGCCGTTCCTGCGCATAGCTCTGAAACTCAAGTTATTAGCGCCTGTGATATGACCGACTCCGGGTAAAGGTGCTTGCTGCCAGGTCTGACAACCGGAGCCCAGTTTCAGAAAACCAACTCCCAAAAGCACTGACTTCCACACAGGCCCGGTGGCACTCGAACCCACACACAAGCATGCGGGCATGAAAGAATGATACATGCCAAAGAAACGACATGAAAGGGCGGGGGGGGGGAGGAGGGAGATTTCTTCCCAAGCGACCCAATCTAAAACATGCAAAGGAAGCGTGAGATGCTAAAACCTGGAGATCTGGGATTCTGGATCCAACCACGGCCCTCTTTTGTCCCCAGTGTCCCTTAAATTTGTATTTTTGTTTTTTAAACAGGGTCTCGCTATATATTCCTGGCTGGCACAGAACTCGGTTTTCAGAGCAAGCTGGCCTGGAATTCACAGCTGCCTCTGCCTCTGCCTCCGGAGAGCTGGGGTCCAGGGCGAGCGCCACCACACCGGGCTGACGTCACACCCCACGGATGCAGAAGGGTGCGGGGCGCGAACCGTAGGAACAGAAAGCACAAGGCCCTGCCCGTGTCCTTCCTGTCCCTGGAGCTCCCAAGGGAGGTCGTCCTGTCGCGCCAGCACCGGGAGACTACGGCAGAGGCGCTGCCGCGCTGCGAGCGACACCCGCCTCGACAGCAGCACGTGTGCGGGAAGATGCAACCGGGACGGAGGCGCCTCCGCCGCCATGTCTCCCCCACCGAGCATGCGCAAGCGCACGCACGTCCCGCTCGACCAATCGGCGGGCACGCTGGACGTCGGGGCGGGGCTTCCGCCGGCACATGCGCACGGCCGGGGCGGGCCTTCTTCCTTCTCGCTGAACGCCGCCGACATGGTGAGTGCTGTGTGCCGCGGGCTCCGAGCGCGGCCGCCCTGACGCTCGTCCTCCGGCCCGGGCGGGCGGGCCGCGGCGTGGGGAGGCTCTGCGCGACCCGGGCCGAGCGCGGGGAGGCGGCGGGGCCGTGGAACCCGGCCCCGGGGGAGCGCGGCTGGCGGGCGCGTGGAGGCCCCGCCGGGCCTGGGCCTGGGCCACGCGTGCGCGCTGGCGGGGGTGGCGGCGCTGCTGCGAGCCGGGAGGGGGTCACGCGCGATCAGCGAGCCTCGCTGCGCCCGGCGGCACTGGCAGCGTAGGCGGCGGCAGAGTTCCGCGGATGGGTGAGGAGCGCGCAGGGACGGGTGCGTGGTGGCCGAGTGGGGGGCGCAGGGCGATTCAGCCCGGACGAGTGCGGGCTTTACCAAGTGCACATCCGGCCTGCGGGCGGCTCCGAGCCCCGCGTGCCCGGTTTGCAGCGGACTTGGAACAGTGAAGCCGACTCGTCTAATTCCCTCGCTGTTCTAGGTGTTCCGGCGCTTCGTGGAGGTTGGCCGGGTGGCCTACGTCTCCTTTGGGCCTCATGCTGGGAAGCTGGTCGCGATTGTGGACGTGATCGATCAGAACAGGGTACGTGTGAGGGGAAGCGTCTCACAGCCTCGTGTTTAGCGTGGCAGTGGGTCTGACAACACCGTAGGTGGCCCTCGGCTGGGGTGCTTTGGTTGGGTTATAGCTTTACCTTTGACAGAACACTGAACACGCGTGTGAAGCAGTGTTAGACGTAGTTCTTAGGTTAGCTCGCGAAGTACACTAGGCAGATGTTTCAGTCGGGGTCAAAATCAGGTGAGTTCAAATAGGGTAACTATAAAAGGAGTTCACAAGGGCCGGAGGTAAAGCTCTTGGTAGATTTTGCTCAAGACCCTGAATCTGGGTGTGGTGGCTCCTGTTAACCTCCGCCTCTGGGATGCGCTTTGTGTGGATAGTGGTGTACACCCGGTCCTGGAAAAGAGGAGAGGTTTTATGGTTTGCAGGGTTCTTGACCAGGTTCCCATCTGAGATCTGGGTTTGTATTCTAGGCTTTAGTGGATGGACCCTGCACTCGGGTGAGGAGACAGGCTATGCCTTTCAAGTGCATGCAGCTCACTGACTTCATCCTCAAGTTCCCACACAGGTAACTAATGCCCTGATGTAAGAAGCCTGTCGGTTTTGTGTCTGTCTGTTCTTACCCTTGACATTACGCATGAAATACAGGGTTTCGCTGTGTAGATAGCTTTGTAGACCATGCTGGCCTCGAAATCAGATCCACCTACCTCTGCCTCCTGAGTGCTGGGACTAAAGGCACATGCCACTACTGCCTGGCTCCTCTGTTGCTTTTTGTACAATGAATTCAATGAGAAACATACGCATTCCCAGAGTGTTGCTACTGTAGTTGCTAGGGCAGAATTGTGCGTGTGGTTTCATTGTGTTGGGAAGGACCACACGTCATCCTGTGGTGCTTTTGGTATTGCCCAAACCTGAATCTTCCTGTCTTGGCCCCCCTTGGTGATGGGTTAGTGTGTTTAAAGGAATTCCCATGTCCTCCTTTAAAATGATTTATGTGTGGTGGTTACAAAGTATGCAACGTAAAGATGTTCCCAGCTCATAAGAAGTGAAGGCAGCAGAACTTTTTTAATCTTTGGAAATGCAGATTAAAACCCCTGCCTTGCTGTGTGGTTGTCAGATCAGCAGTGTTTGGTGTGCTGAGCATCCTCTGTAATGTGCCATCTGGATAGATGGGGGAGCCAGGAGGTTTGGGAGATGCGTGCAGTTCAGGGGTGGGGTAGTTGGTCACTATGCTGGAGTGGTTACAGCTTCATAGCAGCAAGGGAGTTTGGGGTGGGTAACAAATTTGGCCAAGTTAATGTACAAAGTGTAAGCAGGTGTAAGGAGTGGGTTTTGTTAATCATGCACAGTAAGCAGTAGCGAATGCGTTCAGACGGTGGTTTTCCAGTCTGAAATTACTCTGGATGTTGTCGAGCGTGCCTGTGTTAGGGAGACGCCTAAAGCTGTTTGATAACCCTGGCCTTGCTCTTCATTTTCACAGTGCCCGCCAGAAGTATGTGCGGAAAGCTTGGGAGAAGGCAGATATCAATACAAAGTGGGCAGCCACGAGATGGGCCAAGAAGATCGACGCCAGAGAAAGGGTAATGGCATAAACAAAGCCTTGAGCTCTGGGGGGTCAGGGGTGTGGTGATAAAATGACAGCAGAGATCGTTTGTTTTCTTTCAACAGAAAGCCAAGATGACAGATTTTGATCGTTTCAAAGTCATGAAGGCAAAGAAAATGGTGAGTTTTCAGATGTGCATTCTGTGTTGTGTGTGGTATAAGGGGACAGTGGCCAGTCCCTATTTCATGGTGCTTGTTAGGTGGGGACCAGAGAGACAGATGGTGGGTAAAGGTACTCAGGGTTAGGGTGCTGGCCTGATGACCTGACTTTTGAGTGTTGGAACTAAATGGTGGAAGGAGAGAACTGGTCCCGCAGAATTGTCCTTAAATCATGCTACAATAGTATCCTTATTTAAATTTAGTTCTGTGGAAGAAGCAGTTTGATTCATTGTTAAACAATGGACATAAAACAAGTTTTGTGCACGCCTGCCCTGAATGTTATACTCCTGTGTTTTTCCAGAGGAACAGGATAATCAAGACTGAGGTCAAGAAACTTCAGAGAGCTGCTATCCTGAAAGCTTCTCCCAAAAAAGCACCTGTTGCTAAGGCTGCCATTGCCGCAGCGGCAGCTGCAGCAGCTGCTGCTAAAGCTAAGGTGCCAGCCAAGAAGGCGACAGGACCAGGCAAGAAGGCTGCGGCCCAGAAGGCTCCAGGCCAGAAGGCAGCCGCTCCTGCTAAAGGTCAGAAGGGTCAGAAGACCCCAGCCCAGAAAGCACCTGCTTCAAAGGCAGCTGGCAAGAAAGCATGAGGCTGTACAAAGGAATAAAAGTTCTTTTTGACATGTTGGCAAATCTCGTGTGTAGATTCAAAGTTGTCACCAAGTGGGCATTAGAAAAGGATCAGTGGTATTGTAACAGGATCATTTAATTAAACTCATACCCAGGCCTTAACAACATACAGCCACAGTCAAACTGAATCTGTATATACAGGTACAACAATTGGAACCCTGTCCCTTGTACAAATAAATGTATTTCCCACAAATAGGTGGGATTTCATCATTTTGATGAGTCAACCTAACACTCTTCAAAGGCAGAGTGGAGCTGGGCCGTAGCTCAGTGGTAGAGCCCTTCCCTGTTGTGTGTGGGAGTGTTAGGTTTCTTCTCTTCAACTGCAGTATTCTGATCATTTCAGACTGTAAAATAAGCTTGCATATTTCTAGGAAAAGTTCCTGATTGGAAGAAAACTTTAAGAGAAGTGGGTAGATAATTTGTGGTATTATTTCCAACAGGCTGGGTACTCTTTAAGAATCATCCCCAGGTGGCTCAACCAAAAATATAAGAATCGTCTCCAGGGCTTACACATAGGCAGGTTGGGGTGCTGTAATACAAGTTGGAGGTGATTTGGAGTGGGTGGGGGGGGATGGTTAAACTGTTGTAAGCAGCTTTTGAGGTCTTCAACTACTTCCATCAGGTGGCAGATTGAGGGTAGGTAGTATTTAGGCTGCTCCTAGGAAGTGGTGCAATTTGGAGTAGTCTGATAACTACGTTTAAGAAAGGGGTGTGGATGCCTGGATCTGTGAATTCAAGGCCAGCCTGGTCTAAAGAGCAAGCAAGTTCCAGGACAGGCTCCAAGGCTACAGAGAAATCCTGTCTCAAAAAAAACCAAAGAAAGAAAGGGGAACGAACCTGGTGTCGGTGCACACCGTTGATTCCCAGGAAGCAGAGGTATGCAGATCTCTTGAGTTTGGGGTCAGCCTAGGATACAGATTGCCAGGACTATAAAGTGAAACCTTCTTGATTTTGTTTGGTTTCA
This sequence comes from Cricetiscus sungorus, assembly GCA_030556225.1. Taxonomy (NCBI): domain Eukaryota; kingdom Metazoa; phylum Chordata; class Mammalia; order Rodentia; family Cricetidae; genus Cricetiscus; species Cricetiscus sungorus. Next base: position 37,475,504 of record JANBXA010000642.1, read on the forward strand.
CTATCCCTGGCTCTCCTGGAACTCACCCTGTAGACAAGGGTGGCCTCAACTCATCCACCTGCCCTCCAGTAAAGGCAAGGAGGGGAGGGGGAGGGTATAAGCTAGCCAGAGGCAGGCAGACCTTGAGAGGCCAGCCAGGGCCACACAGTGAGACAACCCCAAAAGGGAAGCCTTGCTGGCATGGGGCTTCTGGGGAGTGAAGCTGGAGCTTGTTCAGCTGGCTCTGATTGGCTCGTAGGTGGGAAAGAGGTGATGAGTGTAGCACTTTGGAGTGCAAACGGCTTTGGGCTAGCTGCTGTCGGGACAGCTGATGACCAGTTGATTCTTTGGGTTGTGTTTGGGTATATATGTCTCTGGGTTTAAGGTTATAGTGAGAAAGGGATTAAAGTGAAATGGAGATCAGTGCTGTGGTTATCCAGTCTCAGCCATTTGCTCTGAGCTCACCCCACAGAATTGAATAGAAACATCTGGCTGGTTAAATAGCACCCTCCCCAGAGCACACAGGCAGGGAATGCCCTTCTGTGAAGGGCTGTTGGGAAAGCAGACATGAAACCTCCAGCCGTGCCATTCCTGGTTCACACACTCGGGTGAGGGCTGAGTGTCTGCGATGCTTTCAACCAGCCAAGTGTTTGTTAACCAGCAGCAGGTTGATTCCTGCACCAACTCAGCCCAGGTATGCTCAGGCTGGTTTGCAGCAGTGGCCAGTCCCTCACTGCATCCATCCTGGTGGCTAGGGGTTAGCGCCTGGGGCTGGGTTTAGTGGAGTGAGCTGAGGTCGCAGTGGGCGGGGCAGGGAGACAGGCTCCTGGGAGCCAGTGGTTTTAAAGGTTACTTAAGTGAGCTGTGATGATTGGTTGTTGGGGCATGACGATTGCTTTGATTACTAGGGTTCTTAACCTTGGGACTGCAGTAGTAGGCTTGCTAGCTTTCAGGAAATTGGGGTCTCACTTTGCGTTTCTGGCTTCCGACTTGAGCTCCAGCAGACTTCCTGTCTTAGCCTTCAGCATAGGCTCTCAACCACCACACCTGCTTTGTCCTTGAACAACAACAAAGTTTGCTTGAGGGAGGGTTTCATGTGGTCCAGCTGAGCCTTGAACTCCTGATTCCTACCTAGGCCTTTGAAGTGCTGGCATTAAGGTATGTACCACCACGTCCAGTGAGAAATAGGCTTTAGTTTTTCTGCCTTATAATTTCTACTGTTTTATCATCTTAAAGATTTACTTTTTATGCATATGAATGTTTTGCATGCGTGTGAGCCTGGTGCCCGTGGAAGTAGAAAAGGGCTTGGGTTCCCTGGAGTTAGGATAGTGTGAGCCACCATGTGTGTGCTGGGATCGACCGCTGGGCCTTTGCAAGAGCAGCAAGTGCTATTAATTGCTGAGCCATTTCTCATACCCTATCATTAAAGAACATTTTAAGGGCTGTAGAGATGGCTAAGAGGTTAAGAGCACAGGCTGCTCCTCTAAAGTTCCAGAGTTCAATTCCCAGCAACCACATGGTGGCTCACAACCATGCGTAGTGAGATCTGGTGCCCCCTTCTGGCCTGCAGGGATACAGGCAGACAGGACAGTGTGTACATAGTAAATAAATCTTTAAAATTATGTATCTTCGAGGGTATGTGCTCATGAGTGCAGTGTCAGGCAGCCCCAGAAGAGGGCGCCAGATTGCTGGCGCTGCATTGGACCTTCTGGACTTAGGTGCTGGGTGGGACCCTTCCAGCCACGTCAGCATAAGAAACTGCGCTGATGGTCCAATAGGTATTTGTAGAGATGTGGCTTTTTTTTTTTTTTTTTTAATCAATGTGGCTATTTAAAATTGGTGCCAGAGAAATAGCTCGAGCGAATTTGAATAATTTCTGTGCAGAGCTTCCGGTAAGGCGTGCCACTTGCCGTCCCAGTGCGCATGCACGTAGATATCGCGAAACTACCCTCGGATCTCCCCAGTGCACACGCGTCGGAGCCCGAGGGCCGTGTAAGCCCCTCTGAGTGCGCACGCGCTCAGAGGCGCGGAACAGCCGGTCTAAGCCACCCGGACGTCGGGTGCTCGGGGCTCGGAACCACCGAGACGAGGCCTCCCGTGGCCTAGAGCGGCCCGCGTGCGCTCGCGCTTCCGGGTCGGCGGTGTGGCGGCTGCGGGCCCTCGGTCGCCGGCGGTGTCCGGTCACGGCGGGACGTCCTGCGCCCCCAGCCTGTCACAAGCGGGCGGGGGCCCTGGGGGCGCTCCCGCCATCGGGGCACCACCGCGGTGCTCCTGAAAGCCGCCACTGCAAGCCCGGCAGAGTGCATGGCAGGCGGGGCAGGGGGCTCCCGCGTGGACTGTCGCGGTGGGACGTAGAGCCCGAGCATCCCGGCAGGCTCCGGTGCCTTCTAAGGTCCCGCTTAGCCAGAGCCAGAAGACAGTGCACGAAGCCAGGGGCACAGCCCTGCCCCAAGCCGCTTGGCCTCGGGGCACTTAGCGTCCTCTCTGCTCACCCGGCTGCCCGTTATCCCGAAGGCTGAAGGACGCCGTGGCCAGCCCGGCCCATGGGAGTGTGTGGTGGAGGAAGTAAGCTGGAGTGTCAGGCTCGCGTTCACATCCTAGCGGACGAAAGGACACCCACGCCTGCTCGCTCGGATCGTGTCTGCAAACACGGAGTCGCCTGCTGTAGTTAGTTCTTCGCTGGGCTGGATATGCTGAAGAGGCGCAAACGGAGTTTCAGCGGCTGGGAGCCAGCCTGGGTTACCGAGATGTTTTAAGGGTGCCTGTTGCTCTTCCAGGAGAGCAAAGTTTGCTTCCAAACTTCCCCGCTGGGCGGTACAGTCACCGGTAACTCCGGCTGCTTCCAGGAGAGCCGCTGCCCTCTCCTGGTCAGTGGGAATACCGCAGGTGTGTGACAACCCGGACTACACCTCCATCCATTAAAAACAGGACACCTTACTGAAGCGTTTGCTTCACCCATGTGGGCGTGTCTCCAAGACCAGTGTTCTGTGTTTTTGCATTGTCTTTAACTCCCCCCCCACACACACAGTTATTTGTGTGTGTGTCACAGAGGGTCCGTGGAGGTCAGATAACAACCTCCAGCAGTCAACTCCTTTCTTCTGCCATGTGTGCTCAAGGGATCAAACCCAGGTTTGGCAGCAAGTACCGTCAGCCACTGAGCTCTGGGGTGCGGAGGGGCTCGGGAGGATGTAGTTGGCTGGGATTGAGGTTTGCTGTGGGTACGTCTACGCTTTGACTGTTGTGTCTACTTTTTGGGTTTTGTCATGCAAAGTGCACAGATCATGTTCACAGCTGGGTCTGCAGTAGAGATAGGCATTACACCATGGGTGGATAAACCTTGGACTTGTTACACATTTAATATTATTATTTTGTTACTGAATTCAGGAAGCGTTTGCTGTTGTTTTTGTGACTTAGTTTTAGTGTGTGACCCCTTGGGGTCAGGTCCACCTGCAGAGCTGTTTATACAATGAAGCAGAACACACTTTTTTTTTTTTTTTTTTTTAAGAGAGCTGGCTCTCTCGAAGGACAGGAAGGTGCCGTTTGCGAAGCACTGCTGTTCTGAGGTCATTTCTCTCCACAGTGTCTGTGTCTGTGCGGGGAAGTCAGAAGAGACGCTAGGGCAGGCACAGATGAGGCTGAGTTCCCTCCCACACTGGATGAGTGGAATTGGGGTAAACGGGAGCCAACCTTAGTAAATCCTAAAGAACAGGCAGCACCTTTGGTCACGCGACTCAGGCAGATCAAAGTGGCGCTGACCCAGGCGCTCACTTCCTGCTGGCTGGTTGTCACGGTACCAGAAGGTACTATTCAGGATGCTGGGGTGGGGGATGTAGTCACTATCTTACCCAGCTGTGAACACCAGGCTACAGTAATGACCAGCATGGTAAGATATACCCATGGGTGCAACAGAGGGATGATGGGGGGGGGGCAACTGATTTCTGATTGGCTTTAAGGGTTGCTCCACAGGAGGAGACACATGCCTGGTACCACACACCTCATGGTTGGACATTTATAGGACCCAGGGGATGAACTTCACCAGGATGTCCAGCTGGCTTCTAAATTCTTTTCTCTGTGCTCAAGTTAGCACAGGCATCAGATGTATCAGGAACGTTCTTGATGCGTCGATGGTGGTTAATGCGTAAGTTCACCACTGGTCAAAGCTCAGTCACAAATGGGACATGCACCTCACACCCAGGGTTAGGGACCATCAACGGGAGGGTGTGTAACGATCGTAAGAACCAGGGTCAGGGAGCACCAGGGTGGAACACCCCGCACGACAAGGCCACTTCAGTCGTGAACCCATGACAGCTGCGGTGGCCTGCCTAAGACCTGCACAAGGTCTCAAGTCAGTGTTCTGGCACGGAGGAGGGAGAGGCATGTGGGTCCCCCGGCCGCCCCTAGCTGAGGGGCTACGGACAGTTGGTGTTTCTGGGGGAGGGAGCATCAGTTTCTGTAAGGGTGTGGCCCCCGGCAGTCAACCGAACCACGAACACCTGAGCAACACAGACTGGACTTGGAGGGAGATACACACATGTGCACACATGTACACACGTGCACACATATGATAGGACAGTGGGTTCAGGTGGGCCTGGGGAAGTTAGGGGAGGACTGAGGGATGAATGTGATTAACGTACATTGTGTGCATGTATGAAATTTTCAAAGAATTTATAAAAAACATTTTACATAAGACAAACCAGCTGACAGACTGGAGCACCCAAGGGCCCATCTGTAAATGCAGGAATATATTCCTTCTGGTCACCGTGGTTACTCAGGAGAGAGCACCCCCCCCCGGGGTGGGAGGGGGGGAAGGTATTGGGCCGTGGGTTGGGATGGCAGAGAGAGGCCCCAGTGCCGGGGCTGCCCTGGCTGTGCTGCTGGTTGCTCTCCCAGGACGCCTCCTCAGAGCTCCTCTAGCCTCCTCAAGCTTGACCAGGACTTTGCTGCTTCAGAAGCTGGTGACCTTTGGGGATGTGGCTGTGTACTTGACAGTCAGCCGGACAGCCTGCAGCCTGCACTTGTTCAGGGATGTGATGCTGGGGGCCTCTGCCCATGTGGCCTCTCGGGCTAAGACCTTGTCGTAGCCCAGCTGCTCTCAGGGATTCTGGGAACTCCCAGGTCCTGAGGATGGACGCCCACAGTAAGGTGAGGTAGTTAGGTCCAGGGGCGTCCCCGGGAACCTTGGTTTTCGACCTGGATATCCTCTTATTCCAGATGAGGGTGTGGCTCAGGTACCCGAGGGCTGGGAGCCTTCTTGGCACGCCAAGGAGTTCTCTGTCTAACCTTCCTCCTGGGTAGAGAATTGGTGTCTGCCATTGTGGAAGGGTTCTCCCAGGGAAGCAGCAGAGGCATCCTTCCCGAGGGAGCTTCCTCTCTTGAGGCCCAGGTCATTGTTCCTTCCTGACCCTCTGGCTGTACCACAGAGCCCAGGTTAGACCCCTCCATGCTGCTTCTCTGCCCACTTCTCTCCCGATTAAGCCTGAAGGAAAGTGGGCTGACAGAGGTCTCGGGAACTCATTGGGCTTGTTTGTATGTGTGCACTTCTGTGTGTACATGCACCACACGTGTGTGGAGCCTTCAGAGGCCAGAAGTGGGGATCAAATCCCCTGGACCCGAAGTCACAGGTAGTTGTAAGCAGCCAGATGTGGGTACCACTGACGGTAATGTGGGGGTGCCGGGGTCAGTGATAATGTGGGGGTGCTGGTACACTGGCAGTGCGCCGCCTCTGTCGCAGGCCTTGAGGAAGTCCCTGCAGTGCAGATGACACTGAGAAGTCACTCGTGCATTAATACCCGTGATGCCAGTGTGTGCAGTCTCGTCCCGACATGCAAAGACTTTTGCTTGGGTTTTGCTCCTTATGCCTGGCTGTTCCTCCTCCTCTTTTGTTTTCATAAACAAATACGCAGAAATGTCTTAGTCTTTATCGTATCTGTGGTGTGAACTTTCCTTGGAGAAAAATTGTTTTGTAAAAGTTATGCATGTTTGTATGTGCGTGAACCTGCTGCACATGTGTGTAAAGGCCAGGGAACCACCAACCTCAAACGCCTTGCCCATCTCCTTCCAGTCAGGGTCTCTCTGGCCCGGTACTCGGTACTCCACAATTCTGCTTCACTGGGGGGCTTCCTGTCTCTGCCTCCTCGGCACTGGGATTAAAGCACAGGCTCTCAGGCCGCCCCACCTGGCTGGCCTCATTTATTGACTTATTGATTGATTGATTGTGGTGGGCTCTGGAGATCAGACTCCCATTGGTCCTCAGGTAAGGTGAGCCACCCCCGCCCCCACCCCCACCCCCAGCCCCAGCCCCTGGTTTTCTTTTGAAAGTGGCGGCTCCCCCAGTGTAGCCTCCAGGGAGCAGGGGTTGTTAAGCCGGAGTTTGGTGGAGAACTGGAGGAGTATGGGTAAGGACACAAAGCCACTCCCCCAGCAAGCCCACGTGCTTGTGAAGTTGCAGTTAGCTGTTCTTGGGGCTGGCCTTTGAGAAAAACCTGGGCTGCTGTGGACAGGGCCCAGGAAGGGGCCTGGAGGAGGAATGGCTGTGTGTTTCTTGCCTTCCATGTCAGTGACCGTCCTGGACATTACTGGACCTGCCTACTCCTTCGTCACGCTCATTCGTATCCAGACACTTGTCAGAAGCAGTGGGCACAGAAACCTTGCATTTGCATTAAAACCTCCAGTTTCTGCTGTGCTTGAGAAAACAAAAAGTAGTTTTCTGACTCAATTCTGTAAAATCCCGATTTAGGGGTGCCCACTTGGGCTCCTGGGAAGCCGTCTTGCTAAGGGACATGGGCGTGGCCACTTGTAGTTGTAGCCAGGACAAGTAGTGTCCTGGCTTCTGACACGTTTGGAGCCTGCATCTGTCCCGGGTCCTGCCTGGAGCGAGGCAGACCTTTCATGGGCATGCGCGGTCTGCACGAAGTCTTATTGGCCCCCGGAAGCACGTCAGAGTTTCGTTGCTCATCTTCCTGTAACTCTTTGGCTGACCTCGTTGCCTCTGCTGGTGTAGCCAGGGCAGCTCTAAGGTTGAACTTTACCACTGACTGTTTTTGCCAGGGTCCCTGGGGCATGGGCTTCCCTGCCGAACTGGATAGGCATCGTCTCCAGAATGGGGATTTTCGGACAAGAGACACAAGTCAGGTAGTGGCTACGGGGCTGCTGAGATGGCTCTGGTAAAAGGCGCCTGCTGTCACGTCTGATGAACCGTTTCACCCCTGGGGTCCCTGTGGTGGAAAGAGAGAACCCGAGCTTCCACAAGCTGTCTCCTGTACATACACACACACACACACACACACACACACACACACACACACACACACACACCAAATAAAATAGCTGGGCTGTGATGGTCCACACTTTTAATCCCAGCACTCAGGAGGCAGAGGCAGGCAGATCTCTGTGAGTTCGAGGCCAGCCTGGTCTACAGAGTGAGTTCCGGGACAGCCAGGGCTACACAGAGAAACCGTCTTGAAAAACCACAAATAAATAAAATGTAATAAAACTATTTTTTTTTCCTTCTAGGCAAGGTTTCTCTGTGTATCCCTCACTGTTCTGGAACTCAAATCAGTATACCAGGCTGTCCTTGAACTCAGAGAGATCTGCCTGACGCTGCCTCCTGAGTGCTGGGATTAAAGGGTGTGCCACCACCACCCAGCCATGATGATTTATTTTATTTTTAAAATTCTTTTCAATTAAGAAAAACAAAGCCTTTATTCTGACAAAATTATTTTTGTCAGTAGTCCTTTGGTGCTAGATATTTGCTCTAATATTTGAGGGAGATGCATAATATACAGAAAAATAATGCTAGCTTTGTCAGACATCTACAAAAATAGGTCCCATTCACCTTTACACATAATATACAGAACTGTAAGACCTGCCAATGTAGAAATTTCCTGGAATTTCTTAATGCACTGCAAAATACACAAGACAAAAAAACAAAACAAAACAAACAAACAAAAAACCATCATATATAAATAATAATCAAACATTCTGGCATGTATGGTGTTTTCCTAACTAGAGTGCTACTTTATATATAAACACACAAAAAGGATGCTTCAGACATGTGGAGGGAATGCACCGGTTATTTAAGTGACTCTTGGTCACGAGGACGAGCGAGCCTCTGTGACAGTTCGTCCTGCTCTGTAGAAGCAACGCTTGCACCAACAGACCCTGTCTGACCCTGTGGAAGCCTCATATTGAGACCAAGGTCAGCTCCGTCTGCCATTTCCTGAAGCCACATATCGGCTTGGTTCTGTGGTGCTGTTAGGGCTGTGGTCCTACTCACCGTCTCTTCCCTCTGTTGTGTTTGAACATCCAGCGTTTCAAACTGAGGCTGAACCTTGTCCAGTAAGGCAGGAATATTCTCAGGGTCCATACTCCTCAATGTAACATCCATAGATCTATCTACACCGACCGTGGATTTGATCGATTCGCCCTTTGTAGCCTCAACCCCACACTCGTTCTCAAGAAGCTGCTTCATTTTCTCACGGATTGCATGCTTAGGGTGCATTCTTGCAACTTCGGTACTGCCTTTCTGACTAGCCTTTCTTTCTTTCATTCTGTGCGTCCTATTCCATGTGTGGCTGGTGGCTGCCTGGCCTTAGGCATGTCCGCCTTTCTCCTCCTCTCTGAGGAAAATTTTCTAACTACGCGTCAGTACATCAGCCCTGGTCTACTAGCCCTGATTTTTTTGTTTTCACCTCTGCACAGCACAATGTAACCTGTGGTCCTTGACTTTTCAATGACTGGTGTTATGGAACTTAGGTTTTCCTCTGATTACTGAATTGACATCGTGTGTGAGTGTGTGTGTGTGTGTGTGTGTGTGTGTGTGTGTGTTGCAGAAGTGATTTGTGTGTCCTCTGTGTTTATGTTTGGTTTGCCGGTGTCCCCAGAGCTTGTTTGCAGTGTGTGTTGGGTAGGGACACTGCCCCCTAGAGGAGTTAGTGTGTATTGCAAGTAACGAGTTCTTGTGAGTAAGTCTCTCCCTGTCCTACAGCTTCCTGCCCTGATGCCATTTGTCCTGTTATGTAACCAAGGTGGCCTCTACCACAGGCCAGACCAGTAGCCTCCAGAACCATGAATTAAACATGCCTGTCTCTCTTAGGTTTTTTATTGTAGCCCCCAAAACGTGGGTGGATACAGCCTCTGTCTTTGTGTGCCATATCTTAAGGCATACATCGTGGGTTTATCCCATCAGTGATGAGGTGGATAGTGACCTTTTGGTTAATGTGTTCACCAAGTTTCTCTGTCTCGGTTATGTTTCACTTTGTAATTAATGCATGTGTGTGCGCGTGTGCGTGTGCGTGTGTGTGCATGTGTGTGTGTGTGTGTGTGCGTGTGTGTGAACGTGGTGCGTGTATGGTGGTCAGAGGACAGCTTTGGGAATCAGTTCTCACTCCTTCTTTGAGGCAGAGTCTCTCCTGTTGTCTGTGCCCCTGTGCTGTTTACATGAGATGCGTGGTAGGAGAGCCAGGGTTACAGACGTGCACCGCTCTTCTGGCTTTTCACACCGGTGCTGGGATTGAATTCCAGTCCTCCAGCGTGTGCGGCCCACCGGAGCCAGCTTGCTGGCGCCAACAAATGATTTTATGGGAGATGGCCTGGCTGTCACCTGCTCTTCACCGAATGTTCTCCAGTTTCTTCTCTGGAGCCCCACCCTAACGCGCCAATAAAGATGATTCCTGTCTGTCTGCACATTAGTTGGGGTACTCGATAGAAGCGGAATCGAGTTTTATAATTCTTCTAAATTATTCTTGACAGCAAATAGCCGCGGAGTGCCAGCGACTGCACACTATTTATCCAGGAGGCTGACTGACACACCAGGCGAACACTGCCCAATGTTTATAAGCTGAGCTGCAGTCTGGCAATTCTCACTCACCACGTCCTGTTGAGACTCCTGAGACCTTGGCTGGGGTCATGCTCCAGCCATCCTCTATTCTCAGGATCAGGAAATCCTCCCTTTCTCTGGTGAGTTACTGAAAGTCCATTTTAAATTTAAGAAGTTTTTTATTGGGTGTGTGTGTGTGTGTGTGTGTGTGTGTGTGTGTGTGCATGTGTGTTTGTGTGTGTGAGCTTGTGTGTGCACATGTGGTATGTGCATATATGTGTGTGCAAGTGTGTGCTTGTGTGGTGTGTGTGTGTGTGTGTGTGTGCGTACACTTGAGTGCATGTATGCTCAAGTGCATGCAGGAGCCCACTGGAGACCAGAAGAGGATGTCGGATCTGGAGCTGCAGTGGTCATGAGCTGCTGTCTGGGACAGCCAGTGCTCTTACCTCTGAGGCATCTCTCCAGCCCTTGCCTAGGGAGCTTCTGAAGAGTTTTAACAGGAGACACTGCTATGAAGATGAGACGGGCATTTCCACCAGCCCAGGCAGGTCACATAAGGCCCCTTGCAGCAAGACCTTGAGGGCGTTCCCCAGCTCTCATGGCCATCCCTATGAGGTGGGCAGTCTCCTGACTAGCATGTTGAAAGTATGCTTGCTCTTAGCCTTCACATCTCCCCTGGGACCCAGTTTCCAGCTGTTCAGGCTGCCCTTGAATTTGCCATATGGCCTTGAACTCCTGATCCTCCTACCTCCACCTTGGGTGATGGAATTATAGGTATGTTTCTGTGGTGTCAAGGATGTGTGTGTGTGTGTGTGTGTGTGTGTGTGTGTGTGTATGTGCACGTGTGTGTGTGCGCGTGTGTGTTTGCACTTCCCTGCGCCAGCCTCGCCTCTGTTTCTGCAGCCTGCCTGCCGTCCTCCCAGCTCCAGGTTTTATTCTGTCGATAGCTTTCATTCTGGTCTGTCTCCCCTTGCATTTAGCCCTTTACCTGGATCGAGGGACCTGGGCCTTTTGGAGATTTGCCTCTCTCCAGTTCCCACCAAATGCTTTCTTTTTCTGTGGCAGGAAGATGAGCATGAGTATCTTTCTTGAGCAGTTTGGATGATTATTTGTTGGGGGGCATGCATGAAAGATGACACAAAGTTGAGGTGCTTCCCACACTCTGCATCTAATAAGGATAGTAATCGGGAATGCCTCATGCTTCCAAATCACATGTATTTCTTTGTTTATGCACGTGTATGTGCACCTGTACATTTTCTGCAGTGCACACGTGGAGGGGAGAGGACAGTGGGGCCCAGGGGATTGAATTCAGGCTGTTGTGCTAGAGGCAAGCCCTGTTTTCTGCTGAGCCGTCTCTCTGGACCATGCCTCTAAGTCCCAAAGCCACTTCTGAGCGAAGTCCTCCTCTTGGGCCCTCACCTTTGAATAATGTTCAGAAAGGGCTGTGACTCTCACTGCACAGTGTCACCCTGAATGTTCTGCACCCCTGACATCCCCCCTACGCTATTGCAAGCGGCACCCTCTCCTTGTCTCAACAGAAATGAGAACCCTTAAATCAGGCAAAACAAAGGAACATAACGCAAGCCCCAAACGATTGAAAAGTCCTCTATGGGGGGGGGGCTGGAGAGATGGCTGAGTGATTGAGAGCGCGGGCCACCCTGCAGAGGGCCCACGTCTGGGTTCCCATACCCACACAGCTCCGGAACCATCTGCAACTCTAGTTGCAGGGCACTCGGTGCCCCCTTCTGGCCTCTGTGGGTACTGCACGCCTGTGGCGCACACCACTAGTTCGCTTGTATTAGATTATTTCTGTTTCTTTAGCAGCCATCGTGGACCTCCGCAGTCTGATGAAAGAAGCCGCCCTCGGGAGAGGCCCGCGGGGCATGGGACTGGGTGGCCTCCAGTCAACGACTAGAGAGAGACTGAATCCCAGCAACATCGTGTGACTTTGGAAACGGTCCCTTCAAAGCCTAACTGATCTCCAGGGAGTCCCTCACCTCGTTCAACACCCGATGGAGATCGTTCTGATATTGTTTCTGTTTCAGTTAAATAGTATCCTTACGCAAAGAAGCTTAGGGGAGAGAGGTTTAATTTCTGTTTACAGTTTCAGGTTACAATCTATCATCGCGGGGAACATCCACAACCAAGAGCAGAGAGAAATGAAGGCGCACGCGCAAACCTTGCTTGCTTTCGCTCAGCTCAGGCTTCTGCTCTCAGTGCAGGGTCGCCTGCCTAGGGAACGGTGTCGCCATAGAGGGCGGGGCCTATCCACTTTCCACTTAACCGAGTCACAGCAATCCCCCACAGACATGCTCAGAGACTGGCCTGTTTAAACGGTCCCCCCTCCTCAGGCCATCGGAGGCTGTGTCACGTTGCTAAAGCTGGCCGTGGCAGAGGCCTTCTGGGACGTTCGTCAGCAGAGGTTCCAGCTGGGCTGCACTCAGGCCCCGCCCTGAGAGAATTGTGGTCATTCTTTATTTTATACACATAAACAATGTACCTTGATCATATACACCCCAACTTTGCAATCCTCTGCCCCCCAGGTACGCCAGTGCATTTCCCTCCCACCTCTCTCTGTCTTTCTGTCTCTCTGTCTCCCCTCACCCCAGCCTTCTGAGGCTGATTGGTCTGCCCAGGACGGTGCTGACTGATCACATATGCTCCTCTTATGCAGGGTAACCACAGCTGGAGTGAGCTGGTGAGTATCCCTCCTCCCCCTCCCCCAGCTCTTACTTTCCGTTTTATTTTATCTTGTTCAATTTCAATGTTAGTTTATTTCGGGACAGGGTCTTGGTGTGTGCCTGGTCAGCCCAGAAACTGCTGTGTAGAACAGAGATTTACCTCTGCCGCACACCCCACCCCACAAGTGTGCCAGCACACCCGACAGCTCCTACGTCCTTTCGGCTTCCCCTAGAGTACCTTTTAGGCCTGAGCTCTCGGCAGCCACCATCACAGTACATTGACAGTTTGAGTCTCTGCATCAAGTGATGGCCACCACAGACAGAAGTTTCTCCAGCCAAGGCTGAGGGAAGCACCAATCTGGGGTGGAAACCTTGTAGAAGGTAATCTGACATTGTTCAGTAAAACAACTGTAGACAGATGCCCTCTGCAGCTGTGACCTTCAGAGCCCCTGGCCATTGGCCAGGCTGTAGTACCAGGCCTGGATCCCTCCTGCGGGGCCGCCCTGTTCCAGTCTTTTTGGCTTTCCCTCTGACTGCTGGAACCGAATCTCACTGCGGTCTTTCATTTTCATTCACTTGATGACTAATGAAGGATAAACCTGTTTGGACCCGTTGTACAACCTGTTCAGATTTTTGTTTTGCTTCCAAGAGAATTGCGTCTTGTTTGTTGGTTTAATTGTGTGTCCTTGTTACCCTTGTTGTTTGAGAAATATGGATGAAAAGACAGGATTCTTGTCTTGAGGGAAATTCACGGAATGATCAGCATGCCAACATAGCATTGTATGTGAAATGCAAAATCGGACACAGGGCAGGGTGGATAGGGGCGGGGTTTGCTGTTCTCACTGGTACTGCCGGCGCATAAAATAGGTGTGCACAGTTTTCATTCTTTTAAGAGTTATTTATTCATTGAATTACGTGCGTGTGCATGCTTTCTAGGGATGTGTGTGCAGGTGCCTCACGAGGCCAGCAGAGGGCGCCAGGTCTCCTGGATTTGGAGTCATGGGTCTGGGGACTGAACTCAGGGTGAAATGCTCTTAAGGCTGAGACATCTCTTCAGCCCCGGCATATTTCATTCTAAGTGAGGAGTGTGGCACCCTCAGGCTGTTAATAGTTACGGTGGATCGGGCAACGCCGTGCTAACAGTCTGTCTGTAATGACTTAAAACAACAGGTCTTCTTATTCTTCTGCACACGTGTTGTGAGTTGGCAGAACTGTGTGTCCTGTGTGCTTGCTGAGTCCTGTGATGGAGCTCTGGCCTCATCACGGGGAAGGCAGAGCTAGCTCAGGGCGGCCTGTGCCAGCCTTGAAGCCTCACTCCTTCTGCTCGCTCTCACCGGTCAAGTGAATGACTCACGGGTGGAATAGGGAATATCATCGAGAGGTTAAGAAACTTCCAGTGTGTCCCACCTACAGTTCAGCCAAGAAAAGCTACGGCCCAACACAACTATAAACTCACACACAATGGAATTTTTCTCGCAACTGCACGGTGTGTTCCTTGCACATAGCGTGAGGTTCGTAGACGACAGAGTCATGTGACTGTGTCAAAAGGTTGGACACAGCTTCATGGCATTTGGACTTAAGCCACACCTTTGGGTTGAGGGTGTGTGTGTGTGTGTGTGTGTGTGTGTGTGTGTGTGTGTGTGTGTGCAGGGGCTCTGATTCCTGCAGCTGGAGTTACAGGCAGTTGTTTCTGCTGATGTGTTCTGTAAGCTTGCTGTCCCCTGAGCGCTTGGGCGATTTTCCTGCCTCTGCCTCTATCTCACCATAGCAGGAGCGCTTAGATTAGAGATCTGCGCTACCACAAATGGCTTCATTTTCCTTTTAAATGTGGATGCCAAGGATTGAACTTGAATGTTTAGACTCACACGGCTAAGACTTCAAGCTACTGAGCCATCTCTTAGCCACTGATCTTTTGATTCCTAATGCTTTCCACACTGTCCCACGGTTGTCCCAAACCCATCCTTATAACTACATTGTCGCTATACTATCTCCACCCGTGTTATCTTCCATTTGGAAGGCTGAAGGCCGCCTTATTCATTTTTCATAAGCGTACCTCGGGTATCTCATCTAGAAGCAAGCATTCATTCCACACGTCTGTTTACTTACACGCAGATGTGTATTTCCAATTTCTTCCTTTCCAGTTCAGGAAGCTGCTGGTAATAAATTTTCATTAAAGTGGAACAAGATCGGGGAATGAAATGAGCCCCAACACATTTTCCTAAGTAATCAACCAGAACCCAAAGTGGGAGCCAATTATAACCCTCAGGGCCCGCCCCTGCTTACTCAGATGCAGTTTATCCTGGGATGGGGGCAGTTTTTCCCACGCTCTTCTCTCCAGCCCCAACAGCCTTCCCAGTGCCCAGACTTCAGATTCGGGGGTGTTCTGTGTGGCTCACAAAGTGTTCACAGAAAGATGGTGTGTGTGTGTGTGTGAGTGTGTGTATGTGTGTATGTGTGTGTGTGAGTGTGTGTGTATGTGTGTGTATGTGTATGTATGTTTGTGAGTGTGTATGTGTGTGTATGTGTGTGTGTGTGAGTGTGTGTATGTGTGTGTATGTGTGTGTGAGTATGTGTATGTGTGAGTGTGTGTATGTGTGTATATGTGTGAGTGTGTATGTGTGTGTATGTTGTATGTGTGTGTATGTGTGTGTGAGTGTGTGTATGTGTGAGTGTGTGTATGTGTGTGTATATGTGTGTGTGAGTGTGTATGTGTGTATGTGTGTGTGTGAGTGTGTGTATGTGTGTGTATATGTGTGAGTGTGTTTGTGTGTGATTGTGTTTGTGTGTGAGAGTGTGTGTGAGTATGTGTATGTGTGTGTATGTGTGAGTGTGTATATGTGTGTGTATGTGTGAGTGTGTGTATATGTGTGAGTGTGTATATGTGTGTGTATGTGTGTGTGAGTGTGTATGTGTGTATGTGTGTGTGTGAGTGTGTGTATGTGTGTGTATATGTGTGAGTGTGTTTGTGTGTGTGATTGTGTTTGTGTGTGAGAGTGTTTGTGAGTGTGTGTATGTGTATGTGTGAGTGTGTGTATGTGTATGAGTGTGTATGTGTGAGTGTGTGTATGTGTGTGAGTGTGTATGTATGTGTGTGAGTGTGAGTGTGTGTGAGTGTGTGTGAGCATATGTGTGAGTGTGTGTGTATGTGTGTGAGTGTATATGTATGTGTGTGAGTATGAGTGTGTGCGTGTATGTGTGTGTGTGTGTGAGTGTGTGTATGAGTGTGTGTGAGTGTGTGTATGTGTATGTGTGAGTGTGTGTATGTGTGTGAGTGTGTATGTGTGAGTGTGTATGTGTGAGTGTGAGTGTGAGTGTGTATGTATGTGTGAGTGTGTGTATGTGTGTGAGTGTGTATGTGTGTGTTTGTGTGTTTGTGCATGTGAGTGTGTGTGTGTGTGTGTGTTTCACTTTTGGGGGTGAGTTCTCTCTTTCCACTATGTGGGCCCCAGGGGTTGAACTCAAGTCATGAGGCCTGGCAGAAGTGCCTTTGCCTGCTGAGCCGTCTTGTCCGCCCTGTTGACAATTGTGAAAGGTTGCTAGTCCATAATTAAAATCCTTGTGTAGCTATTTGTATTCACAGCTTCTCTGGGCAGCTCTAGTCTAGTTCCCACGTGGCAGGGCTTGGCTGAGTGGCAGCTGTTCCTCCAGGGGAGCGCAGGGCAGTTCTGGCAGCTGGAGCACTAGGCCAGCTCCCAGCCAGGGTCTCTTGTCACATGAGTTTCCCGTGGGGGCTCTGAGAAGCAGAGGGATTTCCCAGCATCCCCTCTCCCCATCCCTTGCCACTCTCCGAGCTCCGGCTTCCAGGGAGCAGCTCTGTGCCTGGGCCGCCAGGCAGGGAGTGTGAGCTGCCAGGTTGCCTGAGAGCCGGATGGCACAGCAGCAGGTGGCATAATGGACAGTGTGTTTGTACCTCACAGGAGGACCTGCGGCAGAGCCGAAGCAGGCCAGGCTGTGGAGGAAACACGGAGGGCTTCTTCCTGACCCTAGAGAGGTACTTTCCTCGTGTTTCGTCAACATGGAGACGGCATGGCTGCCCACTGCACACAGGACCGTGTGTGGGACAAGAGAGCCAAGAGCACACAGATAAGCATCAGGGACCCGGGGAGAGGGGCTCCCTGTTCAAGCTGACGGCAGGCTGAGGGAGGCTTCTGCCCTAAGGGGCAACTCAGGGGATGGGGAGCAAGGCGCGGCAGGGTGGCGCGCACTCAGCTTTTGCCAAAGCAAGGAAGAGCAGTTTGTGCCTGTGAGCTCTCCCGGCCCTGTGGGCACACGCATGGCCACGGCTCTCCCCGCCCTGTGGGCACACGCATGGCCACGGCTCTCCCGGCCCTGTGGGCACGCATGGCCACGGCTCTCCCGGCCCTGTGGGCACGCATGGCCACGGCTCTCCCGGCCCTGTGGGCGCGCATGGCCACGGCTCCCCCTGCTTCTTGGTGAGAAGTGTTATGTGCAGTGAACGGGCTCCGCCCTGCTGTGCATCAGCGATGGAGACTGTGGTCCTCCTGTCAGAGGCAGGGACAGGTAGGGTGCTCACCCAAGCCCACCACACTCTCGGGCAAGGCTAGCGTATTAGAGCTCAAGTCTTTGATGCCTCTGCTCATTCCTTTTGCACCTTGCCTTGGACACAGCCTGCAGTCCTTCTGGCTTTACTGGGGGTGGGGGGCAGGAGAGATGCCACAGATCAGCCTGGCCAGGTTTACAGTTAGCAAGGTTGGTGCCTGAAGTATATACGGATTCAGCCAAGGGACCTGCTCAGGGAAGGTTCTGTAGATCAGATCGCAAAGGGTCGGGGGACACAGATGAGCTGGGGTTTTCAAAAGTGTCCATTTTGTTCTAAAAAGCTGTGGAAGCCCCCCCCCCCCCCCCCCCGTGAAGGTGACTGCCATGACGAATGCTTGCCACTAGATGGTGCTCACATGCCAGCACAGGCAAGTATCAGGAGACTTTGGCTTCACACTGGAAAGCTAGTTCAGCCTAGCGTCTTGCACACTTGCAGTCCTGGCTAGGTGACACCTCCTTGGATTGGTCACAGGTCATTAAGGCCTACTAATCCTGAACTAAAACAGCCTTCTGTCTCTAGGCACCCTGGAGAAGGTGTGCTACATGAAGGGAACTTCTAGAACAATCCCAAAGTCAAACAGTCACATGGGTGGGGGTCTCAGGTACAGTCCTGACCATGGGGAATTATTCGTGCAACATTAACGGGGTGGCCGATATTTGCTGGATGCGTTCCAGGAGCCAGGAAAGGAAGGTGGCCTTTGGTGAAGTGACTAGGAGAGGTAGGCGCTGGCAGGTCGGTCGGAATGCAGGGATAGGGCATGGCAGAAGCGAGGACGTCTGTGTGAAGAGGACCTGTTTACCATCAGACAGCCACAGAGGACCACAGATGACACACAAGGAGATGTGAGCAAAGACCTTGACGGGGGAGGGAGCAGGCACTCCCAGGCCACCCTGGTGAGAGATAAGGCTGGGGAGATGAGCAGGCCCCTTACAGGACTCAGCACGGGCTGGAGCACTCAAGGGCCAGGAGAAGCCTGAGACCAAAGCTCTCTGGAAGCACAGAGCCGCGCCTGGCTGCCGGGGGCCTGGAGGGGGGTCTTTCCCTCTGGGGTCTTTATCCTTCACTTGGAAGGGCCTTGCCAGGCCCAGCCCCTCGACAGGTCCCTGGGCTCCGGTGACTGAACGTGCCTTGTGTGCCCAGGACTCAGAATGAATGCCACAGTGCCTACAAGCCAGTGCTCGGGTACAGACATGGACAGTCAGTGGGGCTTGGGGAAGAGATTCGGCTCTGCAAATCTTGTTTGGACTCTGGCTTGATGGTTTAAGATGTGAGGGGGAGGGTTTAGTATCCGCCGTCCAGGTGTGAGCACGGCCTTGGCAGCAGGGCTGGGCTTCTGCCTGGGCGCCCTGGCCCTAGCTTGGACACAGGAGCATTGAGATGGGGACCCTCGGACACAGGCCCACGGAAGGGACGCTGATGTGTGGAGCGGGGCGGATAGGCCAGCTTCGCCCAAAGAGTGACCCTCAGTCTGCAGACCCTCAGTCTGTCTTCCTCGGAGCGGCTGAGGCCTCAGCCTGGCAGAGTTAGTGACCCTAAGAGGCTGCGCGTCTTCCGAGAGGCAGAGGGCAAGGCCCCAGGCATCGTCAGAGGCCCCGAGTGCAGCCGCTGCGCAGGCTTCTTTGCCTTCCTTCCCCCCTCTGCCCTGCGGCTGTCGCCCTGGCCTGCAGGGGAAGCGGTGGGGCGTAGCCCCAGCCCGGCCTCGCTCCAGCCTCACTGCCTTGGTTTTCCGCGCAGTCTGGAACTGCAACGTTGCCTTTTGTGCTGCAATGCATGTGGCTTGGGTCGATTTGTTTTTTTGCCGAGTGATGTTTGAGGTTCCTTTATGAAGGCTCTTCACATCTGGCATTCAAAGAAAATAATCAGTTTAGACTATCAGACCCGACAGCGGCTCGGATGAAGTCTGGGCCTGCTTTCCAGTCAGGCAGCGCCTCCCAGCTCCACAGGCCCCTGCCCGCACCCGCCTTCTCTTCTTGTGACCTTTTATCTCTGCGGGAGCCCAGACTAGAAAGAGGGTTCTGGGAATGTGGTGTGTTTCTCATTAAGTTTCTGCCGCATGGAAGTCATGTGACTCGAAGCCCCCTCCCCCCACTCTTTCACCCCACGAATCTACAATAACTCCCAATGTTTAGATGTGATTTGATTTGAGATGACTGCAAGCCCACAATCTCATTGATCTGAAATTAGAAAAATCCAAAACCCAAAACCACGTTTCAGTTGCTGATTTGCTTTGGGTGGTGAAACGGGGGGGGGGGGAGCCCCCACCCCCACAACCCACCCCCTCAGCCCCGCCCCACCCTCCTCTGGAAAAAAAAATCAGCCATCTGCCAAAGCCCAAGCGTAGTCCCCTTGTCCCCTGCCTTCCCACATCTGCCTTCCCACATCTTTAAATATCTTTCTTTGAAAGGTGAAGCTGTGATTCAGAAGATTGCATTGCTGGGTGGGCCCCGGCTTCTGAGGGAACCCTGGGGCTGTGGGGGGAAGCCCCGTGGAGGGCGTCACTTGTAACAGCTGCTCCCACCCACTGCTTCTGGGGGACGTGATCTTGGATCCCAGTGGCCTGTGGCAATGGAGAGATGTGTGTGTGTGTATGTGTATGTGTGTGCCTGTGTGTGTGTCTGTGTGTGTGTGTCTGTGTGTGTGTGTGTCTGTGTCTCTGTGTGTGTATGTCTGTGTGTGTCCATGTGTATGTCTGTGTATGTCTGTGTGTGTCTGTGTGTGTGTCTGTGTGTATGTCTGTGTGTGTCTGTGTATATGTCTGTGTGTGTCTGTATGTGTGTGTCTATCTGTGTGTGTGTGTCTCTCTGTGTATCTGTCTGTGTGTGTATGTGTGTCCATGTGTGTATGTGTCTGTGTGTGTCTGTCCGTGTGTGTCTGTGTGTGTGTGTGTATGTGTGTGTGTGTGTGTGCACGAGCGTGCTTGTGTGCACCTGCACTTGCGTGCATGGGTCATGGGTCCCAACAGCTGTTAACTGTCTCTTTTCTTCCGTGCTGCAGTCAGGCTGGGAGCTCTGTCCAGGCTTGGAATGGAAAACCGCTGCTTTGGGCGGCTGGTGGCCCAAAATAGACTGGAGCGTGCAGCCCAAGGCAAAGGCCTGTGAGGACAGGAGGGTCAGCCCCACCTGTGCAGGTGCGAGCTTGGGTGACAGAGGCTGCTCCTGGATGCCCTGGAGCTCAGCTCAGCCCTGCTGACTGCCCTTGATCAGCAGCTGAGGTCCCGCTGCTTTGCCTGAAAACAAGCGGGTCTTTAGAAGTCCTGGGTGTGTGTGCAGGTGGCAGACTCCAAGCCTGGCTTCCCCCGTGCTTTGTCCCATCCTGGGATGGCATGCCACTCTCTTTTCCAGGCATTTATAGTGGCCTTTGGGAGCCAAAGGCCCCCTCCCCCCCAAACTGGGGCCTTCAGTTCTGGACAGTGGAATAGCTGGAGGCGGGGTGTGCTCTCCAGGTTCAGTACCCAGGAGACGCTGGCGAGTCCCTTCCGTCCTGTGGGCTTGCTCTGCCTTCCTGATCGCCAGTGGGTCAGGTTTGCTGAACTCCTGTCTAGTGTAGACAATCTGAAGACTCCTGGCTACCAGAGGCTTTTTTAAAAGGAAAAAAAAACACATTTATTTATTTATATTTTTATTTACGTACGGGTATGTGCATGCCCCAGTGTACCTGCAGAGTTCAGAGTTCAATTTAGGGAGGCCCCTTTCCCCACTGTCCGGGAAGCTGGAACCTGTGAGCACAGACCCGGTGGCTCAGGCTCACCTCATTCTGAAGCCCTTCTTCTGGTTTATAGATTGGCCGACGTTTTCCCGTGTGTTTATGGGTGAGGGAAGAGAAACCTAAGTCCTCTGTCTTTTCCACACTAACAGCCTCCGCCAGGGCCCCACCCACCTGACTCCATTCAGGGTTAATCACCCTCCATTGAGGACACCAGTGTGTGGAGTCCACGATATCACCCACACCCTCTCCTCACACCCCTTCCAGGGGTCCCTGACAGATGGGGAGGCCATGTTGGGCAGTGGGGGGGGGGCAGGTTTCCAGGCTGGGTCTCAGAAGCAAACGCTGAAAGGAGACCTCTCTCTCTCTCTCTCTCTCTCTCTCTCTCTCTCTCTCTCTCTCTCTCTCCCTCTCTCTGTCTCTCTCTCCTCTCTCTGTCTCTGTCTCTGTCTCCCTCTCTCTGTCTCTGTCTCTGTCTCTGTCTCTCTCTGTGTGTGTGTGTGTGTGTGTGTGTGTGGTGCATATGATCAAAAGACAGCCCTGTGCCTTTCCTCAGAATGTCCACCTTAATTATTTAAGACAGGGTCTCTCACTGGGACTCAGGGGGAGGTGAACTTTCCAGCAACACCATGCCTAGCTCTTTTTTTTTTTTTTTTTTTTTTTTTTATGTATTCTGAGGATTGCACTCATTAGCTTGCTGAGCTATTCCCCTAGCCCGTGGGAGACCTTCGTGTAAATGTGATGTGGCATAGGGCAGGCCAGGGTGAAACATGGGCCACAGTTCTGCAGGCGATATCTTCACCCTGACCCTTCACGGAGTCACATCTAGCTAAGGGTGGCTACCAGGACAATTTCCAGTCTCCCCAGCTCTGGGAGTCCAAGGGCCGTGCCCTGCGGGAGGTGCAGGTACAGAGGGCAGAGGCCCGGGCGGTGGCACAGCAGCTGCACACAGGGCTGGAAGAATTGTCCCCTTTTCTACCTGCTGTGACAAAATACCTGGCCAGAAGCAGTTTTCGGGGGCAGGGGACACAGGTCACTGTGGTGGCAGGGGCAGAGGTGGCTGTCACTGCGTCCATGCCAGGGAGCAGGAGAAATGCTCCATGGGGCTCCGGTCCATAGAATGTGGTATTTAGAGTGGGTCTCAGGACTTTGACTACTCTAACCTGGGAACTATCGGCACTCTCCCAGGTGATCCTACACCCTGTTGACAACAGCGATGACAACAGTGACTGTCACAGAGGTGTCTGGACAGAGCCTTGAACATTTAAGTCTGAGCCATTAGGAGAGACTGCTTAGGCACAAGGTGCTGACAGAGTCAGGCGCACGGGCAAGAATGTTCTGCACTTGGAGGTCACCTGAGGAAGGCACTGGGTCCTTTGTGTCTCGTGGCTGTTCTTTGATAATTTCGTATGTGCGTATAATTAAGTATGATCACAGATGCCCCCACCCCCCCTGCTAAGGCCCCCCTCAATTTCGCCTCCTCCTCCTCTTCCTCACCGAGTACTGTTAGAGCTGCCTATGTGTGTGAGGATGAGGGACCACTGTCTACAACATGGGGATCTTCCAGAATCAAGGAACAATTCTCCCTTCCTGGCCATTGTCAGCTACCAGCAGCCTCGCAGCGAGGGGTGGGTCCTCGGGACTTCCTCCCCTGTCCATGCCAGAGTTTTGGTCGGCTGGCTCATGTGCAGGTAAGCAGAGCCGAAGTGAGTTCAGGATCTCCTGGAATATGGCACTTCCTTTTTCCTCCCCATCCTCTGGCTTCCTTTCTGGCTGCTTCCTCTCCCACGATGCTCCTGAACCTTTGGATTTGGGTTTATAAATAGGAACCACATAGGGGTGTGCACTCACAGTCACTTAGCTCAGCCTTTGGAGTTGGGAGCCGCTGTAGTAACCACTGCAGAAGGGAACCTCTCTGAGTGCAGTGGAGGCAGCCCGTAGCCCAATGCCAGCGAACGGTAGATGCTCAGGCTGGAAGGCTGCTGGGAGAGTAACACTGAGATGATTGGATGGGGCCAGAGCTACAGAAGAGTCAGGTTTAGACAGACCCTGCTCTGGGCCTCTCCCAGATAGGCTCCCTGCCATCCAACAACATCCAACAAGGCTGGGCTTTGAGACTGTTGGTCCTCACAGAGGACTCCTCTGAGTCTACTTTCCAGAACTGTCTTTACCACATTGGAAGATGCAATCTCCCGGGGCACAGTGAGGAGGCATCTCCCAGGGTGCAGTGAGGAGGCATCTCCCAGGGTGCAGTGAGGAGTGAGGAGGCATCTCCCAGGGTGCTGTGAGCGAGCAGGATGCTGACACCCTGGTGTAGGTGGAAACAGGTTTCACAGGTGTCGCACATGTGTTCTTGTCCCAACTACTCTCCTCTTCTACAGAACACAGACAGTAGTGAGGGCTGATTTTGTATAAGTTTGCCAAGCTTGTCATATTGCTTAATCCTCCCCCTCCCTTTGGGCAATTCAAACTGAGAAACTATTAGAAATAATGAGAGTTCAGTAAGGCAGCCAGCTACAAATAAATGTGCAAAAATCAATGCCTTTCCTATGTCCAACAGTAACCACTTACAAAAAAAATAATGGAAAAGAAAGATCTCATTCGCAATAAAAATGGGAGATATTCATCACCCCAAACAGGCATCTAGGGGAAAATGTGTGTACTGTCTTCCCCATCTGTCCAGGCATCACCCGAGGTGGAGGAGGGAGTAGCTGGAGGATGCAGTGGGTACCTGCCTGGCCTCCAGGCTTCAGGCCTTTTGAACAGTGTCACTTGGGTGTGGCGGTGCTGTCAGCTACCAGGTTACTGGGTCTAGTGGTAGTGCGTGTAGTGTCTGTCTGTGTGTGAGCATGTGTGTGCATGCATGTGTAAAGCCCGGAGGGGTCAATCTTAGGTGTCCCTCAGATGCTATCACCACGTTTTAAAAATGCTGTTTTTGAAACGTGGTGCCTCACTGACCTGAACTCACTGGTGAGGCTGGGCTGTCTGCCAGAGCATCCCAGGAATCTGCCTGTCTCCACCTCCCCAGCACCGGGATTACAAGCAAGCATCTGACTTCCCCCCACACTAGGAACACACCTGGACTTTTCATGTGGTTCTGAGGACATTCTACCTCAGTGTAGGTTTAGTTTGCAGCTCTGTTGCTTATGCACAACTTTTCAAGGAGAACTTGCAAAATGATAAAATCTCTTTTAAAAACTGGGATTTTTATTTCTTAAATAACTAGGCAGCAACAAGTCAGAGTTTCTGTAAGGACTGAGCGTTTGGAATGGTTGTATGCTCTCCAGACAGACCTCTCGCGGCCTGTTCGCTGGGCTACACTGCCTGCCTTTACCTGTGGGTGTTTGAATTTGCCATTCCAGGTCTTGTCTTGGAAGGAAGGGGGAGGCTTTCTGTGGCTCAGAGTTTGAGTTTGTCATGTTGGAGAAGGCACACAGCAGGGACATGAGGCAGCTGGTCACGTGGCATCCACAAACCCTGGGGGGGGGAGGGGCACTAGCAGAGGCGGGTGCAGGCGCTCTGCTTGCTTCCTTCTTATGGCCTGGGGTCCCAGTGCGTGGGATGGTGCTGCCAGTATTCAGGGTGAGTCTTTCCTCCCCAGTTAATTCAGTTTGGAAATTCCCTCTTAGGCGTGCCCAACCTCCTGTCTCCAAGGTCACTCTGGACCCGGCCATATTGACGATCAATATTAACCATTGCAGTGGGTGGATCAGTTTCCTATGGCTCTGAGACAAGCTGCGTGGCAATCACAGCACAGGGATGCGTGTGGGGTGCCGCCCACGTGGTTCTGCCGTGCTCCCAGGCATCACGGGTGGGTTTGGCTAGCTATCGATTAATCTAGCCTGCCCTTGGTTATGGGGTTACATAGCCACCTAGACAACATGAGCTCATGGTCCTTAGACTCAGGGTGCGTGAGACGGCACGCTTCTTGTCCAGCCGTCCCCACTGGACTTAGGTTTTGGTCTGGACCTGTGACTTCTGGACTCCATCGCTCCACCCACATGTCCTTCTCTCCCAGCTTGTCCCTCTTTTCACACGTGCCCAGCATTTCAAACTGGGGTCCTTCTCGGTAGTATTTTGGCCTCCATCGGGGTCTTTGGTGGATTCAGAGATGGAAATGCACTCTGGTTCTCCATGGGGATGTGATGGGGAACTGAAGGAAAAATAGTCTTTGGCTTCAGAGAAGATCGACTTCCCCAGAGAACTGTAATCCTGTTGCAGATCAGGTTGGAACCAAATTATGACCCTGCCCAGGATCCAGACTGTGGGTCTACACTACCTGAATTTGCAAGTCTCTACAACCTTGATCTCTTTCTACAGTCACACACACACACACACACACTCACACACTCACATACACTCACATACACACTCACACACACCACATACATAGTCACACACACACTCACACACACACTCACACACACTCACATACATACACACACTGTCGGAAGAGGATTCAGTCCATGGCGACACCTCACAGAATAGCCTGTCACACACCTGTGGGGTTGAACAAACCACTTACTGACAGGCTGATAAAATCCCACACATGCAATCGTATATAGTCCATGGTGCTGTATCCATGCAGATGCTGTAGCAGTTCTGTACATAATAATGTATACACTCCATGCACGACACTGTAACTCTTCTGTGATACTGTTCAAGTCCATTCAAGACACTGCGATAATCCCACACATGATACTGTATCTGTTCCATGTATGATATTGTACTAATCCCATACATGATACTGTATCCATTCCATGTATGATACTGTAATAATTCCACACATGATACTGTATCTGTACCCTGTATGATATTGTACTAATCCCATACTTAATGCTGTATTGATTCTGTACACGACACTGTATTTACTCTATGTGTGACACTACAGTCATTCTGGGCTTGACACTATAACGATAGGAAGAGAAAATGTCACTAGTCTTTGTATTTACTGTCCTATATTGGTTACCTTTATTTTTAGAGCATTCTACTTGTGAATAAAAGTTTGCTTGGGGCTATGGAGACAGCCCAGTGGTTAAGAGCATGTGTTCTCTGGAATCCAATCTTGTGGTCTTTGTAGGCACCTGCATTCCAGTACACATATTCCCCTCCGTAGCATACTTAATAAAATAAACGTAAAAAGGAGGAGAGAGGACTAGGTTGGTGGTACAGGCTTGTAATCTCAACACCTGGGAGGCTGAGGCAGGGGGACCAAGAATTTGAAGCCAGCCTGGGCTACTCAGGACTCTTTCAAAACTTTTCTTTCTTTCTTTCTTTCTTTCTTTCTTTCTTTCTTTCTTTCTTTCTTTCTTCTTTCTTTCTTTCTTTCTTTCTTTCTTTCTCTTTCTTTCTTTCTTTCTTTCTTTCTTTCTTTCTCTTTCTTCCTTCCTTCCTTCCTTCCTTCCTTCCTTCCTTCCTTTCTTTTTCAGTAACAGCCTCATCCATCTTGTGGTCACTGTTGTCTCTGGACTAGATCCAGAGGTCTGAACTCTGACCTCACACCATCTTGTGCCCTGTGAGTCCTCTGTAGAATGATGTCACCAATCTTGAGTCAAGTCCCACTAAGGCATTTGTGCCTGGATCCATCCGTATCTGTAGACGGGTGGAGTCTATTTCCCTGAGGAAATGGCTAACAGGGGGTCCCAGACGGTTGTTTGTTTTCTCCAAAACCAGCTTCACTCCTCAGCATTGTGAGACCCAAGCTCCTTCCACAGTGCCAGGAGAGACCACTGTCCCTGTTCTGTTCAAACTCTACTCTTGCACCCACATCTTGTCCTCTGTTGTCCCCAGACACCCCTTGTGTTAACTACCAGTCAAAGGTCTCTGTTCCAGATAAGCAATCTGTGAGGGTATGTGTGTTTGCGCTCATGCACACACATATGCGCACGTGTAAACGATCAGAGGTGAGAAGTCTGTTTGCCTGCCACAAACAGGTAGAGGAATTTTGTGGTTAGGGGGTCCCCAAAAATTTAGACCATCCCAAGTACTATTTATCCCTGGTCTCAGGGTAAAACCAGCAAGGATGGTAATAATGACTTAGGATGTCTTGTGCTGTTTCCTGTCATTTAACATACTTGGGTCTTTGGGATGGGAGGACGGAGGTTCTGCGCTCCCTGGGAGCCTGAGTGTCATGCACAGGGCACTGCTGACATTCACTGGCTTCCTGGTGAGGATCCTGAGAGCAGACAGCGGCTGAGAGTGATGGGGAGGGTGACCCACGGTGACACAAGCTCACCACGCTGGTGACTCAGCAGTTGAGTCGGGAGGCTCCGTTGTCAAACCGTTCTGCAGTACTCGGAGGGGCTTTCCTTCTGTCCAACCTGTGATTTGACAGAGTGCTCTTGTGGCATGGGAACCTGTAGCTGGGGGCTGTGAGTGCTTTTGAAAGGTCGAAGGGCTGTGTGTGTGTGTGTGTGTGTGTGTAGTTCATGTGTGTGCACTCGTGTGCCAATGTACTTGGCTGTGCACCCTGACAGTGGATGTCAGAGATTGACTTTGACTATCATCTATTACTCTACCTTATTTTTGTTTTAAGATTTATTATTGTTATTGTTGTGTAAGACCCTCGAGAGCATGGTCCCTCGTGCTCCCACTCAGGAAAGCCCCCCCCTGCCCCCCCCCCCCGCCAAATCACTCACGAGAAGCGGTCTTGATGCAAACGATAAGGTTCTTTATATTCCAGTATACTGGGGCCGTCAGCCATACGCCATGCAGGGTAGAGGGCTGAGAACCTCTAGCACAGAATTGAGACAGCTTTTATAGGGTTACAGCAAAGCCCGCGAATCGTGAACCAATCACCTCATAGCATCCAGTGAGGACCAATTACTTTAAAGTATCCAACCCCACCCTTAGCCCAGGAAGTCTGCTTTCGCACAGGCTTCTGGGTGTTCATTCACTACCGTAAACATTAAAGTAGGTGACTGTCAGCTTGGGATTTAAGGCTCCTGGCTCCCTGGGTTTTCTGGGGAATTAGGCTAAATTTTTCCATCCTAACAGTTGTTATTATTATTATGTTTGTGTAGACAGGGTTTCTCTGTGTAGCCTTGGCTATCCTGGAATTCTGGCCTTGAACTCACAGATCCGATGCCTCTGCCTCCCGAGTGCTGGGGTTAAAGGCATGTGCCACCAACACCTGGCTTGTTTGTATTATTTTTTAAAATAAAATAACGGGTATGTGTGTTTGTCTGCATGTGGGTATGTGCATAAGAGTGAAGCTGCCTGTGAAGCCCGGAAGAGGGCGTTGGATCCTGGAGCCAGAGTTACAGGCAATTTTGAGCCTCTCAAAGTGAGCACTGGAAAGGGAGCTCAGGTCCTCTGCAATGGCCACAAGTGGCTTTAACTGCTGAGCCGTGCCTGTAGCCCCTTATGCCGGTGGCAGTGTCTCTCCTTAGCTGGGAGCTCACCATTTCAACCTGCCTGGTTGGCCAGTGAGCCCTGGACATTTGCCTGTCTGTCGCCAGGCAGACCAGTGCCAGTATTACAGACGCATTGCTGTGCCCATCCCTCATGTGGGCGTTGGGGATCCAGACATGTCTCCTGCTGTGTTTCAAGCACTTTTACCCATGCAGCCATCTCTCCAGCCCTTAGCAAATGCACAGGCTTTGAGAGGGTCTTGGTGGAGCAGTGTGATTCCTTTAGGGGAGGAAGCTGTGTGTCCTCATCGTACACTACCCTGCTCAGCTGAGAGCTCAGATTGAACACTCTGCTTTTCCCAGCATCTTCCAGGATGCCCAGGGTCAGGTTTCACATTGGGGTCCAGAGCACCTGGCTCTGGGCTGAGCTCAGGTAGGAGAGATGGAACCAGACTTTGATCTCAGAGAACCCGAGTGTCCTCCTCCTTCCATCCACTCACCACCTCTCGTTTTAGGCAGGAGCCCTAGGTGGAGAAGTAGAAACTAAAGAAAGAGCTGTGCAGGTGTCCCTTTAATTTTGGAAACAAGCCTGTAAGGGAGGTAGGCTTTCTATTTAGAGAAGAAGAGCTGGGCGTGTGACTTCAACCCAAACGGCCCAGTTCAAACCCCTTTCTCAATAGGAAATAAAGAAGAAAGGAGAGGAGATTGCTGGGTAACCGTGGTGGCAATTACGGTTCTCTCGGAGAAAGAACACAGCCTTTCGAGGTTGTACCCAGCCCCAGGGACCCAGCAAAGTGGCTGCTCAACTAATCAAAACCAGGACGGTGAGGTCAGAGTCAGGGTCCAGAGTGGGCTCGAGGGGCTGACACAAGGTGAGGTCGGGAGTGAATGCTGTTCTCTGGTCAGATTCTTGAGGCTTCCAAATAACATGGCGTGGGGTCAGCGCCGTGCAGCTAAGCAGAGCTAGGAACGTGGCCCAGAGCAAAGTCATAAACCTACTTAAAACATCATTAAGACAATCGTCGTGATTCTTGTGGAGACGGACTTGACTGCACAGCTCTTGAGTGGAAACTTTGTAGACGCGTCGAGGCGCCATCAACAGGCACGTGTGGCTTAGGCCTTCCCAGAAATGGAGCTCTCTCTTTTTTTTTTTTTTAGATACATGGTCTCATGTAGCCCAGGGTGGCTTCAAGTTGCTGTACAGCCAAGGGTCACCTTTGGTAGCTTCTCTTGCCTCTGTGCATGCTGGGTGTGATGGTTCGTGTTCTTGACACAGTCTAGAGTCTCCTGGGCAGAGCGGGGTATGGCGCCATCTAGATCAGGAGGGCTGTGGGCGTGGTCTTCACTTCATTAACTGGTGAGGGGAGGTCCAGCCCGAGGGTGGGAGGCCACCATTCTCTGATCTGGGGGCCTGGCGTGCATGACAGTGAGAAAGCTGGCTGAGCCACGTGTGTGCAGGCACTGACTTCGCTCTGACTGTGGCGGTGACCAGCTGCTTCCAGCTCCTGCCACGGTGGCTTCTCTGCAGTGATGAACGGTAACCTGGGATTGTGGGCTAAAATAAACCCTCTCCCCCTGAAGTTTCTTGTTGTCAGGGGGTTTTCTCAGCGAAACGGGGTGTCGCCTGCCACGCCCTTTTTCTACTGTTGCTGTTATTGAACCCATGGAGCTCTTCTGCCCTCCCTGAGTGCTGGGCTTAAAATTGTGAAATTATGTGCCCACACCCAGCTGTCTGCCTGCCTGCCTGCCTTTCTTCTTTAATTTTCTTTCTTTCTTTCTTTCTTTCTTTCTTTCTTTCTTTCTCTCTTTCTTTTTTTTTGTTTTTTGTTTTGGAGCCTGTCCTGGACTTTCAACTTCTAAAACTGCTTTTTGAATATAATATTTCTTATTGTTTGTTGGAGCATTTCATACATGCCCACAACCATGTGTGCAACAACATAAAATTATGAATGTATATTTTAAAACCCACAGGACCAAAGATTCTCTGAGCTCATCAACAGTGTTCTGAACTCTGCACTCTTCTGTTGCTCTGATAGAAACAGTTTAGGAATAAGGGGTTGCCAAGAGCTCACCCGTGGTCTTGCACTCAGGACACAGAGGCAGGTGGATCTACCACCCCTTACCTGCCTACCACCTACGTACGTATGTATGTATGTGTGTATGTGTAAATGTATGTGTGTATGTGTGTGTGTGTGTATGTGTGTATGTGTGTATGTATATATGTGTGTATGTATGTGTGTATGTGTATATGTATGTATGTATGTGTGTATGTATGTGTGTATGTGTGTATGTATGTGTGTATGTATGTGTGTATGTGTGTATGTATGTGTGTATGTGTGTATGTATGTGTGTATGTGTGTATGTATGTATGTGTATATATGTGTGTATGTGTGTGTATGTATGTGTGTATGTGTGTGTGTGTATGTGTGTATGTATGTATGTGTGTATGTATGTGTGTGTATGTGTGTATGTGTGTATGTGTTATCTGCCTATATGTCTATTATCCATTGATTGCTCATCTTTCATCTGCCTATTGCTTTGTCATCCATCAATAATCTGTCTACATAGCATCTAGTTATCTATCTCAGTGGTTCTCAACCTTCCTAATGCTGCAACCCTTTAATACAGTTCCTAATGTTATGGTGATCCCCAACCATAAAATTGCTTTCTTCCTGCTTCATAATTGTAATTTTGCTACTGTTATGAATTGTAATATAAACATCTAATATCCGATCCCTGTGAAAAGGTCGTTCAACTCCTGTGATGGTTTGAATGAAAATGTCCCACATAGCCTCATAGGGAGTGGGCTTTGAGGTCTCAGATGCTCAAGCCAGCCAGGGTGTCTCCATCTTCCTGCTGCTGCGGATCCAGAGGTGGAATTCTCAGCCCCTCTCCAGCACCCTGTCTGCCTGCACTCTGCCGTGCTTCCCGCCATGACCATAATGGACCGAATCTCTGAGTGTAAGCCAGGCCCAATGAAGTGATTTCCTTATAAGAGTTGCCTTGCTTATGGCATCTCTTCAAAGCAATAGAAACCCTAAGACAGTCCCCAAAGGGGTCATGACCCACACCATTTGAGAACTGCTGATCTATCCATCCATCCATCCATCCATCCATCCATCCATCCATCCATCCATCATCTCTGCCATCTCTACCTACCATCTATCCATTTTTCTATTGTCTGTTCACCTACCACCTATCCTCTACCATCCATTCATCCCTCCATCCATCATCTCTACCTATCATCTATCCATTTTTCTATCATCTATCTACCTATCTACCTATCCTCTATCATCCATCCATCCATCCATCCATCCATCCATCCATCCATCCATCCGTCC
The DNA here is from genome assembly GCA_030556225.1 of Cricetiscus sungorus. Taxonomy (NCBI): domain Eukaryota; kingdom Metazoa; phylum Chordata; class Mammalia; order Rodentia; family Cricetidae; genus Cricetiscus; species Cricetiscus sungorus. Next base: position 37,506,937 of record JANBXA010000642.1, read on the forward strand.
ATCTTTCCGTCCTGTTTTTGAGACATTCCCACCGTCCTTCTCCGTGTGAGCCTTGGCTCCTTGGAAGGTCTGCCTACCCACCCACACTGTCCAGCGCGGGAGACTGGCAACAGGCCCCTCCGTAGTTTAGCTTATATTCGGCCTGACATCCATTTGTGTTTGAGATTCCTGCTACCTACAAGCTCCTCGTCTCTCCCACAGGATGTGAGCGTCCCTCAGCAGTCTCTCCATGCCTCTCTGTGGCCTTATTTCTTCTCTGTTTTGGTTAAGGTATAACTTAGATTCCATGGCACATGTCTGTCGTCTGTAACACCATAAAAACAGCACCCTGGCTGTATCGGGAACAAGGACTCCCCACCCAGCACCCTGCTTGCTCCTGGCCTTCCTTCCCAGCGCCCACACTTAAGCACTTTTGGCCGATTGTTGTTGGATCTCCTTTGCGTTTCCTGTCAGGAGACTTCCCTCCCCATCCTCCCTCCCAAAGAAGTCATCCTCCTGACTGGCACTAGCCTCATCCCTACGGCTTCTTGGCTCTCCCACTTTTGCCCCGCACACCATCCAGACTTCAGCTCCCAGCACCCCAGCGCAGCCAGGCAGCCCAGGAAGGGTTAAGCTTGGGCCAGGCGCAGCTCCACACACTTAATCCGGATGGATTCTCGGCACTGATCTCCTGGCCCGTCGTTTGCATTTCTCTCCTTTGTGCCGGCTTTTTCTTCCTGCCTTTCCCGGGGCCCAGGCGCCCGCATTAGCATACCGCGCGGGGCACGCCGGCTGCAGGGACGCCGGCTGCAGGGCCCCCCGCTGCGCGCCAGCCTGTGCAATCCGCAGGCGCCATCAATTTTTCAGCACTTTGCTCATTTCTCATTACAGTCAGGCCCACGCGGCTCCCCACTCGACACAATCCTCAGTCGTCCGTCCTACCGGCGAGCCAGAGGCTGTCCTGTCCCCTCCTGACTCTGCCGAGCGTGCACCCGCTTGTTGAAGCGCCCACTATAATTAATCACAGAATTAATCCCGGCCAAGCCTGTCTTCCTGAGTAATTATGGCAGTGTGCTTGGGTGTCTGGGCCCAACAGCAGTTTTATCAATGTTGAGAACGGGATAACATCCCTAAAGTTAGGAATGCCATGGGGGCCCTGGGCTTCCTGTACCTACCACACCCACACCATTCACACCTATGCAATGCATGCATGCACACGGGCCTATCTGTAAAACTAGAGCGTATGCTCAGAGCCACATGCATCAGAGAGGTACAGGATGTTGGGGCTCACAGGGAAGGGTGTTTCTTTTCAAATACACACACATACACAGACACACACACACACAGACACACACACACACATACACACACACAGACACACACACACACATACACACACACAGACACACACACACATACACACACAGACACACACACATACACAGACACACACACACACACATACACACACATACACAGACACACACACACACATACACACACATACACAGACACACACACACAGCACACACACACAGATACACACACACATACACACACACACATACACAGATACACACATACACACACACACATACACAGATACACACATACACAGACACACACACAGACACACACACAGACACACACACACACATACACAGACACACACACACACAGACACACACACACATACACACACACTCAAACAGACACACACACACATATACACACACACACATACACAGACACACACACACAGGGAGAGGAGAGAGAGAGAGAGAGAGAGAGAGAGAGAGAGAGAGAGAGAGAGAGAGACTGATGGAGAAGTTATCTTTAGGTACCAAAGTGGGTGGTTGTCATAGCAATCTGTGCATTATTAAGAGTACGGTTCACCCCCGAAGCTAATCTGATAATGAGGCTGGTTCATTATCAGGCGGAGGCAAAGTTGGCATCTGCTTGGCTTTCTGCTGAGGGCTTGGAGTCCAGGCCAAATCCATGGCTGAGTCCCAGCGTCCACCTCTGATGTAGAAACCCTCCCCTCTGCTCTTTAGGAGACAGAAAAGGAGACTGGGCTGGAGGGAACTCCTGACACTTGCTTAGTGCACGTTCCCACAGTTGGGGGCTGTCGTGAAAGATATCCGAGCACACAGTGTGGCCAGAGAGTAGGGTGGGGAGAGAGAGAGAGAGAGAGAGAGAGAGAGAGAGAGAGAGAGGTGAAATAAGTCGGTGTCTGGGAAGACCAGAACCCCCTCACCAGGGCTAGGTATGGGTCAGAGCACGTGTGAGAAAGGCCAGCCATCTCCACATTGGGAGAGAAGGCGGCGGGCACAGCAAACCTGAGCCATGCAAGCTTTTGACCTTCTAACTCCCCCAGCTCTGTCACACTCCCAGACTCTGAACAGACTACGTCTGCCTCTAGAGTTCTTTGTTGTTGGACGTCAGAGCCTGGAACTCTCTGAGGGTGCGCTCTGAACTCCACTCCAGGTCTGTAAGATCAAGAGCCATGGGAAAACAGAACAGAATAGCACCAACTTTTCATGCAGAGACAGACTCTCTGTTGCCCAGGTGGGTCTTGCTTTCTCATTGACCCAGGCAGGCCTTCAGTTTGGAGCCCCCTTGCCTCAGCTGACTGGACCTGACTAGAAATGCAGGTTTTGGAGTGTCCTGACCGGGGTGCCCGTGGCTAAATCCGAGGTACGTGCATCTCCTCTCAAGCATCTCTGCTTGTTCAGTGGTGTTTCCTCCCGTTTCCTTTAACCAAAGCAGCACGGGCACAGTGAGGCTCCCGGCTTCAAGTCTGTGCATCACTCCAGAGACCTTTCTTGCCGATATGCTCATGTGTAGATAAAATCCTTTCACGTCCACAAATGTCATCACGGCTTTCCCTCTTGGATGCCCACTCTCTTCTCGTAGCACATTGAAACCTGTAGCATGTATGTTTTCCGGCCAGCCCGCCCGCCGCTGGTCTGGCGTGCCGGCCCCCAATAACACGCAGGAGACTCTATATTTGATACAATCCTGTTGGCCAATTACCATTACTGTTTATGGGCTAGCTCTGCCTTAATTATTAACCCATTTCTACTTATCTAAGTATTTCCACGTGGTCGTCTTATCCGGAAGCCGCGAGGCAGGCGTCCTGCTCCTTCCCCGGGCTACATCTTGACCCTACTCCTTCCTCTCTCCTCCTCCTGGTCCCCTAGCCCCGCCTATCTTGCTATCTCATTGGCCACAGGTCTTTATTAACCAGTATGAGAAACATATATATAGAATAACATCTCCCATCATTTCCTCTTTTCTGTCTAAAGTAAAAGAAGGGGTTTAACCTTAACATAGTAAAATATACCATACAACAGTTATCAAGTAAGAATCACAGTTAACAATATTTAGTCCATTAACATTTTGTAAGACTTAAAGAAAATATCATCTATCCTATCTTTGTGAGTCTAAAGTCCTATATGTAACTTATCTTTAATCCTAACTAAGGAAAACTATAGTCATAACTACCTGTCTTCAACTCCATCAAAGACCACAGAAGGATAATATATAAACTCTAGAAATGACAGAGACAACGCATTGCCTGGTCAGTCACCTGAAGTTCTTCTGTAATGTTCCATCTTCAGCCCATAGGCCATAGTGTGTGTCCAGACTCCTCAGCAAAGCAGGAAACTTTTCTCTGTGTCCTGTAGACTGTCTGGCTGTCTGGCAGCCTCTTCCATGAAGCAGGAATCCTGTAGCAATGTCCATCTTGCATCAGCAGTCACATTTTTGTGGGTCATGCATGTCCAGTTTCTACAACATAAAGTCAAACAGTCTAGACAAGAGAAGTACCTTGCTCAAATGGCTAGTCTTGCCATATTAGAAGCAAACTTCATAACGAGTTTCTTCAATGTCCATCTTCCTTTCTTCTGTAGGTGGTGTTACCAGGAGCAGTTGTGCCTCATTGTCAAGAAAATCCCTAAACCATTTTAAATGCCATATTCTGTAGGTCTTTGAAAGGTTTGAAGAATGCCTATTCATCTCAAATACATCTCTGCATATCTAGAAATCCTAATTAACTTAACTCCAAGTTTTGACTATCATAGGTAATTTTCTAATCTGTACTAAATTATACATTACATTTTCCAATGAGCTATATTAACACAATACCTAAACAAGAGGAGAAAAATACATATAATAAAATTGACCTTAAATTGTATCAATAAAAGAAAATCCATTCCAAAGCAAAGTATTCATATCTATGCCATAATTCCCTTTTTACCTTTAAAAAGATTGCTTGTGGTTATTAACCAGTTATTACCAAGCCCATTTAAATGAAAACAAACATTATAAACAATATTTGGGAATCTGGGCGTCGTTCTTTCCAAACTACTTCCTGCTGATAGGGGGCGCTGTCATGGGGTTCCAAAGAAGATGCAGAAATCTTGGCTGTAGTCTGCAAGGCTTTATCTCAACTGCTTTGAATCTTGAATCACCTGGGGAGCTGTTTCTGGGGGTCTGGCTTGATCAAACCACATTAGTCTGGAAGAAATCAATAGCTTTTCATTTTCTGTGGAAACAAAAATAGAAATCCTTTTCCCCAGTAGCTTGTCCTTAGGCTTAAATTTTGGAGTCAAAGCATTTTTAAAATATATAAATTGAATTAATCCAGCAGCATTTCTTTTATCAGTAGTTGTTTTCTCAGCAATCAAATAATTTAAAGACAACAGAAGTGTGTATAGTATCCAAAATCTCTCTGTGTTTTCCATCTTTACGTGGCTTTCTTATTACTCTATTTATTCTACTTCTATTTTTAAATTTTTTGAGACAGGGTTTCTCTGTGTAACTTTTACCTGTCCTGGAATTCACTGCATACCAGGTTTGCTTTGAAATCACAGAGATCTACTTGCCTCTGTCTCCCTAGTGCTGGGATTAATGGCGTGTGCCACCATAGCCATCCATTTAATTCCTTTTTTCTTTTTTAAACCATTGTATCCCGTTTCTTTTTCTCTCCCAAGCCAGCGTATTTTTTAAAACACAGTGTAAACCTTCATTGCAGCTCTTGTCCACACCAATGAATTGTTAGCAGAGCTCTTTAAAAGCCAGGCGGCTTTTTGCCGCTTATGCTAATTTTGGAAACTTCCCTTAAAGGAGCCGCGCAAATCTCTGTCTACAACAAAAATCCAACCGAGAAAATGCTGCTACCAAGAAGTCTTGCTAGTCTCTGTTCCCTTGTTTCTAAAAACCAATTTTTTAAGCTTTTGTTAAGTTTTAAGTGAAAGATCTCAGTCCCAGTTCTGACACCATTATGTTGCGGCAGGTTTCTCCCCGCCGGCCTCCCGGTCCCACCGCCACGTGGGCCCACAGCTGCGCCAGCCCCAAATAACACTCAGAGACTCTGTATTTGATACAATCCTGTTGGCCAATTACCATTACTGTTTATGGGCTAGCTCTGTCTTAATTATTAACCCATTTCTACTTATCTAAGTATTTCCACATGGTCGTCTTATCGGGGAGCTGCGCGGCAGGCTTCCTGCTCCTTCCCCGGGCGCGTTGAACACATACTGTAGGGTCTAGGGGTGTGGTGTGCATGTGTATGCTGTGTGTGTGGGGTATATGTGCATGTGTGTGGTGTGCATGTGTGTGTGGTGTGTGTGTGGGGTATATGTGCATGTGTGTGTGGTATGTGCATGTGTGTGTGGTGTGTGTGTATATATTTATTCATGTGGGTGTACATGTATGTGGAGACAGGAGGACAGACAGCCTCCCCTGTTATTGCAAGGGAAAAGGCAAGCAGAGAAACACGCCCCGCACAGAGCCAAAGGAACACACTTTGCCCCGTGTTGTTCTTTTGTTACAGTTATAGAGGGTAAAGCTGGAGGGGGTGGTTGTCCTGAATGGGTGGGGTCCCATGGTAAGGGACCACGAGGGAGAGCATAGCAGGTGAGGGTGGCCAGGTGGAGGGAATAACACGCCGGGCAGATAGAGCTTAAATGAGGAGTTTACTTAGAAAGGGGAATAAGGGGTAAAGGAAAAGAGACATAGAGGCACCAGGAGCAGGAGAGAGGAGGGGAGAGAGAGAGAGAGGGGGAGGGAAGAATGGAGGGAGGGAGGGAGGGGGGAGGGAGAGGGAGAGGGGGAGGGAAGAATGGAGGGAGGGAGGGGGGAGGGAGAGAGAGAGAGAGAAGAGGGGAGGGAGGGAGGGGGAGGGAGGGAGAGACAGAGAGGGGGGGAAGCAAAGAAACCAGAGTGTAAGTGGGCGGGGTCTGATTTTAAAGGGTCCTTTGATCCCGCCTACAGACTAGTACTCACGGACCCCTGGGCTGACCAGGGTTCTGCCTGAGTGCATTCTGCCAGGTGACAGGGGTGGGCCAGCGTAATGCCTGAATCCTTACACCTGGAAGCAGAGCCAGTAAAAGAAGTACACCCTGGTCCTAAAATTAGAGCCAAAAGGGTAAAAAGGACCAGTGCAAGAAACACACTTTGGCCCTGAAACCAGAGCCAAATCTGACCCTACACCTGTGCAGAAAACCAATCAATCCCTGGGCACGAGATCTAGCCAGTCTGAGCTCAGGGACTGAAATCGGACTGACTCCCCCCCCCCTCCCCGGGCCAAAAAAAAAAAAAAAAAACAACTCTGCTCCCTAAGAATCTATATAAACCCCGGGTCTGTTCAGCTTCTTAAAACTATAGCTAATGTTCTCTGGGCGTCACTGAACTAACAGTGGAGCTATAGGCAAAAACACCCATGATCAAAAACATTATGGTTATTATAACACAAATACACCCAGCACCCGTTCCAATCAGCCAGCCAAGCAAGCACCTGCAGGGACCCGACCACTACGTCCCAGGAGGCGTAACCACGTGTGGTGCGAACCTCTGGACAGGTAGCCATGCGAGATTCATCTCAGCCATTGCTACACTGTCCCCACTGGGGCTGGTGTGGCACAAGACCCTAACCAGTTCAGGACTGAACAGGTCCACACCCCCTGACAGCCACTACCTCAGCTCCTTTTGTGGGTTTTTGAACAAGGCCCAAGGCACAGGGCCTAGTGTCCCTGCGACGGTGCTAATATTTGACAATGACAGCTTCCTTCAAACTCCCCTGTAGATTTTTTCCTTCCCAAACTACACGTTTCATGGCTTCCTGTGTCCCTTGTCCCTGTCACAGCAAACCTGGGTAAGAGCAGTCAGCAGCAGCATTGCACAGCCCAAATACTAAACAATTAATAATTTCAGGCTCAAGCAAGGTCTCAGGACACATGCAGAACAGAGCCAGACCCTTTGTGAGGATGAAATGGGCCAGGCTCCAGCCTGATGCCTGATAGAGCCCTGCTGTCCTTTGAAGCTTCAGGAGCTGGGCCTCCACTGTCCACATTTCCTGTCTTTCAAAGCCTACCATAAGCGATCATTAAGCTCATTTTATAGGATTTAAGGACTTTTAAGTCCAAGATTCCAAACTCTTGTACAGCCCACCCTCCCCAAACCAAAGGCCTCAGAGCCACGTGATTGGTTTATTACAACAATGGCTCTACCCCTCCCTTCCAAGTTTGTTTAGGTTTCTTTCCCTCCTCCTCCTCCTCCTCCTCCTCCTCCTCCTCCTCCTCCTCCTCCTTCTCCTTCTCCTTCTCCTCTTCCTCCTCCTCTTCCTTCCTTCCTTCCTTCCTTCTTTTCTTTCTTTCTTTCTTCTTCTTCTTCTTCTTCTTCTTCTTCTTCTTCTTCTTCTTCTCTTCCTCCTCCTCCTTCTTTCTTTCTTCCTTCCTTCTTTTCTTTCCTTCTTCTCCTCCTCCTCCTCCTCCTCCTCCTCCTTCTCCTTCTCCTCTTCCTCCTCCTCCTTCCTTCCTTCCTTACTTCTTTTCTTTCTTTCTTTCTTTCTTTCTTTCTTTCTTTCTTCTTCTTCTTCTTCTTTCTTTCTTCTTCTTCTTCTTCTTCTTCTCCTTCTTCTCTTCCTCCTCCTCCTTCTTTCTTTCTTCCTTCCTTCTTTTCTTTCCTTCTTCTTCTTCTTCTTCTTCTTCTTCTTCTTCTTCTTCTTCCCCTCCTCCTCCTCCTCCTCCTCCTCCTCCTCCTCCTCCTTCTCCTTCTCCTCTTCCTCCTCCTTCCTTCCTTCCTTCCTTCTTTCCTTTCTTTCTTTCTTTCCTTCTTCTTCTTCTTCTTCTTCTTCTTCTTCTTCTTCTTCTTCTTCTTCTTCTTCTTCTTCTTCTCTTCCTCCTCCTCCTCCTCTTCCTTTCTTTCTTTCTTTCTTTCTTTCTTTCTTTCTTTCTTTCTTTTTCAAGACAGGGTTTCTCTGTAGCTTTGGAGCCTGTCCTGGAACTCACTCTGTAGACCAGGCTGGCCTCAAACTTACAGAGATCCACCTGCCTCTGCCTCCCCAGCTGGGGGGGCTTTGCTCCTCCAAGGCAGGAAATGCATGGTGTTGGGTATGTGAGGTCGCTGGTCTCTGGGTCTACAGTGAGGAAGCAGAGAGCGATGAGTGTGAAGGAGAGGCTACACGTGTCACAGACAGCAGAGCTGGGGGTGGGGACATTGCCCAGGGCTGTTGGACGTGGTGGACATCGTTCCCCTTACACACACACACAGGCCCTGGTGCTCAATGTGGAGCTGCAGGTCGGCCTTACTCTTCTTTGGTCTTCCTTAGCTAAGGTTTTTTTTTTTTTGGAATGGGATGTTTATTGTGTGCCATCTTGGATTGGAAATAATGTAACTTTTAAATTTGATTTAATAGACACAGTTAAGAAATTGCCTGGACTTTTTACCTATGGTGGGATACCTTCCACAGCCTGATTCGGTGGGGGTGGGGGATGGGGGTGGAGGGTGAGCTTGGTCCTGCCTCAACTTGCCGTCCCAGCCTTTGGTGACTCCCCAAGGGAGTCCTTGTCCCCTCTGAGGAGTAGATGGGGGTGGGATGGGGAGGCTGGGAGGCGGGAGACGTGGGGGAGGGAGAACTGGGGCTGGAATGTAATAAGTTAAAAGAAATTGCCCCAGTCTCAGGAGAGACTTTGGATTTGTGTTAGGACTCTCATGACCTAAAAACAAACAACAGGCTGTGCTCCTTATATGGTGAAAGAGAAATAACTTAGTAAGGACATGTGAACATGAGGTATTCCTTGATCTGTGCTGACCAACTATGGGTACAAAGTGACTGTTATCTCGTAGCCCGGCCACCATGCCTTTCCTGCCATGAGGAGCAACTGCTCCCTCCAACTGTGAGACAGAGTAGACCCTCCCTGCCTCCCTCCCTGCCTCCCTCCCTGCCTCCCTCCCTGCCTCCCTCCCTGCCTCCCTCCCTCCCTCCCTCCCTCCCTGCCTGCCTCCCTCCCTCCCTGCCTGCCTCCCTCCCTCCCTGCCTGCCTCCCTCCCTCCCTGCCTGCCTCCCTCCCTCCTTCATTCCCTCCCTCTCTCCTTCCCTCCCTGCCTCCCTCCCTCCCTCCTTCCTTCCTTCCTTCCTTCCTTCCCTCTTTGGGGTGTTTGTCACAGCAACAATATTAGTGACTGATACACTCCCCTCTCGGATAGCTGCATCCTCCTTATGGTGACCCTGAATAACTAATCCTGAAGCAGACTTGAGCCAGGCTCAGTGTGCACCACTCCAGGCTGACCTGCAGATGCATGAATGGCAATGGTGGCTTAGTACGGGGATTGGGGCGTCTTGTCACAGAGCATTGCTGCAGCAACAGTTAACCGATATACATGTTTTCACAGGCCATACAGCGCAGTGACCTTGCAGACTAGCCACGGCTGGGGTGCAGAAAGGACCCTGGCAGAGACACCGCTGTCATTTTGACTTTAGGATGCAATCTGCATGAAGGAGAAAGTCTGTGAGTCAATTAAGATGCAATTAAGATCCCGTGGCATCCCTTTTATCTACTGTCCTCATTACTCCGGGTCCCTCTCTCTTCCTATGGGGACCGGGCTGCTCTTGCATGCCGATGAGTGGGCCTGTGGCCCAGCCTCTGAGCTGGAGACAGCGGAGTAACTAATTTGGATTTCAGCTCCACTAGCCAGCCCCCGGTAGGCCCCAGGTATGGACACTGCAAAGCCTTCGTCTCCACGGAGCGTCTTTTGGCTGCTTTAGAGGTCAAGACTCATTTGTTAGCTGCCCATCCAAAGTGACTCTTGAAGAATGTAGGAAGGTGTCTCACTGACTCACAAGTGACTTGCTCTCCTCCCAGGGGCCCTCTGCCTTCCCCAAGCTCTGAATCACTTCTAGGAATTCAGTTTTGCTTTTGAATTTTATATGTACAGTTTGTTCGCAGGCCAGTTCTCCTTCATGACAGGGAGAGGAGTTTGTGGTGTAGGAGCCTTGGCTGAGGCCAAGTTCTGGTCTTTAGAACCGGGGTGCGTCTTTCTCAGCTCCTCTGGCATTGGATTTCCTGATTTCCTATCACTCGGTCAGCTGTTACTCTAACGGCCTGTCTTCCTCTGACTGTTCCAACTCATGACATGTCAGGGGAGTTTCTTTCCCTGTTTGGTGTTCTGTGGCCCCTGGACCTACCATGGGCATCTTTTTATTAAGATTAGTAAATTTCCTTCCATGTTTTTTTTTTTTTTTTTAAATATTTTCTGTGCCTTTAAGCTGTGAGTCTTCTCTATCTTCTATGCCCATAATTCATAGGCTTAGCTTTTCTTTATGTTTTGTTTTGTTTGTTGTTTGTTTTGTTTTGCTTTTGCTTTGACAGGGTTCCTCTGTGTGGTCCTGGCTGGCTTGGAACTCACAGAGATCCGCCTGCCTCTTCCTCTGAGTGCTGGGATTTAAGGCGTGCACCCCCAACGCCCGGTTTCTTTTCTTTTGCGTCTTTTTAATTGTTTTTTTTCTCTGCATGTTCCATCCACACATTTAAAAGGACCTCCATTTTCTTGGAGTGAACGCACAGGCCCTCTGTTGGTGAGGGTTGTCTGAGCTTTCGTTGGCTTTTCCTTTCTAGCTTCATTTCCGCTTGGGCTCTCCCCGCTGTCCGCGCCCCATGAGCTCTATTTCCCCGTCCTGAATGACTTCCTGTCCCACACATCAGTTTGTCTGTCTTCTTGCGCTCCATTCAGGCTGTCCGGTCTCTCCCCGCTCATCCAGGTGCTTCTCTGCGCCTTCTTTGAACTTCTTGGACACTTTCAAATTGTTAGAATTGTTCTTTTGAATTCCTAAATTTCACCCTAGCTGCTTTCCTTAGCAGACCATTATTATGACGTTGTTGACTGGGATGGGGGCATATTATCTTTTTTTTTTTTTTTTTTAATTATTATCGCGTTTGTTTTTCCAGTGAGAACTGAGTATCTGGAATTGGGTTGATGATTGTGTCTTTCGCTATTTGTTCTCGGCCCATTGGGCAAGAGCCTGAGGGGTGGACAGTTGCTTGTGTGCCTTGGGAGAAGCTGGAAGGCTTGGAGGGGCTGCCTGGCCTGGTCTGCGCTGGGCCCAGCTACCTGTCAGCTGCAGATGGCTCCTGGGGCTGGAGAGCGGTGAGAGGTGAGAGGTAGTGTGTTGATTGAGCCGTATGTGAGGAGAGGGCTCCCGGGGCTGGGGAGCGGCTGGAAGTGGCCTGGGGTAGAAGGACTGACTGACTGCCTTGCCGGATCCGTGCCAGGCCAGGCCACACTTAATGTGCTGGGAAGTTCCGGTTCCTCCTAACGTTGTCATCATGTCTTGGATACTTTGTATTGCAGCAATAGATAATCAACACAGGTCTGACTTTTGAAGGCAGGACCTATAAGCTCTTTGATCTCTCCTCCTGGGTTATCTGCTCTGAGGATGCCAGCCACGGATAATGAGAACACTTACAGCCCTAGAAAAGGCCGGCCTGGGGGTGAACTGGGGCTTCTCACGAGCACCAAACATGTGGGCGCCCCACCCTGAAAACAGATTACTCCATCCCAGTGAAGCCCTGGGCTGAGCACAGTCTGATATCAGATATGGTCGCCGCCCTGAGTGACCCGGGGCAGAATTCTGCAGTGAAGTTGCTCCTGAATTTTTACTCAAACAAACAGTGAGACAACATCTCTTGCTGTACACTAAGAAGAAGCCTTTTAGGGCCAAACTTACAGAGCGGTAATGTACTGTGACGTTTGGGCCGAGCTACATTACACAAAGAAAGGAGAGAGAGATGGAGTGACGGCCAGTTGGTGCCCAAGAAAGGGGTTCCAGATAGTAAGGTACAGCCGGGCTCTAGGGACAGCGCTGATGAACAGGCAAGGCCCCCTCGGGAGCACTGTCCGCAGTGGGGGGTGCCGAGGTAGCCCCAAGACGGACTCATGCCTTCCTGGCTTCTGGGGCAGAGCCCGGAGCATATGTGGGGGGTTCCCTGAAAGGGCGAATTGTCCGAGCTCGCACAAAACTGTTTTCAGCTGTTTCCAGGCATGGGGTCAGTGGAGTGTCCCCAACCAGTGCTCTTTCTTCCCTGTGAAATGTAGCTCAGCCCACACGCTCTCCCTCCTCAGGAAGGCTGCTCAGACTCCGGCATTCATTCATTCATTCATTCATTCATTCATTCATTCGTTCGTTCGTTCCCCGTGTCCATATTTTTCTGTATCTACTACAAAGGTCATAAAACCAAATCAGTGAGAAGAAGGAGCCGATAATTCTGGTTCGGGTGTGGAGGTGGAGAGGGAAGCTGCTCGATAAAATGAAAGAGAATTAAAAATCTCAGGAACAAGGCCCAGCATGGGGTCCCCATCAAAGGGCCAGGGAGCTTTGGCTGTGTGTGCACACAGGGACGATGCTCCGGGCCAGGGGAGAGGTGGGCTCTCAGGGTGTGGTCTCCCTCCCTGCCCACTTTCCATCACACACACAGATTTCCCCGTGTCTGTCTCTCCCTGCCTTCCTCCTCACCCTTTCCTCCTCCGATCACTGTCTGACAGCTGATGTGACCATGAGTAGGGCTGTCTGGGAAGCTGAGGGCCACCCACCGGCAGCCCCTCAGTGTTCCCATTTGCTAAGGTCATGTTGAAAGCCCACATCTGCACAAAAGGGGTGAAATGCCTTCACATAAGGGCCTTGACGGTAACAGAGAAAACTGGGATGTTAAAAGTCCCACTTGGCCTTTTCTGGATCCCTGTTGGGGGGAAAAATATCAGCCAACAAAATCCCTCCCATCTGCAAAGAGCTGAGTCAGTAGCTACTGTCCTGGCAGCCTCGCAGCTCCCTCCCTCCCACCTGTTTGTCTGTCCGTCCGTCCTTACTGCTTGCAGCTCTGAACGAGTGCTTTAACCTACAGATTGGGAAGCACGAGTATCCCTGTGCTGTAGCTCAGTGGCAGCTGCCTAGCAGCCCAAGGCGCTGGTTCAGCCCCCAGCACTGCAGTGAGAAGCATGCCAGGCTCTGCACATAATCTGAGCCTTTGAGGCTCTCTCCTCAGCCCTCTCGCCATTCTGCACACAGCATAACTTCTGAAGACCCAGAAGGCATGAGGGAGGGGATTGAGTCCACGCTTTCTCCCCCCACCCGTCTTCTCCCCTCCCTGCCCCCTTTCCTCCCTCTTTCTCTCCCTGCATTACTTCATATTATCAGGGTTGATTTTAGATTCCCATGCTTGCTAGGCAAAGACTTCACCCCTGAGCCACACCTGCGGGTCCTCACCAGAGTCACACCTGCAGGTCCTCACCAGAGTCACACCTGCGGGTCCTCACCAGAGTCACACCTGCAGGTCCTCACCAGAGTCACACCTGTGGGTCCTCACCAGAGTCACACCTGCGGGTCCTCACCAGAGTCACACCTGCGGGTCCTCACCAGAGTCACACCTGCGGGTCCTCACCGGAGCCACACCTGCGGGTCCTCACCGGAGTCACACCTGCGGGTCCTCACCAGAGTCACACCTGCGGGTCCTCACCGGAGTCACACCTGCAGGTCCTCACCAGGGTCACACCTGCGGGTCCTCACCAGAGTCACACCTGCGGGTCCTCACCGGAGCCACACCTGCGGGTCCTCACCGGAGTCACACCTGGGGGTCCTCACCAGAGTCACACCTGGGGGTCCTCACCAGAGTCACACCTGCACGTTCTCACCAGAGTCACACCTGGGGGTCCTCACCAGAGTCACACCTGCGGGTCCTCACCAGGGTCACACCTGCGGGTCCTCACCAGGGTCACACCTGCGGGTCCTCACCAGAGTCACACCTGGGGGTCCTCACCAGAGCCACACCTGCGGGTCCTCACCGGAGCCACACCTGCGGGTCCTCACCGGAGTCACACCTGCGGGTCCTCCCCGGAGTCACACCTGCGGGTCCTCACCGGAGCCACACCTGCGGGTCCTCACCGGAGTCACACCTGCGGGTCCTCACCAGAGTCACACCTGGGGGTCCTCACCAGAGTCACACCTGCGGGTCCTCACCGGAGTCACACCTGCGGGTCCTCACCGGAGCCACACCTGCGGGTCCTCACCGGAGTCACACCTGCGGGTCCTCACCGGAGTCACACCTGCGGGTCCTCACCGGAGTCACACCTGCGGGTCCTCACCGGAGTCACACCTGCGGGTCCTCACCGGAGTCACACCAGGGGCCCAGCTTTGGCAGGGAGCGTGATGCCTTCTTTGGGCTGGAGCACGCAGCCAGCCTGCAGAGCGGCCCCTGGTATTCTCTCTGTGTCTCCCCACGGTCTGGTCATGAGACGGTGCCAGGCTAGAACTTCCCTTTACGGTGGCCCCTTAACATCCCAGTCCACCGAGTCGGGCTCCATCCTCCACGGGCAGACGGGACATGGGGGTGCACAACCTCGTGAGAAGGCGTGTGGCTTGTGGACAGTGGGCGAACCCGGGGGCCGGCGCCTCCCTTAGCCTGTGGGAGAAAAGCTGAGGTCAGTGCTGAAGGGAGACCCCGGGTCCAGGGCGGGGGGACTTCTGAAGAGTGGAGAGCTGGTGGGTGGGGGAGGCAGACTTCACACATGGTGGATGGAGAGGTGGGGTGGTCAGGCTGAGGGGTGAGAGGGGACGGTGTCTGCAGAGGTGCGCTGTCTGGACCCCACACATTAGCAAGCCCAGGGATGCTCGGCGCCCCATTGCTGGGAGAGAGGACTCCCATCTCCTGCGATGTCTCCCCACCCTGCTGTGTCCCTGCCTCCAGGTGGGAAGCCCCATGGGAGGGCGTGGCCGTGAGGATGCTTTCCCCACTGCACTCCCACACCCTGCTCTGCATGACACCAGGGTGGAAGAAGGTTAGACTAAAGGAAGAACTAAGCAGGACCCCTGTAAGAGCCCAAGTTGGTTGCCAAGGCAACACGCCGACTCTTTCCCGGAGGAATTCTAAAATAGGTCACTTTTTCTTTTCATGGGAGGTTGAGAGTCCTAGCAGTGATGATGGAGCCCGCACAGGACTCAGCGGGAGAGGTCAGACAGAGCCGAGTTACAGACTTCACAGGCAGCCATCGGTAAAGGGGCGCTGCCCTCGCTCAGGCTGTGCTGCGCAGCCCTGGTTGGTGGCTGGGGGCGGCCATGGGGTGGGCTGAGCTCCGCTGGAGGAGCCTTGGGGTGTGGTTGCACTTGAAAAGCTGTGTTACATTTTTATTTATTACGTGTGCGTCCTCATGCCACAGACGGTGTGTAGAGGTTAGAGGACATCCTGTAGGAGTTGGTTCTCCTTCTGCCGTCTGGGACCTGGGATGTCAGGATGGTTTTTACCCACTGGCCCTGGGGTGCGGTTCCCGCCCGCATCTTCTCATCACCGGGGGATCCACCCTCCTTCCCAGCAGGTGTGGGGGGTGGGGAGTGGGGGCTCAGAGACGCACCTCCCAAGCGCCTCTTCTGTCTGGGTTTCCTTTTTCTGTGCCGGGAATCGAACCCAGGACCTCACAACTGCTAGGCAAGCATTCTACCACTGAGTTGCTCTCCAGCTCCAAGCTCCTCAGGATGCGGGGTGGGGGGGGGCGGGTTTGACACCCCGATTTACAGCTTACTCACCACAAGGTGTGATCAGAATCTAGGGAGTTTTGGAGCCTTGTTTTCTAATCTATAACCCGGGGAGCCAGAACCAGGGCATGGCTCTGTTGGTAAAGTTCTCCCCATGCAAGCATGGATGAGGTCTTAGGTTCAAGTCCCATATCCTTTATAAAAAGCCAGGCGTGGTGACTCCTGCCTGTAAAGCCAGCACTGGACCAGCAGAGCCACGGCTTGCTGGCCAGTCAGGCTAGCAAGTGGGTTGGTTAGCTCCAGGCCAGCGAGAGACCCCGTCTCAAATGATAATCGGGGTGGACAGTGTCTGAGTAATGATCCTTGAGGTTGACTTTTGATTGTCACGTACGTGTGCACATGCTCACAATCAGCTGCACACACGGATGAGTATCTTGCCCCATGTGTACCGCCATACATGTGAATGCGCATACACACACGCGGGCGCGCACACACACACGCATGAGCGCGCGCGCGCGCGCACACACACACACACACACACACACACACACACACACACACACAGGAAACAAAAAGGAGAAGGAAGCCAGGGATATGCCACCCCTCCCTGCAAATGAACCAGAGGGGCCACTGAGGGTGTATAGGGCTGGCTCAGCCTCGTGGCCGGCACAGAGCAGACACACAGCCATCATTAACTCCTTTCTGGTCTCCTATAGGGAATTTCCGAGTCTGGGGTGTCACACGTTTTGGGGGCTCTGGTCCTGTGTCAGGCGCCTCTTCAGCCGATGTCATCCCTGAGGCTTCACCCCATGCAATTGCCGCCTCCTCTCTTGTGACCTTCTTTGGCCTCGCTCAAACTGTGCCCTGCTGTGTCGTTTGGGCAGCATCTATTTCTGTAGTGAGAACAGGAAGCCTAGGCAGATGACTCAGCCGGGAAAACAAAAGTTTGGATCCCCAGGGCCAACGCAAGTGGCGAAGGGGCATTTCAACGCGCGCCTGTAATCGCACTGCACACTGACAGGGCCCCAGAGAGAGCTGGCCAGGGGGAGTATTGAAACTGATGAGCTCTGGGTTCAGGTGAGGCAGCCTGCCCCAACATATAGGGTGCAGATCAACTGGGGCAGAAACCAGCATCAATCTGTGTTCTCCATACATGTCTGCATGCGTGCACCCCACACACCTGGGCATGTGTGCACAGACAAACACAAACACATTAAAAAAAAAAAAAAAAAAAGCAAAAAGAGCAGGAGAGCAAAGACCCCACCTGCCGCATGGCATGGTCTCATCCACGTCTGCGGCACAGTCGGGGCTCGGCAAACGTCTGATGAGTGAGCGGGTGAGGGGCGGGGCACCGCTTGCTGGTTGCACCATCATTGTTTAATAGACACGGGAAAGGAAGCTGTTGCCATCCAATACATTTAATTTTCCTGGGAGCAAGGAGCTCTTTGCGAGCAGGGGCCCATGTGCCGCTCTTCAATAATTAAGCTGGCCTGGGCTGCGCCGAGGCGGGAAGTTCGACGCAGCCGCGTTCCAGCAAATCCCCCAGACTTCGCCCCATCTGTGTTGCTCCGGGTCTTGGCAGCATCCAGCCCCGTCTGCCCCTGGGCTGGGAAGATGGAGCAGCTGGTGAAGCGTCTGCCTTGTGACCAGGAGTCTGATCCCTAGACCCCCCCCCCGCAAAAACAGAAAAAACAAAACCAGGGAGGCAGCAGAGGGTGAAAGGTGCTTGCTGCCAAGCTTGACGACCTCAGTTCCATTCCTGGGACCGGCACTAGGAAAGAAGGGAGCCAGCTGCCACAAGATGTCCTCTGACCTCCACGTGTGCATGGTGACACAGAGGCGCGCACGCACACACACACACACACACACACAGACACACACACACACACACACACACACACACACACACACACACACACACACACACACACCCCTACCCCCGTCCCTGCCTGTCACCCTCAGGTCGCTATGGTCCCTTCCTTCCCACATAGCTGTGAATGTGTTTGCCTTTACATGATCTGCTTGTTCCTTCTGGGGTCCTGGACACAGTGAAGGCCACATCCTGGCCTCTGTTTATGCACGTGTGTGCACACAGACCAGCATGCAAGTGTATTAATGAGCATAGGTGTAAGCAGTCACCTTAGGAAGGTGACGCGTGTGCTGGAGATGGCGTCAGTGAAGTCCGGAAGCAAACCCTGCTCACCCTTAAATAGATTCAATCACAGCTCTTGAGCCCGGCTGTGACTCCAGATGGGTCTCTTACAACAAAGGGGAATTGTAAAATATTTGGCAACAGTAAAAGATTGTTGAAGATGCAATATGTAAAAATTGAAAATCAAGTGTGTAGTGAGTCTAAGCTGGTCCTGGGATTCCTCCCTGTGTGTCCTCACATGACTTCACCACAGCCTCAGCTGTGAGCACACAGCATCCACATTCTAAAGTACACGTGCCATCATACCAGCCAGCATGAAGGAGCTCCCAGACTGCTGCGTATATCACACACACACACACACACATGCACACACATACACACATGCACATACATGCACATTCATATGCATACACACACATGCACACACATACACACACATGCACACACACATGTATATACCACACACACCACATGTACATACATGTCACACATGCACACACATGCACACACACATGTATATACCACACACACCACATGTAATACACATCACACATGCACACACACATATTCACACACATGCACACATACACATACACAGACACACACACACCACATGTACATACACATCACACATGCACACACACATATTCACACACATGCACACATACACAGACACATACACACATCACATGTACATACACATTCACCACTGCACCCTGCCTTTATGAAAACACAAACGTTAACCAAGGAACACGAGGCTCTCGAAGTCCCTACCATTAGCCCGCATGTAGCCATCAGTGGTGCTCACCTTTGGATTGTGTTGTGTTAGCCCAATAATCACCTGCCAGCTTCTCCGGATTCTGCCTCCATCGCTGGCCGTACGATAACTGGGATTATAGACGCAGGCTACTGTGTCTGGCTGTCCCGTGGGTCCTGGCCATCCAAACTCGAGTTCTTATACTTGTGTGACAAGCACGTCACCCACTGACCCTGAAGATGTGGCCCATAATAAAATGCACAGCAGGAGCACATCTGACACCCCTCTCACCCAGTTTCCCCTGTCACCCAGTGTGAGGCTCACGTCAGCCCCTGATCTCATCCATCCTGAGGGTATAGCTCCCCTCCCCACGCAGTTCCTGCAGCCCCTCCCCCATGCAGCTCCTGCAGCCCCTGGTCTTCCACCCCTATCCTTTTCCCTTCAGACTTGCTGCCCTGTACGACACTATCCGCCCTTCTCTAGCAGGGACCCGAGCCTGGTTCCCAGCACCCACTCAGGTCGCTCACAATCATCTTAACTCCATCTCTAGAGATGTGCACTCCTCTGGCCCCCATGAACACTGCACATGTGCACATGGTTTCACACAGACACATGCATGCACACAGACAGACATGCATGTACAAACATACATGCATGTATATCACTACACACAGACATACATGCATGCACATAGCTGCACACAAACAGACACATGAATGCACATAGACACACATACATGCATGCACACAAACACACATGCATGCACATAGCTGTACACAGACATACATGCATGCACATAGCTGTACACAAACACACACATGAATGCACATAGACACACACAGACATGCATGTACATAGACATATACATGTGTGCACACAGACACACATGCATGCACACAGACATGGACAGACACACATGCATGCACACAGACATGGACAGACACACATGCCTGCACACAGACACGGACAGACACACATGCATGCACACAGACACGGACAGACACACATGCATGCACACAGACACGGACAGACACACATGCATGCACACAGACATGGACAGACACACATGCATGCACACAGACACGTGTGTGCACCTTTGGACCCTTTGGCTCTTGCCTTCCTGTGTGGCCTTGGACATCTGCTCACTCGGAGGGGCTCACAGTCAGCCATCATGGCTACCGTGGGGTTCTCTCAGATATCAGACCCCGAGGCTCACCAACGCAGGTCTCCATGACCATAAATCCTGCTCCAATCATCTGTGACTGAAGGCAAAAATTCCCCTGCATGCTGAGAACATGAGTGGGTCAGTTCCTGCAGGTTGCAGTATAAATGACAATATGTACCCAGGACTTCTTCAACGCCAGGGGCACATCCATTCTATGGAAAAGGGCATCGAGGGGTAGGAGTGGGGGGCGGGACGTCAGCATTCATTCCCTGTGACTTCCCGATAGGTGTGCCATGTGGTTCCCACGGAGACAGCCTCGCCATTCAATATCGGTTGAAGCCTTTTATCAGGAAGGCATTTATTTATTACATGTTAGAAACAACCAACAACTTGAGTGATCTCCTTCAGATTTTAATTAGAATATTAATCAGCTACATGCTGCACAATTTTTGCTAAAAATTTAGAATGCAATATACTAAAATTCCAAGGAACAGAGCCAATTTAATTTGTTTTAGATATTTTGCCCCAGGTTAACATTAGGAGCTTATTATTGCATGTCCTGTGGAGAAATTATTATTATAAATGTGCATATCGTGCAAATTAAAATCATATTTCTTTCATGGAAAAGCTTCCCAGCCTGCTTGGGTTTTCGTGACCGTGTCTCTGGTCCCAAGATTGCAGCATCTCTCAGAATAGATCTGGCAAGAAGCGGTTTCTAGGGCACTGAGGCACTCGGCACTTTTGGAAGGTTGTAGTTCACTCACCTCAACGACTGCCTGGCTCAAGGCACAGAGGACAGCTGTTGTGACCTTGTTCACAGCCCCTGGCACTCACAAGAATGCACAACAAATATTAGAATGCTAAGGGTCCCGGGATACGCTTGGTGGGAGTTCCTAGTCTTGGCTAGTCATCTGGAAAGCCAGCCTGCAGGCAGACGTGAGCAAGGCCTGGTGATGGAGTAGGAGATGGGTGAGGGAAGATATCATGGCGTGGGGGACAATATGGGGGGTAAAAGGTCACCGTGGCTGCATTGTACAAGGTGGGGTGTGAATTGGCATCTGTGTGTATGTGAGTGTGTGTGAGTGTGTGTATGTGCGTATGTGTGTGTCAGTGTGTGTGAGTGTGTGAGTGTATGAGTGAGTGTGAGTATGTGTGTATGTGTGTTATGTGCGTGTGTGTGAGTGTGTATGTGTGTATGTGCGTGTGAGTGTGTGTATGTGTGTGAGTGTGTGTGTAAGTGTGTATGTGCGTGCATGTGTGTGAGTGTGTGCGTGTGTGTATGTGCGTGTGTGCACGCGTGTGTGAGCGTGTGAGTGTGTATGAGTGTGTGCGCGTGTGTGTGCGTGTGTGTGCGTGTGTGCGGGTGTTGTGTGAATGTGAGTGTGTGTGTATGTGCGTGTGTGAGTGTGTGTGACTGTGTATGTGTGTGTGCACGTGTGTGAGTGTGTTGTGTGAATGTGAGTATGTGTGTATGTGTGTGTGTGAGTGTGTGTGTATGTGTGTGTGAGTGTGTGTGAATGTGTGTGTGTGCGCGTGTGTGTGCGCGTGTGTGAGTGTGTTGTGTGAATGTGTGTGTGTATTGTATGTGCGTGTGTGTGCGGGTGTTGTGTGAATGTGAGTGTGTGTGTGTGAGTGTGTGTGTGTGAGTGTGTGTGTGTGTGTGGGCACATGAGAGCAGTGCCTGCCCTCGCAGTCCAGACAGAAATCGTGATGCCGTAGAGCTTAGGGGTAAAGGCACTTGCCCGTGCCTGGCCATCTCTGTTTGTGCAGACCCCAGGGCCTGCATGGTGGGAGGAGTTTGTCCTGCGTCTTCCACCTGAGCGCAAGCACGCATGTGCATGTGTACATGCACATGCAGACACACATGCAGACACACACACACACATACCAGTATACACGCACACACATGTAGCAATAAGTAAAATGTAACAAAAATTAAAAAGATGGTTCCCGCCTGTCACTTGGGGCCTATGATTTCGTCAAGTGTTCTTATTGATGAGATATAAAGCATGCTCTTAAAAAAATAAATAAATAAACTGGGCATCATCAAAATGTAAACTTCTGCTCGGTGAAAGACTATGTTAAAAGGATAAAAGACAGCTACAAACTCGGAGAAAATGTTTTCAGGCTACACATATGACGAAAGGCTTTTGGAAAAGCCTCTGTGAACACAATGATAAAGAAACGCAGGCAAAACACTCTTCATATTCAGAAAACAAAATAAATACGCGCTTGGATGAAAAGTAACCAGAATAGTTTTCAATGAATGGCTGACAGAATCGGAGTGTGTGTAAGCCACAGAATAAACCCGTCAGTAGAAAGGAACAAAAGGAACACCAGGTGACGTGGCATGGGCCTGCCCTCTCGGCACTTGGGAGACGGAGGTTCGAGGACCAATTCAGCCACGAAGCAAGTGCGAGGCCAGTTAGGGCCCACACACGAAGCCCCGTTTCTCAAACAAGGCAGCCCCTGCACACAAGGGAATGGTTAATCACCCCATGCGCAATTGGATGGATCTCAAGGACGAAAAGGCCAGTCTCACAGGGACACACAGCTATTCCGTTTATGCGATGTGCTTGGCCAAATTACAGATGTGGAGACGAGGTTAGCGGTGGCCAGGGCTCAGGCGTGGCAGACTGGAGAGTGGTGCGGAGAGGCTAGGATTCTATGCTCTGCCTTCCGTGGTGGCTGCAAAAGTTTGTGCCTATGACTAAAATGACACAGGGAGTAACTATTAGCGGAAAGTGTGTGAAACTCTTACAGGGGGCTGTCTGGATGATCTTTGAGTTTTGGCGGATATTTTAGAATAAAAACAAAATGTTCAATGATACCATCAATTTAATTTTAGGATCGCAGATGAAATTTCACTGAGTTTATGTCTACTCAGTCCCCCTGCACTGAGCACTGAGATTTTCAATGACCTCATCGTAAGTCCCCTCGCCTCCCCTCGACTCCCCTTCCCTCCCCTCCCCTCCCCCTCTTCTTCCTCCTCAGAACAATGATATCAACATCACTACTGCCATCAGTAATGTGACTCCTGGGGAATAACTGAGGAACGCTTTCACAGTGCTCTGTCTTTATCTGGCTTGGGAGTAATGCAGAGCCACTTTGGTCCTGGGGTTACAGAGGGTCATGAGCCGCCGTGTGGGTGCTGGGAACCAATCCCAGATTCTGTTGAAGATCAGCCAGTGCTCATAACCTTGCTGGGACGCATCTCTGCAGTCCCTTTCTACTGATGGGGCACCTGCAGTAAATAGCTGTTTGCACACGATTTTTACCCGCCTTCCTTTGGGGTCCTCGCAGCTGGTCAGACAGCAGGTTCTGTAGATAGCGGAGCAGCTGGTCCTGCCGAGAAGCCGATCATCAAGTGAGGACCATGGGGGAGGTCGCCATGGAGATTTGGAAGCCAAGACTTCTGTTGACCTTGCTGGATGCAGAATGCTCTCCGGGTGACAAGCTGAAAGAGATATGCAGGTGAATACGTGTCTGGTTGACAAGCAAGACACCACATCACCTGCGGGGCTCTCTCTGCTCTCCAGGTGCTCTGGAGACTTCCAGTACTTCCTTGCCCCAACTTTCTTTCTTTCTTTCTTTCTTTCTTTCTTTCTTTCTTTCTTTCTTTCTTTCTTTTCCTTCCTTCCTTCCTTCCTTTCTTCCTTCCTTCCTTCTTCCCTCCTTCCTTTTTCTTTCTCTCTCTCTCTTCCTTTCACCTCCCTCCCTTCTTCCCTCCTCTCTCCCTCAGTCCCTTTGCCCCTCCCTCCCTCCCTCCCTCCCTCCCCCTCCCTCCCTCCCTCCCTCCCTCCCTCCCTCCCTCTCTCCCTCCCCCTCCCTCTCTCTTTAGAGTCTCTTGTATCACTGACTGGCCTGAGACTCACTGAGTAGCTGAGATTGTCCTTGAACTCCTGATCTTCCTGACTCCAACTCCCAGGTGCTGGGATTACCATGGCCCAATCTTATGCAGCCCTGGGGTAAACCCTGGGACTTTGTGCAGGTCAGGCAGGCACTCTACCAGCTGAGCCCTGGTTATGGCGCTGAATCAATCACACACCCTGGAAAGTGAGTTCTACTGAGGAACTTGGTTACAGATTTAGAAACACTGATGCTCTATCCTGATGCCATCATTAGTAAGTGACAGAGATGGATCTAATATTGGTTGCAGAGCATTCTGGAAGGTGACATAATAAAGCTATTTTTCCTTCCAAAAAGTGATTCCAGGTTCTCAGTGAGACCAAGACAACAGAAACTAGGAACAAGATGGATACAACAGGCAAAGGGGGCTTGGGGCTCTGCTGAGACAATAAAGCTTGAAACCAAGGGCGTGGCTAGGTATATGCGTGTTTATGTACATATGTGTATGTGCATGTATGTATGTGCATGTGTCTGTGCTTATTATATGTGTATGTGCATGTGTGTCTATGTGTGTGTGTATGTGTACATGTACGTGTCTATGCATGTGTGCGTGTATGCATGTGTGTGTGTGTGAACACACATGTGAACGCGCAGGTTATTCTGGCCTCGCCCATGTCATGCAGAATACAAGAAAGGCAGCACAGTAAGCAGCTCCAGGAGGCTGGTAAGGTGAAATGCTGAAGGAGACAGACAGATGGTGAGATGAGGCAGCAGGTAAGAGCTCTGACAAGTGGGTTCATTCTTCTTGATTGTTTGAAATTTTCAGGAATGACAAAATAGGGCTACCAACTTTTACTGTTAATTATGGAAGAATGGCTTATGACCGGTTCTTCTTTCCCCCCTGATACCAAGAATTGAACCTAGGACCAAGTGCTATGCCATCGAGCTCCATCTCCTAGATACTTAGGAGGAATACCATGATCCATGCACTACGGAGTGTGGTGTCTCAGGCCTCGGTGGTGGTGGTGGTGGTGGGGGCACCCTGGCGTCCTGGACACAACCTGGAGAATTTGGAGGTCATTGTCCAGCTGCTGTGGGCTTCGGTCTCTGTCTGTGATGTGAGGACTGGGGTCTGACTTGTGTATTATTTGGGTACAGCGGAGACGGAGTGGCGAGGGAGAGGGAGCACAAAGGCTGCCTGGCCCGGATTTCCTTCCCCGGTGCTTGGATTTCTCTGCAGCCAATTTGGAGCGTGACACACACACTCCAGGGAAGATTATATCCCGGAGCAGCAGCTGACTTACTAGAGGCACTTTGCAGGGACCCAGTGCCTGCCGCTGGTGACAGTGACTAATGAAGGAGCCTGGCGGTCCTCGTGTGGATGTGAACCGGCACGGTGCTGATCCACGTCCTCCCAGAGTAAAATCGAAGGCTCCAATTTGGCCTGCTGAACAAACATATTTATGGAGGCTTATTGAGCACAAAATTAATTTAGGAGGCATTAATCTGCACAGGGCTGGACTGGCAGCTGCAGTGGGGCGCTTAATGGATGGTGGCAGCAGAATGAGCTGGCCGCCACAACTCTTGCTCTAGAATAACGCAGCCCCTGGATAGATCCGGGGGCAAAAGGGGGACCTGAAGAATGTGGCCCCTCAGAGACCAACATCCTCATGTCAGCATTGGTCTCCAGATGATGGACAGCCGCCACAGGAGCCATCCTCCCCCACTCTGGCTTCTTTGCTGTGCACTTGGCTTGGGCTCATTTGCCCCACTCAATGTTTGCAGACTGACACTGTGAGCACCCAGGGGCATGTTAGAACACAGACGCCCAGGAGCATGCTACAGATGCCCAGGAGCATGCAACAGACACCCAGGAGCATGTTAGAACACAGACGCCCAGGAGCATGCTACAGACGCCCAGGAGCATGCTACAGACACCCAGGAGCATGTTAGAACACAGACACCCAGGAGCATGTTAGAACACAGACACCCAGGAGCATGTTACAGACACCCAGGAGCATGTTAGAACACAGACACCCAGGAGCATGCTACAGACACCCAGGAGCATGTTACAGACACCCAGGAGCATGCTACAGACACCCAGGAGCATGTTACAGACGCCCAGGAACATGTTACAGACACCCAGGAGCATGCTACAGACACCCAGGAGCATGTTAGGAACAGACACCCAGGAGCATGCTACAGACACCCAGGAGCATGTTAGGAACACAGACACCCAGGAGCATGTTAGAACACAGACACCCAGGAGCATGTTAGGAACAGACACCCAGGAGCATGTTACAGACACCCAGGAACATGTTACAGACACCCAGGAGCATGTTAGGAACAGACACCCAGGAGCATGTTAGAACACAGACACCCAGGAGCATGCTACAGACGCCCAGGAACATGTTACAGACACCCAGGAACATGTTACAGACACCCAGGAGCATGTTAGAACACAGACACCCAGGAGCATGTTAGGAACACAGACACCCAGGAGCATGTTAGGAATACAGACACCCAGGAGCATGTTAGGAACAGACACCCAGGTTCCACTTCGGATGGGCTGGAGGAGTGAACGGGTTTTGACCAGGTTCCCGGTTGATGTCTATGTGTGTGTGTGCACACAGGTGTTCGTGTAAGTGTGCATGTGTGTAAGTATCTGTTTGGAAGCCTGAGGCTGACCTCAAGTCATCCCTCAGACATTGTCCACACTGGTTTTTAGAGCTGGTCTTTCACCAGGACTTGAGGTCGACGATTAGGCTACAATGTCTGGCGGTGTCATCCATGGACTCCCCATCTCCGTCTCCATAGTGATTCATTCATTCACAAGCACACAGCAACCACACTCAGGCTCCTAAACTTGGGACCTCTGCAAGGGCTCTTAACCAATGAGCCGTCTCTCCAGCCCCTTAGTCTTTTTTTTTTTTTTTTTTTTTTTTTTAAAGATTTATTATGTATACAGTGTTTCTGTTCTGCCTGCAGGCCAGAAGAGGGCAGCAGATCTCATTACAGATGGTTGTGAACCACCACGTGGTTGCTGGGAATTGAACTCAGGACCTCTGGAAGAGCAGCCCATGCTCTTAACCTCTGAGCCATCTCTCCAGCGCCCACTTCAGTCTTTTATTTATTTGTTTGTTCGCTTAGGTTTTTTGAGACAGGGTTTCCTCTCTGCAGCCCTGGCTGTCCATGCTGACCCGTGAGCACCAGTGAGTTCCACGCCACCCTCTGGCTTGTAACCATGTTGAAATGCATGATTCCTTTATGGCCTTGTAGCTTTCAAAGGAGAGTCCAAACGTCTTTGACGTTCCTACCTAGCCACTTGTCCTGTAGCCTGTGTCCGTCCTTCACCTCCCTGGTCACCATTGACCTGTACCGTTGTTACACTCCCGATTGCCTCATTAATTTGGGGGAATGTACCCCGATAGCAATATTGGCTCCCAGCTGACTTTTATTCCCGTTTCAGCGTCTGAGTCATTAGAGGAGGCCATCGTCGATGGGTGAACACAGAACGAGACAACAAATAGAGAGCTCTTTTTCTCCCCGTTTCTACACTGTAGCGTGGAAATTAAACTTTCCGAAAGCAGGGCTTACCCTGCTCCCAGCATGGCAGACAGGGCTTGGGGTTCACAGCCTTGTCAGTGATGTGTGGCTGGCAAACTCATCACTGCAGTCATATGATACTTCGTTGCAAGAAATGTCCTTTATTATAGCATTTTAAATTACCCAAAGGGGAGAATTGTCATGGTCAGTAAAGTGTTGTGTGGAAATGACTTTAACTGTGTAAAGGTGTGTCACACTTGTTTATGCTGCGGAAATGACTAACTGTGTAAAGGTGTGTCACACTTGTTTATGCTGCATTGGTTTTATTATGTAAAGATGTGTTGCTGTTTTGCCTTGCCTGCCCAAGGCACCTGATTGGTCTAATAAAAAGCTGAAAGGCCAATAGCTAGGCAGTAGGGGGATGGGCAGGGCTGGTGAGCAGAGAGAATAAGTAGGAGAAGAAATCTAGCCTTGAGAACGAGAAGAGCGAACAAGGGAGAAAGAGAAGCAGATGGCTGGGCCAGAAGCCAGGCAGCCACCAGCCAGGCACAGGAGGCAGTGAAAATAAATACAGAAGGAAAGGAAGGTAAAAGCCCCCCAGTCAAAACATAGATGAAGAGAAACAGTTTAAGATATGAGAAATAATGAGCAAGGAACGAGCATAAAATAAGCCTCCAAGTCATGATTTGGGAGCTGGTTGGTGGCCTAAAAGAAACCCTGTTACAGTAAAGTGTGTGAGGACCCAAGTGACAGCCCCAGAACCCGAGCGAAAAGCCAGGGGCAGGGGCAGTTTGCAGTCCTGGGTGGGGGCGTAGAGGCAGGTGGCCCTGGGGCTGCCCGGCTGGGCAGGGCAGTCCAATCGGCAAGCGCCATGCCAGTGAGACCCTAACTCAAAGAAAAAGATAGCCAGCAACTAGGAGATGACAGTCAAGGGTGTCCTTGCTTCCACACACGTGTTCATGTGCACGGGCACACACATGAACATACAGCAACACGTGTGCATGCACACATACATGCAGGGGGAGAGGTGCTGAACTGTCTCTGTCCTCTGGCACACGTGTTGTCTCCTTTTTCCTCTGTGGAGTCTTTTCTGGAACCATGCATGGCTCCCTCCATTATGAGTTTTTGCTCTTCCCAAGATGACATCGCTGTTCAGCCGGGCAAAGTCACCTGGAATGCCCGCCCGCTCCTGCATTCTTTCCAAGGTCACCTGTAGGGCACCCCAGCCCTCTGATCTGTTAAGCAGCCGTAATTGGAGGAAATTTAATAAACAGCCATTAAGTTGCTAATAGAAGCGTCAGGACTCACCTATCTGATAAGTTCTGATAATTAATGAAGATTAGCTGCAAATACGAAGCCACCGTGTTCCAGTCTGATCCAGAAATGGCCCCCTGCAGCCTCCTTCTGTTACCCGGTGGCTGTGAACAGGTAGGGCGTCTTGGGGCCTCTGCTCACTGCCCTCAGAGGGCAGCAGTGGGAATAGCAGGCAGGAAGCAAGGAGGCTTTGGGGGAGGGTGGCAGCTGAGCCCCTGGCTCCTAAAGCCTCACCGCTTAGAGGTTAGGAAACTCAAGGGGCTTCTCCTGGGCTCCAGAGATGGCGAATCCTTTTAAGTCTGTGTAAGGGGCTGGAGAGATGGTCCTGTGGATAAGAGCCCTAGCTACTCTCCCAAAGGACCCCGTTCAATTCCCAAGTGCTGGCTCACACCCTGTAACTCCAGTTCCAGGGACTCCAACGCCCTCTTCTGGCCTCTGAGGGCACCAAGCTCATAGAGGTGCACAGATGTTCATGAAGGCAAAGACCCATATACATAAGACACAAATTTTCAACTTCACACGTGTGCATATGTGTATTTGTGTGTGAGTACCAGCATACATGAGACACAGCAAGCACGTGGAGGTCACAGGAGAAGCCTGGGTGTCCGTCCGTGCCTTCTGCATAGAGACAGGGCCTCTGGCTCCCAGTTGTGTACCCCGGGCTAACCGGCCTCAGAGTTTGCCGAGTTCCTTTACCTTCTGCCTCTGATGTGCCTTAAATTACAGACACGAGCTGTAATTCAGGTCTGGGGACCCACACTCAGCTCCTCCCGCTTGAGCGGCCAGTGTCTTACCCACTGAGCACCCCCCCCCCCCGGCCTGGCTGACCTCTTTTAAGCTTGGTGCCTGTCCCTCTGGAGAGTAGGGGAAGGACGTTCTTGGCTCTGCTGTGTGGTGTTCGGTATGGGAGAGCTTGCTTCTCTCGGAGGCCCTGGCAGCCTCTGGAAACCCCTCCCCACGGAGGACCGGTTAAAACAACATGCATTTGCTCAAGCAAAATGCATGGCTATTTTAAGGCAAAAGGGAAATAACTCGGATGGGAAAAGAGGTGAGTGGAAATTCACCGCCCCCCACCCCCTCCACGGGCCTCAGTTTGCAGCCCTTCACCCCCCACCACCACCACCTCCGGTGCCCTGGAGCTGGCCCCACTCCGGTGTTCACCAAATGAACCAACTGCTCTGCCCGTCGTGCCCTGGGAAGGGCCGCTTGAGAACAGAGCGGTGTTTGTGTCCGATTCCTGTTGAACTTGGCAGGTTCGAGGACTACTCATTCCAAGGCAAACTACCGCCTTTTGGAAGAGGGCGGGGCCGGCACCCTCGCTGGGATGGGCGGGGTGCACAGCTGCCCCGGACTGGCCTCCCGGTGGCCAGGCTGAGGAGGGAACAAGCGGGCACCAGGTCAGGAGGTAACCAGAGGAGGCTGAGTGCAAGGGGGCCCGCTCGTGGGGAGCTTCGCAGCCTGGGGTCCAGGCGTCCCCGGCACAGCCAACTGCCGACTGAGACAAAGCGGAGGCTGTCGGCCAGGCCAGCATCACAAGCTGCATCCCAAGTGTGCGGAGCTTGATGGAGAATGGGACCTTGTTGGGCATGAATCAACCTCTCCTCCAAGAAAGATCTGGAAAGACAGTGGGCATTTTCAGGGTGTTTTTCTTCCGTTTTCCGTCTCTCCCTCCCAGCTGACAGAGAATCTGTTGGTCCCGCAGAGTTTGCCTCCCAAGGACCAGAGAGGCTGCTAGCCCATAGGTCAGAGAGGTGGAGGGGCCTCAGCTTCAGTTTCTCACTTGAAAACTGTTGTCGGGGAGTGGAGTCCCCTGTAGATGCCAGCAGTGCGAGTGAATGACTGCTCGCTCCATCCAAGTTAGCATCTGGATGTCAGCCCCACTGCACGCTGGCGCTGTGATGGTGAGAGCTGGTTTAGCCTCTTGCCGAAGGTGGGCAGCCAATGACCCAGCACGGATGGAAGAAGGGACTGTTTCCCGGGTGTCGTGGCTGGTCTCTCATCCCAGCTCCACGACGGTCCTCAGGGGGTGGGGGAGCAGGGGCGTGACGCAGCTACATTTACTTCGATGTTTGGGAGGTGCGGCTCATGAGCGTGATGGTGTTGGCAGCCCTGCATCCGGGACAGAGGGGACCCGTCTTGTGTATGTTTTCTCAGTGCCTGGCATGAAACAAAGAGTCCCAACAGATGGATACGGTTGCACATTTTCATGACCCCTGTGGGCGTGTCCACTTGGCTCCCTGAGAGCACTGTGTACCCAAGGGTAGCTACGAGTTTGTCCCAACACAACATTGTAGACTTAAACACAAATTAAATTTGTATATTTTTTTTAACATTTATTTATTGCATGTGTATGTGGCTGGGGTTTGGTGTGAGGAAACCTATGCCACAGAGCTTGTGTGGCGGTCACAGGGGAGGTAGAGGAACTGCATTGTACCGAGGTTTCTGTCTTCTGGTCACCTTTGCTGACGGCATTCTCTGCATGAGCACACACACCCCATCATGGGGACATGTGTGTTCAGTGTCCTGCATTCTCACTATACCCGAAATGGAGTTCGCTCCCACCTTCTGGGCTGATTCTCTATCGTCTGTATGGAGTTCATTATCGCCCCTTCTTAGTGGTTGCGTCCTGGCTTGTTTCTGGGTGGCCCACTTCCCGCCTCAAGGTGTGTCTGTTTTCATTCCACATATATTTTGAGTAGTCCGTTCCACCTCCAGTGCCTCCCGGCCTCTCTCTTCCCTTCTCCTGTTGTTACTGCCGAAATCATGGGAGATGGAGCTTTGGGCTCCTTTGAAGAGAAGTCTGACATTGACCTGAGGTGGGAGGGACTATTTTGGCGCCTTCCTTTCTTCCGTGTTCCTCTAGAGTAGGGCCAGAGAAGGTCCTGAGGGAGCAGAAGGATTCTTGGCAAAAAGCAAGCGTGCTCTTCCCCTGGCCTCTCAGCGCCCACCCCAAGCGTCCGCCCTGAGCCTCCACGCTGAGCGCCCACCCGGAGTTCCCAAGCCGAGAGTTCCATTCCAAGTGCCCAACCCAAACGCCCACCCTGAGCGATGGTTTTAAAGAACCGCCTTAAACCAGATTTCTCCCAGTTAACTTCCAAAGCCGAGGCAGGGGAATGCAAAGTTCAAACCTGCCTGGGCCTTGGCGTGAGTTTTAGGGTCTGCCCTGAGATTTGACAAGATGCCATCTCAGACTGAAAAGTAACACAAGGGCTGGGGTCACCACACGTGTTTTATCGTATGTGAGACCCCGAGTTCAACTCTCAGCATCTCAAATACGACAGAAGCCCGAATCATGCCTAGATCCTTAGTTTCCACATCTATTTTTCGGGTTTGGTTTGCCCGAGAAAACCTCTCTGTTTGCAGTGTCTGCTCTCCCACTCAATCACAAAGAAATGAAAATGTATTTTTCCATCCTGATGGCTAAAGTCCATGGCCACAAGATGTAAGGGAGAGTGGAGAAAGAGGGGAAATCTTCTTTGCTTACGGCTCTCACATTCCTCCTCCTCACCACTGTGGAGAGAAGCGGATGATCATCAGGGGTCCCGTCATGGGGTGGCCTGCATGGTGACAGCCAAGACCTTTTCCTTCCTGGAAATGGTGGCAGAGCATGGAGATTAGTCACACGTGGTGCAGGAGAAAGACAGGTGCCCTGTGGCCTCAGTAAATGCATGCTGCATAGAAGGGGCCCTAAGCTCGAAGGAAAGCCTGATGCTCTGAGTTAGTGACGCTGATTTGTGTGAATGTCACATTTGTCAATATGGTTGCAATTCTGCAGGTACATCAGGTGACACTCAGATAAAACCTGCAGTTGAACGAGTGTCTTAGGGTTTCCATTGCTGCGGGGAGACGTCATGACCACAGAAACTCTTATAAGAAAAGCATTGAACTGAGGGTGATGGCTTACAGGTCAGAAGTTCAGTTCGTTACCGTCACGGTGGGACATGGCGGCATGCAGGCAACAGGAAGTGAACTGAGACACTGGGCATGGCTTGAGCATAAAGGAACCCTTAAAGCCTGCCCCCACAGTGACACTTCCTTCAAGGCCACACCCACTGAAACAATGACCTAATAATGTCACTCCTACAAGCTGATTGGGGTCAGCTTATTCAAACTACCATAGTCCCCCCCCACCCCCCGGCCCTCATAAGCTTGCAACAATATTAAAATGCAAAAGGCATTTAGTACATCTTCAAAGGTCTTCACAGTCTATCACAGTCTCAGCAATGTTCAAAAGTCCTAGTCTCTTCTGAGACTCATGCAATCCCTTAACTGAAATCCCCTGTAAAATCAAAAAGCAGGTAGCATACTTCCAACATACAATGACACAGGGTATTCATTACCATTCCCAAACACAGGGAAGGGATCATAGGAAGGACACACTGGGCCAAAGCAAGACTGAAACCATCTGGGCCAACTGTGAACTCTGCTTCTCCAGGTCTGATGTCAAAACGCTCCTCAGATCCCCAAATCCTTTCTGCTTTGTTGACCGAAACGCACCTCTTTCTCTTGGGCTGATTCTGCTCCCTGTCAGCAGCTCTCCTCTGCAGGCGACTCTGGCAGGGCATCTCCAGCACCTTGGGGTCTCCAAGTCGTCACAGCTTCCTGCAATGGTCTCTCTTGGCCTCCACTGTGGGACACCCATGATACGCGGCTGGCCTCAGCAACTTTCCCTAGTCTTGGGGGCAGATTCCATACCCTCTGTCTTCTGTCCTTAACTCCACAGCCAGAACGGTGTGGCTGAAGCTGCCAAGGTCTGCTGCTTGGCGGGGCTGGAACACGCCCCCCTTGTTCAATTACGCCTTCGCCAGCTTTGTTTTCAATAGTTACATCACTGCTCAAGCTTGCCTCTTCTTGAATTTGCTCTGTACACCAGGCTGGCCTCAAACTCAGAGAGCCAGCCTTTGCCTTCCCAGGTGCTGGGATTAAAGGTGTGTGCCACCAAACAGGTAAGTTTTGTTTTTTTTATAATTCCTTGTCACAAGTTGGAAATGTAGCTGGGTGGGATCTTGCCCAGAGGACAGCACTTCTTTAGTACAATTCTTAATCTGTTTGTTGCACTGAACACAGGACTTAGCTTCGGTCTACTTCCTGGTGCCCCCTTTCTCTTCAGCTCACTCCTTTGCAATATGAATCTTTATAAAGCGGGAACACAAGTAACCACATGACAGAGTCTATTCTAGGCTGTTTTGAGATTTTTTTTTTCCTGCCAAAGGAATTAATCCGAATCTCTTCACTTTAGCTTCAGGCAGACTATTCAGACAAGGGCAAAACTTAGCCACATTCTTCACCAAAATAACACAAGAAAGATCTCATGCTAAATGTGATATATATAAATTCTCCTCTTCTGGAACCTCTTGATCCAGGTCCCTACAGTTCAAATCATTCTCAGCACCACTGTCTTCATGCTCCTACCAGTATGACCCATTCAACAGTGCTTAAAGCATCCCACAGCTCTCCTAACCCAAAATACCAAAGTCCAAACCCCTCCAAACATAAACATGATCAGGCCTGCCATAATAACACCCCAGTCCCTGGTACCGATAATCTGAATTAGGGTTTCTATTGCTGTGAAGAGACACCATGACCTTACCTTAGCAAGTCTTACAAAGGAAAGTATTTAGTTGAGGCGGCTGCTTAAAGTTTCAGAGGTTTAGTCCATTATCATGGTGGGGCATGGTATTCTGCAGGCAGACGTGCTGTTGGAGCTGAGAGCCTATGTCTTGATATGCGGGCAACAGGAAGTGAGCTGAGACATTGGTCATGGCTTGAGCGCATGGGAGACATCTAAGCCCGCCCCCACTGTGACACGCTTCCTCCAACAAGGCCACACCTACTCCAACAAGGCTGCGCCTCCTAATAGTGCCACTCCCTATGAGCTTATAGGGGCCAATCACATCCCAACTACCACAGAGAGGGAGGCATCATCTTCGGGGGTGTAGCCATAGCAAGGCGCCCCACCCCCATGCTTCTCCCAGCTACACAGGGAAACCCACTGGCTACTTAATTCCTTTTCTTGTTGCTGATAGAAATCCCTCTAAAAAGCAGTGAAAGGGGAAAGGGTTTATTTTGGCTCACGGGTCCACCGAGGCAGGGCGTCAAGGCAGCAGGGACTTCAAGTTGTCACATTGGGTTGTGCAGTCTGCAGTGGAGAGCAATGCAGCTGCTGCTGAGCCCCGTGTCTGCTCTTAACGCAGTTCAGTTTGCCCTCAGGGATGGCCCTGCTCTCCATAGGCAGAACAATCAGTATAATTCCCTACGGGGCTCCCAGAGGGCCGGTCTCGTCTCTCAGGTGACAAGAGAAGGTGGCGTGTGAGGGAGAGACTGTGACCCAGCATCACATCTAGTGAAAATGTCATATGAAGCGCATCGTTTATGGTAGCTAATGTATGCTAATGGGAAGCATTAGCTGCCTTGTTTTGGAGGCGGTGTCTACTATTGTGTATGTGAGTGGAAGATCCACTTTATGAGATCCTGTCATGAAATGATCCAAGGGTGGGTAGCTAGCGCTGGCTTCGTGCTGCTACCTGAAGAATTTACTGCTTCCTGTTCTCCAGAGACGGGGATGCTAACTGTCCTAGCGCCTGGTCTCCTGGTCTCTGGAGCGTGTGGTCATCGAGCCTACCCTTCTCTCACTAAATGCAAGCAAAAAGGTAGATCGCATTTCATTTCATTAGGAGATAAATTTCCAACTGTGTTTAAGTTTTTATGCTTAAAAATGATCAAACTTGGCACTATTACTATGCAGATCTCGTCACTTATGTAACTGTTTAATATAGGGCAATTTTTAAAACGGGAAACACCTAAAGGTTTTAAGAACGGGGTAATTTCAAGTTGTTACTACTGTGCCGGTTAGTTTTTTGTCAACTTGATTCGACCTAGGGTCACCTGGGAGAGTGACCCTCAATTGAGAGAATGACCCCATCAAATCGGCCTCTAGGCAAAATTGCACGGCGTGTTCTTGATGGATGGGGTTGGAGAGCCCAGGCTGCTGTGGTGGTGCCATCCCGGCAGATAGATGGTCCTGGGCCTGGGATGTGTAAGGAAGCAGGCTTGGGGAGCAGGGCCCGCCATGGCCTCCGCTTCAGCTTTGGACTCAGGGCCCCTGCCTGTTTCTGCTCCTGTCCTGACTTCTCTGTATGATAGCCTGTGACCCAGAACATGAAAACCAAATACACTTCCTCCCCAAGGGCTTCTGGTCATTGAGTTTATCACAGCAATAGAAAGCAAGCTACGACAGTGTGTGTGTGTGTGTGTGTGTGTGTGTGTGTGTGTGTGTGTAAGTGATTTGTATGGCACTGTGTGTGTATGGCAGTGTGTGTGTGTCTATGATGTATATGGCACTGTGTGTGTATGTGTGTGTGTGTGTATGACACTGTGTGTGTGTGAGAGTGATGTGTATGACTCAGTGTGTGGTGTGTGTGTGTGTGTGTGTGTGTGTGTGTGTATGGCTCTGTGTGTGTATGTGTCTATGATGTATATGGCACTGTGTGTGTGTGTGTGTGTGTATGACACTGTGTGTTATGTGTGTATGGCACTGTGTGTGTGTGTGTGTGTGTGTGGTACAGTAAGTACCTGGAGGTCAGAGGAAAGCATAAGTCTGTTTTCTCCTACCTTTACGTGATGCACTCAGGTCATTAGGCTGCATGGTCTGCTGGCAAGCATCTTTTCCTGCTAAACTACCTCACCACTGTCCTCTTTTCTGACAGCCTCTTGGGATGTAGCCCAGGGTGACCTTGGGCTCCTCCGTCTTCTTGCCTTGGTCTTTTGGGTCCTGGGATTGCAGGTGTGGACCTCTACCCTTGGCTAAGATTTTTGAATGTTTTAAGATCTGCATTTAATGTATTTTAAATGTATGATAACATGATAAATATTTTTAAAACTTAGGAGTTAAAGTATGTTAAATGTTTGTAGAAGAAGAAGAAGAAGAGAAATACAAATTCAAGGAGAAAAAGGAGGGATGATATTTCCTAATGGTTAAAAAAACAATTTTATTCATACTTTTTTAAATTGGATGGCAATGGGGCATAAAATAATTATGAGCTCACATTCTTTTTAATATTTTATTAAAAACTGATGGTTTTATGTCTAAACGTCAATATCTGTAGTGAACTGGAAATTACATCCCTTGCAATCACTTAAATTTATGATGAAAACTTTTAGCCCTGGAATTAAAAATACGTGATAGGGAGTCTTGCTTTTGCAAAATCCCCTTTAAAGTTGGTACGCCTCTGGACTGTAGGGCTGTCACAGTGACAGGAGGTGCCATCCTGGTTCTTGGCCCTACCCTCTCTACCTTCCCCATCCAAGGTGTCCATCTGAGCAGCATCCACTCGGCCTGCACGTGGAATTGCTGTTCGTCTTAGTCATCTGTGCATTAGCAGCCGCAATTAATAAGAAAATATCACAACTACAGTTGTGTGTGTATGTGCCCATGTGCATACTTCAGAGGCAGGAAGCTGATGTTGGGGCCACAGCAATGGAAGTGATGAGTGAGGGAATGTGGGTAAGGCAGCTGGGTAAGGCACCTCTTATAGGACACCTCTGTAATTCACTCCTTGGAAGCTTTGTGGAAGGGAAGGGCTTGGCTGGTGTGCAGGTTTTTAATTGTCAACCTCAAACAATGTGGGAAGAGAGTCTTACAAAAATTACCTAGGCCATGTGGGCATACCTAGGCATGTCTTGTTAGCTGATGTAGCTGGAGCTTCCTATGGGTGGCAATATTGCAAGTGTTACAGCTTTGGAGAGAAAGGTATCCTGACTTGTCAGGACCTCAGGCTATACCTGAAGCTGGTCCAGTGGGGGATGGCTTCCCTGTAGGATGCGGCAACAGAAAAAGCTGTTATAGCTGAGCTGGGCTCTGACCCCCTAAGGGGACACCCCAGCAGAGGTATGGTTTCTTCTCAGCTCCAGCCCAATCTGCTTCTCTCTGCTAAAGAGGAAAGCCCTGCAGAACTGTAGCAATCTGCTCTGGCTCCAGAGACAAGTTCTTACTTCTGATCTGCACCCAAGGGGGTTTCCCAGCAGAGATTCTGCTCTGTGCTGGCAAAAGATCTTCACCCAAAAACTCTTTCAAGAGATGAGTTTGTGAAGGAGGAATCCAGGAGAATGGCTGCCTCTGCCAAGGTGGAGGAGGGCAGCTGCCATATAAACAGAGGGGGGAGAATATGGGGCTTCTTAGGGGAGGGGGTTTTCCAGGGAGAAGATTTTCAGGGAGGGAATTGATCAGATTTCAATCTCCTGGAGCTTGAACAAGCTCAGATTGGCTAGAATTCATGCTCAGGGATTGGTTGTTTATTTTATTTTTTTGGTCAGGGATTGGTTGGTTTTCTGCTCAGGGATTGGTTGGTTTCCTGCTCAGTGATTGGTTGGTTTTCTGCTCAGGGATTGGTTGGTTTTCTGCTCAGGGATTGGTTGGTTTTCTGCTCAGGGATTGGTTGGTTTCCTGCTCAGTGATTGGTTGGTTTTCTGCTCAGGGATTGGTTGGTTTTCTGCTCAGGGATTGGTTGGTTTTCTGCTCAGGGATTGGTTGGTTTCATGTTCAGTTGGTCAGGGGCAGACTTGGCTATGGTTTCATAGCCAGGATGTGTTTCTTTCACTGGCTCTGGTTCCAGGGTCAGGGCGGGGCGTCTTTGCCTGGCCCTTTTCTCTACATCTGTTCCCTTGGTGGAACCCTGAACTGTGTGACTGAAGAAAGCTAAAGCAAGGATGTATTTAATCTCGTTGTGCGTGTACTTGAGACCCTGCCCTGACTTCCTGGCAAGAATAGATGGAATCTTCGAACTGTAAGGCAATAAAGCCTTTCCTCCCCGTGCTGCTCTTCCTCGGGGTGTTTGTCCCAGCTGGATTTGGGTACATCAGTGTCTTCGAGACCAGAGGACCAGCAGTGGGAACCCTACGCCAGCACCTGGAGGGTGGTGGCAAGCTCTCAGCTGACATTGCCACTTCCCATCCTTGCTCTTTCTTCCCTGGCTTCCGTTGATGCAGACCCTCCCTCCACCTTTCTGACTGCCCTGCTCTCGTCCCTGGTTGACCTGACCCCAGCAGTCCGTTCAGCTCAGGCCTGGCCTTTGCTTATTACTCACTTATCTTTCTTGCCGTGGACTCATGCATCACACATGCACGACCATCATATGTGCACATGTGCACACACACACACACACACACACACACACACTTGCACAAAAACATTCTCTTCTAGAAGCCGTATTGAATGGTGCTTGGCTTTTCACTGTGTCTGAATAGTTGAGATATTAGCACATTTGATTTCTCAGAAGGCAGTTAGTATTTTCTCACAGAGACAGCTAATCATTTAGTCTTCTCAGATTCAGTGTGTGGAGGAATAATATTTGAAATTGGAATGGGAGTGTCCTCTCTGAGGCGAGCTCATTCCAATCCACAGCACCCCTGCTGCTAAATTTAGACCATGAGACTCAGGCTTATCTCAGGACTGAAATGAACCACCGCCGGCTCTGTAAGGCTCTGCAAGGACCCGAGCCTTTGGAACTCGCAGCAGAGGTGGCACCTCAGAGATGAGGCTTTTGATGTGCTAGACTTCATGGTGACAAGAAGCCCAAGAGTGAGAGCTGAATAACAATTTCTGAAGATTGTTTTCTTGAGCCTGGGAGGCTGAGGCAGGGGGGTCAAGGGTTTGAAGCCCATCTAGGTTGTATAGTGAGCTCCAGAGGAGCTAGGGTTACAGTGTGAAACCCTGTCTCAAAAACAAAAACACAGAAACACCGAGCAACAGCAACAATCCAGAAAGAATTGGGGAGGGATTAGGAAAGACGGAAATTCAGCAAGAAGGAAGGAGGGGGGAGGAAGTATAGAAGAGGTGGAAAGGAGAGGGAGGGAGTAAGGAGGGCTGTCTCTGAGGGAGGGAATAGCCCTGTCGGCGACGCTAAGAGAAAGGTGGCAGCTGGGAGGGACGTTGCGTTGGCGCTGAGCAGGATTCTTGCCCTTTCCCATCCTGGGGGAGGGCAGCGAGACCTCCCTGTAAGGCTGTTGGACAGGTGGCAGAGCTCCGCCTTCGTGTCTTAGCCTACAACTTGGGTAACTTCCACCTGTCTTCACCAGCATCCCCCTGTCTACCTCAGGTTGCCAATGCAAGTGTTCAGCGGGGTGTCCCCTCAGTGGACATGTGCTGAAACTGGAATGAAGGTCCAATGGGCAAACCCTCTGAAAATGGCGGTGCAGAGCGGGGCTCGACAGTCACCAAACACGCCTCTGACCTCCCGCCGCCCGCCAGTGTCTGGGGAAGCCATTTGTATAGAACTTCAGTTTTCTCTCGGATTCGTCAAGTCTCTAATACCCTTTTCCAGTTACACATGGTTTAGACTTTTCTACTCAAAAGTTTAAAATAATTATTTCTGGGGATATGTAGCTTGGTGGGAGTGCCTGGGTCTAGTTTCCTTCGTTGAAAAATAAGTTTGTATTAAATAAAACTACTCAAAGCATATAAAACTTATTTTTTTTTTTAATGGGATAGGGCCTCCCCACATAGTTCAGGCTGGCGTCAAAGTCATGAGCCTCCTCCTCAGCCTCCTGAGTGCTGGGATTACAGGCATGCACGACCATGCCTGGTGGGTAAAAAATTTTAATTGCAGGAAAAGACATGAAGGTTACAAAAAGAAAAAGAAAAAGAAAAAGAAAAAAAGAAAGAAACTTACAAGCACTGACTGAGATACCTGTTTGGAAATCCTAGATGCTCTTCAGCAAGAGCAAGTAAAGGAAAATTCAAGGGTAAACCCGCAGCCATTGGCAGTTGCAGGACCGGCTCACTGGTGTTGAGAGCACTTGGGTGAGCGAGCGGGCACAGCCTCCTGCAGAGCCACTTGGCTGAGGCATCATGGGAAAAGAAGCTTCCACAGGACGTGGCAGAAGCACTCAGGGGAGGATTTCCACAGAGCTGGAGTTAATCCGGACAATTTGGAAAGGCTTGGCCTCGTGCTGTCTTGAAATTGCCTAAGGCGGCACCCAGGTGGGAATGAAGGGCACAGGTGTAAGGTACTATCCCAAGGCCTTACGTGAAGTGCTGGCCCCTTCTGGATGGAAATCCCGTGCCCTCCCTCTACCGCGCGCGCACACACACGCACACGCATGCACACACAAGCACACACACACACACACACACACACACACACACACCACTCTGCAAGGAGCCTGCCTCCCTCTTAACCGGGCTGCTCTGGTTGCCATAGCAACATTATAGCCAAGTTCCCAGCTGAACAACTTTTACCAGATATAAGCGCATTTTCCTCCCCCACCCGCCCTTCAGTGGGTGGTGCTGAGGTGCTGAGGTGGACCAGAGTGCAGGTTGCACAGGAAGGCCTCTGAAGAGGTCAGTGACCTAGGAAAGGAAGGCCACCCCACGTATGTGTGGTACAGCTGATGTACCGTGAAGGACCTTATTACTCATGGAGCCCTCTCTGGACCCTGCAGGACTGAGTCCTACGGTTAGCAAAGCCTTGAACCAAACAAAAACTATCTAAACTTCTCTGAGCCCACATGTCCAGCCTTTCTGTGGGGTCTGGGATCTGAATTCTGAACTCTCTTCCCCTTATTTGCAAAGCAAGCCCTTTAGCCACGTGTCCGTCTCCCACCGTGTGTCCATCTCCTCACCCTGTGGCCACCTCTCCATCTCATGTCCATCTCCACACCGTGTGGCCACCGCTATCCAGTGTGGCCATCTCTCCAGACCTCCGAGGAAGCATTCTACATTGCAAGGATTCGGGCATTACGCTGTCCTGCCCCTGTCACCTGGCAGAATGCACTCAGGCAGTGCCCTGGTCAGCCCAGGGGTCCATGGTTGCACAGTCTGCTCGCAGGTACAAAGGACCCTTCAAAAGACAGACCCCGCCCACTTACGCTCTTAATGCTCTTCCCCTCTCTCTGCTCTCCCCTCTCTCTGCTCCTGGCTCCCTCTTCTCTCCTGTCCTCTCTCTGTCTCTTTACCTCTTTTCCCTTCCCCCTCCCTCTCCTTTCTAATAGAACTCAAGCTCTGTCTGCCTGGCATGTTTGTCCATGTCCTGTCCCCCCACCCCCTGTCCCCTCACCTGCCATGGAATCTGCCATGGTCCCCGCGCAGGACCCCCTTCCAGCTTACCCTATCACTGGAGCAAACGACACACATAGTTCCCGAGTTCATCCCACAGTACCATTTTACCAATGCCCTGTAGAAAAGCCTGTGATGGGAGATATCATTCTGTAAATATGCTTCTCTTATTGGTTAATGAATAAAGCACTGTTGGCCAATAGGAAAGCAAGATAGGCGGAACTAGGAGACAAGGAGGATTCTGGAAGTAGTAGGGAGGAGATTCAAGATGGAGGACAGAGAGAAGAACGCGGCCCCTCTTTCTGGTAAGATGAGACCACGTGGAAACACTTAAATTAATAGAAATGGGTTAATATTTAAGACAGCTAGCCGATAAGAAACTAGTAACCGGCCAACAGCTTTATATCTAATACAGCGTCTCTGTGTGTTATTTGGGGCTGGCGCAGCTGTGTGTCCAGGGCTGGGGGAAAACTGCTCATAAGAAGCCTGTGCTTTGGGGATGCAGGAAATACTTTATTTCTTTGTATGGGGACCAAATTTGTCTCCTTAGAGGCAGTGCTGTCCCTGATGGGGACAAAATTAATGCAGAGGTCAGCTTTTTCTCTTCCTTCCTTCCTTCCTTCCTTCCTTCTTCTTCCCTTTCTCTTCCTTCCTTCCTTTTTCTCTCTGTCTGTAATTTCTTATTTCTTGCCTTTTCTGTTTCCTTTTCCTTTTCCTTTTCCTTTAATTAGCACGTTGTTTTCAATAGTCTAGAATATTTTTTCAAAGAATAAAAGTGAATGATAAATGTGTTGAACCCTACGGCCTGGATATGATTGCTGCCCTCGCCTCACATGGAGTCGCCTGGGTGCCCTGTGTCCCCCTCTCTTCACCTTAGTTCCCTCACCACCAGTGACCCCAGCAGCACAGATCCATAAGGTGGATGGTTGCATGCCAGGCTGGTGTGTGCCAGCCTCCACGACAGAAGTCATGTGTCACCCGGGCAACCCATGGGGTGTTCTAAGGCCAAGGATTTTCTACAGCGAGAAGGGTCTCCTGGTATTCTTTCTGAACCCAGCCAAAGGATGTTTGCTTTCCCACTCCCCTCTCATCCCTCCTCAGCCTTAATTAAAAACCTAATTCCCTATTACCGTAACAACTAGTGGAACAACAACTGATTTGCGTCACCAAATTAATTTTGCCTCTGGGAACCTGGAAGGACGTTATCAGAGCAGCAGGGGTTCAAAAACAGAGACCTCTTTTTACATTTTGAAAACAAGAGACTTAAGTATCAGCATGTGAAGATGCAAAGGTCACACTGTGTCCCCAGCACCCAGAAGACAGGCATGACT
This sequence comes from Cricetiscus sungorus, assembly GCA_030556225.1. NCBI lineage: Eukaryota > Metazoa > Chordata > Mammalia > Rodentia > Cricetidae > Cricetiscus > Cricetiscus sungorus. Next base: position 37,549,883 of record JANBXA010000642.1, read on the forward strand.
GTGTCCCAGCACAAAGACCACACAGGCTCTGATAATTTGAGTGCTTGGTCTCAGCTGGGGCGCTGTTTGGGCAGGACTGGAAGTACCACCTGAGTGGAGGAAATGTGCCGCTGTCATTCCCATCTAGCTTCCTCTGCTGCCAGTGTGTGAGAAGCTGCTTTGACCGAGCTCTGCTGGGCCAGCCCCTGCTCCGACAGCCTGGAATCTCAGGCCCTGAGCCCAGAACACGCCCTTCCTCGGTAAGTTGTGCTTTGGTTGTGGTGCTTTAGTATGCACCATCTATGAAGAAGTTTGTAACGTGGGCTTTGAGCTTGAGACCCACTGGCCATTATTATACAAAATCTCCAGGAGGCAGAGTGTGTAGGGGGGAGGAGAAGAGGGGGCCGGGAAGGGGGAGCTGGGCAGAGCCGCTAAGAGAGCATCACCTTCGTGACTAGGTTTTTTTTTTGAGCTGGAAATTGCTCTCTCCAGCTGTGCTTGGGTCCGGGCTCCAGGCGCTTACTCCTAGGGTGTGATTTAGGGGCTATTTTCAGTCTAATGGGATAATTTATAATTGAGTCCCTAAAACCAAGAGGACTGCAGTTCTGTGGCAAAGCACTGTAGAATTTCAGAGCTGGGAGTTAACACCAAACCCAAACAAGTTAAGTCATAACAACTACAGTAAACCAACCACCCAAACACCCCAGACCATGGCGCAGCACCCAAGCCCCGTGCAGCTGCAGACTCTGTGGTTTTCACTGCAGCTGCAGCAGGTAAAGCTGGTGCCCCCCACCAGACCCAGCAAGCCTGCAGCTGAGGGTTGTTTCCCAGGGCTAGCCTCTGCCAGGGCCGGCTTCTCTGCTGCGGGTCATCAGGTCAGGAGGAAGTCACACTCTGGTCAGGCTGAGGACACCTGAGGATTGTCCTGACTCCTCACCCCCTCCTGGGCTCCCGCAGACCTGGCCTTGCCACTTCCATAGTCTCACCAGCATAGGTGAGTTTTCGTTTGGGTCAGGGTCTTTTTTAGAGTACTGGGTGTGTGGTGTGTGTGTGTGTGTGTGTGTGTATGTATGTGGGGCGTGTCAATTTCTTTCCTCCTAGATGTTGATGGGAAGCTGCTTAGGGAAAGAAGGGTTTATTGGTTGGCTCATGGTTTGTGGGTCAAAAATCAAATAAAATTGTCAGCCATCATTCCAATCTGTTTTAGACTGTGTCCATGGTGTCCTGTTGTGGGTTTGGATGTAAAATGCCCTCCATAGGGTACATGTTTGAATACTTGGTTCCCAGTTGTCAAATGTCTTTCTCTTTGCTTCCTCCCCTTCCCTTCCCTGTTCTCCCCTCCCCTCCCCTCCCCTCCCTCCCCTTCCCTCTCCTCTCCTCTCCTCCCCGTCCCTTTCCCTCTCCCTTCTGAGACAGGGACGCTTGAACGCTCTAAGTAGCTGAGGATTGCTTTGAACTTCTGACCCTCCTACCTCCATTTCCTGAGTGCTGGGGTGACAGATGCATGCACCAGGCCTGTTTATATGCAGTGTGGGATTAAACCCGGAGCTTCATGCGTGCTAGGCTAGTGCTCTACCAGCTGAGCTACCCCAGCCTGGCTGCCTTTGCAGAGGTGTAAAGTCTTTCTCCATCTCTGTCTCAAATCTTTAAACCTCCCTCTGGTAGTTTACAATCCCATTTCACGGAGGAAGGAAGAGAGGCTCGGTGAGATGAGGTCCGTGGACCTGGGATAGTCAGTGTGTGCTCAGCCCGTCACAGATCTGGCCACATAGATCTCCTCCTGGTGCCTCCCCTAACCTAAGCCTGAGGGGAGAGAAATCTCACTGGTAGAGCTCCTGGAGAGCTTTCATGGCTGACAAGAAACAATGGCCAGGCCCTGCTAATCTGCACAATGGGTGGTTTTTCTGGCATCGGAAGGACATGTCTTTCTCCTGGTCACCCAGCCTTCCCCAAGCCAGCTTTTATGGAGAGAGCCTTGAAAGAGGCTGGGAGAAAGCAAGTTCCCACGCAGTTCATTGGGGCCGCCCAGACTTCCCTGCAGCAGAGAGCACGTCCTCTGCGAAAGATGAAGCCAGGGTGGGCGTGGGAAAGCTCAGGGCTCTACCTACAGCTCAGGTTCTCGCTCTGGGAACTGCTTCCATCCATGCGTGTGCTGATATGTCCCCACCCCACCCGGCACCCTGCGCCGTAGATGAGTGAGCTGAAAGGGGAGGAACTCACGGCAGATTTATCCTCTGAGGGGTGTGCAGCAAGGCCTGGGCTGCTCTCCTTGTTGAGCAGGGAGCTAATCTTGGGGTAACTTTTCTCCTGGTGTAAGCCCCCCAGGGAACTTTTCTCCTGGTGTAAGCCCCTCAAGGCACACGGGTGGCCAGGCCCCTCCCCCAGGACCTCCAGCTGCCCACAGAACCCTCTGCCCTAGGTGCTACACCATCCATCCCCCCTACAGAGTAACAAACAAAGCTCTGGACTTGAAATTCCACCAATCTCCACCCTGGAAATGCTCACCCTGAAAAGCAAACCCCCTACACACACTCATACAGGTGTACACACACACTCATACAGGTGTACACACACACTCATACAGGTGTACACACACACTCCTACAGATGTACACACACACACACTCATACAGGTGTGTACACACACACTCATACAGGTGTACACACACACTCATACAGATGTACACACACACACTCATACAGGTATACACACACACACTCATACAGGTGTACACACACACTCATACAGGTGTACACACACACTCATACAGGTATACACACACACTCATGCAGGTGTACACACACACTCATACAGGTGTACACACATACTCATACAGGTGTACACACACACTCCTACAGATGTACACACACACTCCTACAGATGTACACACACACACTCATACAGGTGTACACACACACTCATACAGGTGTACACACACACTCATACAGGTGTACACACACACACTCATACAGGTGTACACACACACACTCATACAGGTGTACACACACACTCATACAGGTATACACACACACACTCATACAGGTGTACACACACACTCATACAGGTGTACACACACACTCATACAGGTATACACACACACTCATACAGGTGTACACACACACACTCATACAGGTGTACACACACACTCATACAGGTATACACACACACACTCATACAGGTGTACACACACACTCATACAGGTGTACACACACACTCCTACAGATGTACACACACACACACTCATACAGGTGTGTACACACACACTCATACAGGTGTACACACACACTCATACAGATGTACACACACACACTCATACAGGTATACACACACACACTCATACAGGTGTACACACACACTCATACAGGTGTACACACACACTCATACAGGTATACACACACACTCATACAGATGTACACACACACTCATACATGTGTACACACATACTCACACAGGTGTACACACACACACTCCTACAGGTGTACACACACACACTCATACAGGTGTACACACACACTCATACAGGTGTACACACACACATTCATACAGGTGTACACACACTCATACAGGTATACACACACACTCATACAGGTGTACACACACACTCATACAGGTGTACACACACACTGATACAGCTGTATACACACACTCATACAGGTGTATACACACACACACTCAGAAACAGGAGGGAAAGGGCAGCAAGTGAGCAGGGCCACAGCTGTAGTGTGTAGAGTGTAGTGTGTAGAGTGTAGTGTGTAGAGTGTAGTATGTAGAGTGTAGTGTGTAGTGTGTATAGTGTGTAGTGTGTAGTATGTAGAATGTGTAGAATGTGTAGTGTGTAGAGTGTAGTATGTAGAGTGTAGTGTGTAGAGTGTAGTGTGTAGAGTATAGTATGTAGTATGTGCAGTATAGTGTGTAGTGTGTAGATTGTAGTATGTAGTGTGTAGTGTGTAGTGTGTAGAGTGTAGTGTGTAGTGTATAGAGTGTAGTGTGTAGTATGTAGTATGTAGTGTGCAGTATGTAGTGTGTAGTGTGTAGTGTGTAGTGTGTAGAGTGTAGTGTGTAGTGTATAGAGTGTAGTGTGTAGTATGTAGTATGTAGTGTGCAGTATGTAGTGTGTAGTATGTAGAGTGCAGTGTGTAGTATGTAGAGTATAGTGTGTAGTATGTAGTATGTAGTGTGCAGTGTGCGGTGTGAGTGGTGTCTCAGTGTTGGCCTGAGCACTGTGGTGGCTGAAGTAACAGGAAGTGCTGCCCAGCATTTCTTTAATCAGGGAACAGGACGAGTGCGCATTTCTCGGGGACAGTGGAGCCTTTACCACGTGACCCTGACAGACGTCTCTTAAGGATGATTCTAGTCCCGGCTGGGGTTATGGCGTGATTCAGTGAAGGCCAGCTCGGGGTGGTGAGGACAAGAGCAGCCTTGGGTGGCCGGGCTTTATTCGCATACTCAGGGACCCTGGGGACATGTCTATGTGACAAGAGTGAGAGCTGGAGACAGCGGGGGTGTTCTGAAGGAGGTGGCTGTTAGCATGACTACTGCACTTTTACATACCAGCTAGAAATGGCACAGGAACCAAAGAGAGGGGGCCGGGCCTCAGGAACCAAGGGACACTTCACGAAAGAATGGTGTGGTCGAGGCAGTGTCCCTGTGTGGCTCTGTGGCCGGGCTACAGCATGGGAGGCCGTGAAGTTGTGCCTTCTCTGTCCTACGTTGACCATGGCTGTCTGCCTGTGTGGGTCTGTCCCCCACAGAGCAGGAAGCAGCCCTGCCACAGTGAGGTCCTGGAGGGCGTGGCACCATGAGCCCACTTCCCCCAGCCCCAGCCGAAGTTCAGTGTTTATAGCAGAGTGCGGGTCCCTCATCCAGCGGAAGCCGGAGAGGACCCTAGGGAACAGCAGCTGAAGAGGTTGTCCTGGCGGGCACAGACAAGAGCTTCAGCTACATTGACACTTCCAAATGCCAGATACAAAGCTGCAGCGCCGGGTTAAAAAACAACTCCGAACTATAGCAGCTGAGAATATCTACCCTGCTCAGTCCCCCAGGGAAGCAACTTGACAGAGTGGATTCAATGGAGTAAGGGGAACAATGACGTAGATTCATAAATCCCACACGGTAAATATGCTCAGGACACTCAGAGAGGGGAAGACACAGTCAGGAAGCTAGTCGACAGGCATAAGAAATGCAGCTGGGCGGTGGTGGCGCAGGCCTTTAATCCCAGCGCTCGGGAGGCAGAACTCTGTGAGTTCGAGGCCGGTCTGGTCTACAGAGTGAGTTCCTGGACAGGTTTCAAAGCAATGCAGAGAAGCCCTGTCTCAAAAACAAAACAAGCAACAACAACAACAAAAACAGAAAAGTCATTTGCTAACTAAAGTGCTCAATGGATGGGTTGGGGGCACCCGACTCAGGATAAATTTGTGAGAAGTTGAAAAAAACAAACGAAAGAAGAGAGAAAAATAAAAGGCGATGTTCAGCAACACAAAGGCGGCCCGCCCCAAAGTGAATTGCACAGTTGGGGGTCAGAAAGGATGGAAGGTTAGGACGGGAAGAACAAGAGAGCAGTATGGAGGATAGACTTAGAAGTGCAGACGTTCTTATTCCTGGCTCTTGGGAAGAAATGGTTGAGGGTGTTAAGAAGAAAGCCAATTGAAGAACTAATGACCTAGAGTTTCCGATCTAATGAAGCGACGGAGACTCTGGTAGACGAACCTGGCCAGAAAGGAATGCAGCCCAGCTCCGTCTTCCTCTTGCTCTGTTTTTAACTCAGGAGCCCATGGGATATGGCCACCCCCTCCATGCTGGGTCTTCCCGTTCCAGTTGACTCAGTCTGGAAGCTTCCTAGCAGACATGCCCAAAGCTTTGTTTCCTAGGTGACGTGAGATCCTAGCAAGCTGACAAGCTGAATTAACTACCACCCCTGTGCACGCACTGGCACTGCCCTGGTGTTTGGTTCTCAGGGTTTGGGCCAATTTCTGTACCTCTCAGATCACGTCCTTTGTGATTTATGGGCAGGAGTGTCTTGGGGCTTTGAGAAAGGAACAGCAAACAACTTGGTAGCTCTCCCTTCCTTCATTGCTGGATGCTCACTTCTGGCCCTACTTCTAAGGCTTATACCCCCAATTGCAAAGCGCCTCATACCCCTAACGACACACCGCCTCCCTCTCCTCTGGGACCGGGGTTCTAGACTGGCCATGGGTAAGTCTCTGGACCTTTGGGGATAACCCCACAGAGAATTGGAGCTACAAGGATGGCACAGGAAGCTTTGAAGGCGCAGCACTGTGTATCCAGCAAATGCTCCCTCAACACCAGCTGCAGCACACGGAGGCTGCAGTTGATTGCACAGCAGGCTCCCTGGCCAGAGACCTCTAAGAGGTGATCCTCTGTGAGGGTTACCTAGATTAGGACACCTGTCGGCTGTGGGGCTGGGAGCCTGGACTGAACAACAGGGAGATAGCGAGCTGAAGATTCCTTGCTCCCTGCTTCCTTACTGTGGACGCCAAGAGAACAGCAGCCTCCAGCTCCATGACTTCCCGCCATAGTGGACTCCCTGGTGAACGCTGGTCACAAAACAAAACAAAACAAAACCCACCTCCCTTAAATAGCCTTTGCTACATATGTTACAACAACAAGAAGAAAAGTAACCATTACTGCTATTATGGCTGGAGAGATGGCTCAGACATTTAGAGCACTGGCTGCTGGAGGTTTAATTCCCAGAGCCTGCAGGGCCCCTCCCAACCATCAGTAACTGCAGTTACAGGGGATCTGATGCCCTCTTCTGACTCCAAAGGCACCAGGGTACATGGTGCCCAGGCGTACATGCATGCAAACACATAAAGCAAAAATTAAAAGAAAAACCTTAACAACAACACAATACATTGTTACAGACTCTTAGGTGTGTTTCTTTTCACTCCATCCTTAACAAACCCCATGTTTTAGTTTGAACATTCTTTCCCAAATGGAGGACTACACTTCCCAGCTTCCTTTGCAGCTCCTTCTGAATGCATTTCTAAATTCTGCCCAATGAAATGTAAGTTCAGGGACCCCATGAGACATGGGTCAAAAGTCTCGAAGACCAAGCCTTTCTCCCTGTCGATGTGATGGCAGGGGCCCCAGTTACCATCTTGGATCACGAGATCAAGTTCCACCTTGAAGATAGGAATCCCATTCTATAGGCGTGGAAGGGTGACCCAGGGGGAGCCCTATTCTTGATGGCCTTTCCAGCTGCCACACTGGACTGTATGCCTTCTGAACATCGTTTATAGCTGTAAAATCTAATTTCAATGTGACTCAAATCATCTCTTTTTCTTTTTTTCAGGGAAGGGAAGGAGGTAGGGGACAATCCACTCTGCCCCAATGCATCACTCTACCCCAAGTGAAAAGACAGGCAGTGTATTATTTTGGCTGTATAACCCATTAAAAGAAAATGCTTATTTTTTTTTAAAGATTATTTATTTATTTATTTATTTATTTATTTATTTATTATGAATGTATGGTGTTCTGTCTGCATTTATCCCTGCATCCCAGAAGAGGGCACCAGCTTCTATTACAGATAGTTGAGCCACCATGTGGTTGCTGGGAATTGAACTCAGGACCTCTGTAATACCATCTGGTGTTCTTAACCACTGAGCCTTCTCTCCAGCCCCCAAAATGCAGATTCTTCCATTCTCCTTCGATTGATGCCTCTTCCATGCTTGATCCACCTGCCAAGGAAGGAAAGCAGTGGGCCAGTTGCCTTGGAACAGCAGCCCAAGGGCCACCTGGGATGCCACCCCCAGGAACACAAAAGTGACAGAGACAGCACCCGCCTCAGCCGTGTAGCCTCACGTGGGAGGACTAGACAGTGGCAAAGCTAACACAGCCACTTTCTCAGAGTTCTGCTGGGGGCTGTTTGCGAGGCCGTGACTGATGCAGTGTAGCTGGATCCTCAGGGGAAAAGCCTGGCTTCCGACAGCCCCAGAGAGCGAGGCTGGGCCACCTTGCCAATTAAAGGGAAGAGTGACAGAAAGGCAGAGAGGGGATTTGAGCAATGTGATGTGTTGGGGCCAGGTGACCCTGGGTTCATCTTCAGGTTGTCATGAGCTCTCAGTAGAGGAAGAAATGGAGCAAAGGGTAAGCAGCCATGGTTCAGGCGTGGCCTTGCTGATCACTGTGCCTGCTGTGGCCCTGCAGCTCTGGCCTGGGTGTGACTCTGCAGCTGTGGTCCAGCTGTGGCCCTGCAGCTGTGGCCCAGCTGTGGCCCTGCAGCTGTGGCCCAGCTGTGGCCCTGCAGCTGTGGCCCGGGCATGGCCCTGCAGCTGTGGCCCGGGCGTGGCCCTGCAGCTGTGGTCCATGCATGGCCCTGCAGCTGTGGCCCAGGCTGTGGCCCTGCAGCTGTGGTCCAGGTGTGGCCCTGCAGCTGTGGTCCAGCTGTGGCCCTGCTGACCGCTATGCCAGCTGTGGCTCTGGGACAGGCTGACTGTCCAGGGTGCAGCCTTGGCTTTGATCCTGGATAGCTGTCCTCTCCTGGAAGGTCTGTTCTGCCGGGTCCTGCTGTTCCTAGAACCCAGGGTGAATGTAGGGGTAGGATAGTGACTGTCTTTGTGCCTTTGTCTGGGAAGGGGGCTGAGCTTCATTCGGTAGATAGACACAGGTGTTCCTATGCTGAGTCAGGCGGAGCCCTGAGCCAGAGCAGAGGCGGCAAACACAGAGTGAAGGCACAGACGCCGGGCCTTGCCCTGCTTGCAGTCTCCTCTGGCCCGGGTGAGTGGCCAGGGCTCCGTGGGAAGCGACTGCTGAGGGCCTCATGTACTGATTTGGATTAAATTGCCAGGGTGTAGGCTTTACAGACATGGTAGTGTGATGTTTTCAAGACAGCCGATGGTGGCACCTGGAGGGGGCAGGAGAACCACCCCAGATGGCTCAGCTGTGAGCGCAAGAGCAACTGAGATTCTTGATTTTTCTTTTTCCTGTGCTGTTGTGTTTGAAAGTCTTTTTCTTTCTTGTTGACAGGAGGAATACAACATCTCTTTAAGAGTCCTGGTGACCTCAGCTACCATCTGCCTAGGTGGCACAGCTAAGGCTTCTTGTCCTTGTTGCAGTGTGGGGTGGTAGAAAGCCCCTGGTAAGCTGTGGCTGGCCGGTGACTGAGTGTCATTGAGCTTTAGCTAAGTGAGAGCCCGGATTTCTGTAGACCAGTGGTTCTCAACCTGTGGATCAGGATTCCTACGGGCGGTGTCAAATGACCCTTTCACGTGGGTTGAAAATCAGATATCCAGCATATCAGATGTTTACATTACAATTCATAACAGTAGCAAAATTACAGTTATGAAGTAGCAGCAAAACTAATTTTATGGTTGGGGGTCCCCACAACACGAGGAGCTGTAGTAAAGGATGGCAGTGTTAGGAAGCTGAGAGCCACTGCTTTAGACTCAAGGCGTAAGAGCCGGAAGGTATGGGTTGGGTGTATGGCGTTCGCCATTCATTCTTTCCCAACACAGTTCCTAGCGTGTGGGTCCTGAAAGACACCCTGAAGCTGTAGCTTCAAATGAGGCTTCTGCCATTCAACTGCTCCTCAGTCAAAAGCGGTGCAAATTGAGTTGTATTCGGGAGAAGGCACAAGTGTTTCTGCTGGTAAAGTACACACAGTTGGTGCAGTAATAGAGATGGGGCATTTGCATACCTATGAATATTCACGCCCACCTAGCTACATTCGCGTGCACATATAGTCGCTTATTTACATGCAGATCTGTGGATATCTGCATCAGATGGAAAGGCGTAGCTGACTGTTACAGAACCCATGCCAACAGGACTGCAACTCTCTGACAGTGCCTGGCACAGAGTAGACACTCAATGAAAGCAAATTGGGAAACCCCACAGTTCTTAAGATGCATCAGGGTTAGCTCGAGGTGGAGGCGCAGCCACTGGGGACTCCGAGGAGCAAGAATGTCCCAGGCACTTGGATCTGAGGGAGAATCTGGAGCTGGCTGGGTCTGAGCCTGCACAAAGACTGCCCATGGGCTCCGCAGCAGAGATGGGGATGTGAGAGGCTCCCCTGAGCCGGGGTGACCGTCCCGTTCCCTCCTCCATCCCTGGAGACACACATTTCTATATCAGTTAAGCAGCCCTTCACGGACAGACATGCAAGGGGACTCCAGGGCTGGATG
>JANBXA010000642.1:37565000-37642500 GCA_030556225.1 Cricetiscus sungorus
TCATGTCTTGTTCTTTACAAGAAAAAAAGCCATAAAAGTGGTAATGAGTAATGATAATTTATGATGAGACCTTTAAAAATATCATCTTATTATTGAGAATAAATTCTACAATAGGACATGGAAGTGTTGTGAAGGTTTTCTTGTCCCTCCAGGTCTCACCGCCCTTCTCAGCCCCAAATAAACACACAGAGACATATATTAATTATAAAACTGTTGCTCGATGACTAGGGCTTCTTATTGGCTAGCTATGTCTTAATTATTAACCCATAACTACTGATCTATGTATTTCTACATGCCTTATCTTACCAGAGAATGCCTGACCTGTCCTATCTTTCCAGGTGACTACATCACCTCATTTTGTGGGCTCCCTCTGCCTACCTTTCCCAGAATTCTCTCCTCTCCCTGCCTATCTTCCTGCCTCTTTTCGCCTAACCATATTTTATTGCCAACCAATGAGAGAAGCATACATACAGAAGGATGTCCCCATCATGGAAGGGTATTCAAATAAGCTTTACAGATAGCTGGACTTTGGGATTCTCAGATTTGGGTGTTCAGATCTCTTGGGATAGGGAGGCAGTACAGTCATGCAAGGCAAGCTTGAGGTTCTGAATGCAAACCCTAGATCCCATACTTTAAAAACAATGCGAGGCATGGTGGTATGGGCCTGAAGTCTCAGAGCTGGCAGAGCAGAGAAGGCTGTCCCCGATGATCACTGTCACCATCAGAGCCTGCTTACAAACGCCACACCAATGCGACACCCTGTCTCCAAAGAGTAAGGTAGGTGGGATCTGAGGAATGCGATACTCAAAATTGTCCTCTGACACACACACACACACACACACACACACACACACACACACACACACACAGAGAGAGAGAGAGAGAGAGAGAGAGAGAGAGAGAGAGAGAGGGAGGGAGGGAGATTAGATAGATAGATGACAGATGGATGGATGGATAGATGGATGTATGCATGGATGGATGGATGGATGGATGGATGGACACATACAGATTAGAAGGTAGATGATAGAGAGATGGATGTATAGATGTATGTATGTATGTATGTATGTATGGGCGAGAGCACACCCTTTGTGGTCGGGAACGTTAGAACATCTACAGCTTTGGGATCAACTCTAAGCTGTAGTGCTCAAGATTTATTCAAGTTTTCACGTGGACAGCTTGCTTATGTGTTGGCTACACTGACAGGATGCATCTTTCTGAGTCACAGTGATGCTCCTGAAGCAGGTATGAACTGGTTCTCATGCGTGTTGCATGTATGTTTTCTGCCAGCCCGCCAGCCCGCCAGCTCGCCTGCTGCTGGTCTGGTGCGCTGGCCCCAAATAACACTCAGAGACTCTGTATTTGATACAATCCTGTTGGCAAGTTACAATTATTGTTTATGGGCTAGCTCTGTCTTAATTATTAACCCATTTCTACTTATCTAAGTATTTCCACGTGGTCATCTTATCGGGGAGCCACCGCCGGCATCTTCTTTCTCCATGCTCTCCATCCTGACTCCTCCTAACTACTTCCTCTTTCCTCCTCCTGGTCTCCTAGCCCTGCCTATCTAGTTTCCTATTGGCCAACAGGACTTTATTAATTAACCAGTATGAGAAACATATTTACAGAATAACATCTCCCATCACATGTGTGGATTCCTTGAATTAGAAACGTTATCGAATGTCCTCTGTAAATCAATTTGACCTTAACCCCTGAGGACCAGTGCACGTGGGACTTGCTGCAGCACTCCAACTGTCCTGTCATGTGTTGCTCCAAATGTGTGCATGCATGCGTGCGTGCATGCGTGCATGCGTGTGTACGTGTGTGCGTGCGTGCGTGTGTGTGCGTGTGTGCGCAGGTACCATGAGTTCAGAGGGTTTTCGTCTTGTGCAGACAGCAGAGCAAACACAGCTTTTGGTCCTATCTTCAGATGAAAGCTGTGGCCAGAGCTACCTGTCACAGTACTTCTGTCTCAGGGGCTGTGCCTGCTCTCGACCCTGAGGTTTCCCTGTGTTCCTGGGGCTCATTCAGAGGGTGCTGGAGCTGCTCTCACATTTGTGCCAAGAACTTCCTTGCAGTTTTGTCTTGGTAGGACCTGATGTTCGGCTTACTGTGTGAGAGGCTCATCATCCAATAAGGTGGTCCATGCTGACTCTTAGATGACAGAGTATCTGCAAAGAGCCAAACAGCCTCGGGGCTGAGAGATGGCTCAGTGGGTGAGAGTGTTGGCTGTGTACGCAACTCAGGACATGAGTCTGAGTTCCCAAGCATTTAAAAAAGCTAGGTGTGACCCCACATCTGCAGGTAATACAGCACTGTGGAGGGTGGAGGCAGGGGGATTGCTGGCTGCCAGCCTAGCCCCAAGTTCAGGGAGAGACGCTGTCTAACTGTCCAAAGGGGAATATGGTGGGGAATCATAGAGCAGGGCAGCCTCTGAGTGCACACACACACACACACACACACACACAGGAGAGAGAGAGAGAGAGAGAGAGAGAGAGAGAGAGAGAGAGAGAGAGAGAGAGAAAGATGCCAACCAAATTCCTGACCTGTCCCCCGAGATCCTCTGCAACTGTAGTTGTCAACTCTGTCCCCATCCTGTCACCTCAAGCCTCACCAAGTAGATGCTGTTTCTCCAGGGCAAGAGTCAGATGCAGCCTGTTTGCACCTGGCACCATTGAGAGAGGACTCTGGGGGCGTGCTGGACAGACACATGGGCTCTCTCTCTCTCTCTCAGGCGGTCACATCGCTCTCTTGTTAGACAGGGAACCCAGGGTGACAGATGGCTAAGCTGAGCTTACTCCCCATGGAATTTGGTGATAGAAACATAAATCCAGGATGGCCTCAGAGTCTCCTGTGTCTCCGGAAACTCACCGCAGTCCAGGAGGTCATTCACAAGGTCACCTCTGAAGTGGCAGAGCTGGGGCCGGAAGGGAAGTGTTTCCCAGGAAGGCATCATTCATACAGCAGGCCGGCTCCTGCAGGCACCCGCTCCTTCCTCCTTGTCCCTCCTTGTCCTACTGTTTCCTGGCTGCTTCTGCTACCCGGGAGGGCCCAATCACAGTGGCCGTTCCAGAGGTCGGTGTTCAGGGGAAGCAGGTGCTGAAGTTAAACATCCACTTGGTGAATCGCCTGGGAGCTCGGTCCCAGCTAGTCTCCTGCGGTCAGCTCCACGGGGAGTGGCGGTCCCGGGGTTGCCGAGGAAGTTAAACACTTGGACCCGCTGGATGAAGCCCCTTAGAGGTGCTAGTAAGATTTCAGCTAAGCTTCCAGGCTCTGCCCCATGGCAGCCACAGCGACCCTGTACCAACAGCCTCTAACTCCCAAGCTTGAGGGAATTGAACATGGATCTGCTGGGAGAAAAATGAGTGTTCAGGAAACCTGCCACTTCTGAGAAAATTACAAATGACCAGAATCGGCTCAAAACGTGGGGGGAAAATATTCTGACTAAGCCAAGCCCCCGGATTGCTGCCCAATCATTACCGAAAGAACAAGAATCAAGCATAGTGTGCAGCCTGCTCTCCTTTAACCTCCGAGGGCTCCCTTTCCAGACCTTTCAGGGCTGTCCAATGACCCGTGTCCCTCCAATGCCCCACAAGGGGAGCAGAAGGCACACTGTTGCTGGTCCCTGGATGCCTCCCGTCTTTTCTCAACTCCATAGCCCAGCAACCATCTCCTCCCTGGCTTTCCCAATTCAATTCTGTTTCGTCCCATCTTTTCAGGGTTCTGTTTTCCTGCTGGATCTGTGACTGTTTCTCTTTACCATGATGGATAATATTTATTATAAACCAACAAGCGTAAGTTTAATAGCTTAATTAAAATTCATGATAAAAGGACAAAAAAAAAAACCCTCTAAATTTTTCTCTGAGACCATTTTTGGGCCAATTAGAAATATTGAAGCTGGAATCACTCTAGAAATTAGCAATAATAAATTACAATATTTGGAGGCTAACGGAAGATGGTCAAAGCTGATTTGTTGGGGAAATGTGAATGTATGTTAGATATTAACATGGAAATAATTTTAAGTGTGTTGTGGAAGTTAAGAGAAAACATCAAGAGTAACATGAAAAGTGTGGAAATAGTAAAAGTTAAAACAGAAATTAATGAATTACAGGAGAAGGAGGAAATGGATTTAAAAATTGGCACATAAAATCACTTACATTAAACATAAAAAATAAAGCCAGGTGTAGTGGTCCATGCCTGAATCTCAGCATCCAGGAGGCAGAGGTAGGGGAATTGCTACAAGATTAAGGCCAACTCGGTCTACATAGGGAGTTTCCAACCAGAAAATTGGATTCTCAGGGGAAAAAAAATACTACGAACCAAGCCAAGAAGAAAGAGGAGGTGGAAAGGGGGGGGGGAAGGAGAGAGAAAGAGGAGAAAGAACAGGAGGAAGAGGAGGAAGAAAGACAAAGGGATCGAAAAAGAAATCACACAGGAGAATTAACGAGAAACTGTGTCCTTTAAAAGATGCTTCATGGACCCCTTGATACACTCACATGCACGTTAAATTAAAACCTGGATATAATCATCGTTTCAGGAAAACACAGGGATTACCAAAATTCACCCTCTAACAGATAGGAATTCTAAGCGGACTGAAAACCAGACAAGACTCAGCAGGCGGTGACCCTAAGGCTTCTCAGGTAGAGGAATCTTTCAGACATTGAAGGACCAGCGGACTCCAGCGCAGGCTGTCTCTGAGCAGCAGGATGCTAAGCAAATCATTCAGGGAGAGCGTGTGCAAACTAGGCACAAATGGGCAGTTAGGATAAGAGACAACGTAGAAGAAGCCTCCCCAAGATGGGGGAGGGGTGTCTTAGGTCACAGGTCCGGTGGTTTGGCCCTGGCCTGATGTCCTTACGCACTGTGTGACTCCAGGAAGGCGCAGTCCTCCCTCTCCCCTGCCCTGGATTCCTGGCAGGGGCTCCCTCCTTCAAGAGAGGAAGAGTCTTGGTTTTGACGTCGTCGGGAGTAAAGATTGGCATCAGAACACAACACCTGTGTGGTGTTCTCTAAAACCGGGCCCGGGGAGACGCTAGTCAGCGGCAAACTGACCCCGTGTGCCGCTGCATTTACCCCTCACGGGACACCTGCAGCTCCTCACTGCTGTCGTCACACCCCTGCAAGCGAGGAGGCTGGAGTGGGCTATTTAAGTCCATTATCACAGCGAGCATTTGCAGTCTAGTCTGTCTTAATTTCCAGGGTTAGCCCTGGGGCCTTCCTTGTGTGGAGTTGGATTTTACTTAATCAGTTTCCTAGATGTATAATTTACACACCATAAAATCCATCTATTGAAAGCGCTCTCCAGGTTTGACAGACACAGAGTTGTGTCCATCACCATAATCTAATTTGGGGGCCGCTTTTGTCATCTCAAAAGAAAACGGGGGTTGGGGGAGGTGAGGGATGGGTGGTGCAGGAGGTCTAGAGCGCTGACCGCCCTTGCAGAGGGGGCCTGAGCGCAGACCTGAGCTCCTCAGTCAGGCAGCTCCAGAGGACCCCTCTCCTTCTTCCGGCTGCCATCAGCACCTGTGCACATACACATAAATAAAAATTGAGTAAATCTTTAAAGAAACGAAGGAAGGTCTCCTATCCCTCCCCCGGATGATCTATTAATCATGAGAGAGCAAGATGAATAACAAACGCAGTATGTTTAAAATCAGTGTCCAAAGGGCTGGAGATTCCATATCCGACAGTTCACAATTGACTCTAACTTCAGCTCCAAGAGACCCAATGCCCTCTTCTAGCCTCTGAGGGCACTGCACTCATGTGTGCATATGCCACACACACACACACACACACACACACACACACACACACACTATAATAAAGCACATTTCTAAAAAGGTGAAATAAAATCAGTATCCAAGACCTTTATGTTTCTGTATAGGGAATATATAATCTTTTGTTCCATGTAGAACAAACATGTATATAATATTTCATACTGTGTACAATCACATACAATGCAAAAGTAATGATATAATACCCTAGACACACAGGAATTAATTTTCTTAGACAGCCTCGCCTGTAACCCTGACTAGTTTTTAACTCATTATAACACAGAGAAATTTTTGAAATACTACTTGACTATCAGGATATGGTGGCACACACCTTTAATCCCAGCACTCAGGAGGCAGAGGCAGGTGGGTCTCTGTGAGTTAGAGGTCAGGACCCTGTCTCAAAAATAACCAAATAAACAAATACGTACTTTCAAACTAACTCTTGGGTCAAAAAGAAAAATCCAAATTTCAGTTAGAACAATGAAGTGATTGTATGACATGGCATTTGTGGAATGAGCCCCGAAGCTTTTTAAAAACCACATGGGGAACGGTATCCCTACATTAAGTTATTAATAAACAGAACAAAAGTGAACGAGTTCCCAGGTCCATTCAGTAAGTTCAATGAACAGCATCACATGGAAAGAAGAAACGAACGGTGATAAAAAGCAGGAGTTAATTAATTAGACTGCAGACCCTCGGTAGAACTGATAAGCACCTTTAAAAGCTAGTCCTTTGAGGAAAAAGAAAAGATAAACAGTAGTATGAAACATTTTCTAGCCAGTTCAGCAGGACGGAATGAGAGAAAACAGAAATCCATGAAATTGTTAATGAGCAAACAAGGCAACCAAACATGTTTAGCAAAAAGAGCCTAAACTCCTTAGGAAGTGAGGGCTCTTGCTTTGTTCATAGATCTAGTTCATTGATTGACTCAGCAGAATTCTTGTCTGTCAGGATAGGAGAGATGGCTGCTCTTGCAGAGAACCAGAGTTCAGTTCCCAGCACCCACATGGTGGCTCACAGATATCTGCACCCCGGTTCCAAGGGATCTAAAACCCTCTTCTGACTTCTGCAGCCCCCCCCCAATGGAACAGACATATATGCAGGCAAAACACACACATTAGAAAGACAAACAAGTCCAATTTTCAATGCCCAAATATTCTTCATTGTGGAAGGCCCATAATTTGCTTTTTGTTTTGTTTGTTAGTTTGAGACAGGTTTCTCTGAGCAGCCCTGGCTGTCCTGGAGCTCACTGTGTAGACCAGGCTGGCCTCAGCCTAACAGAGACCCGCCTGCCTCTGCCTCTCAAGTGCTGAGATTAAAGGTGAGCGCCACCACCGCCCAGCTCCATTTGGCGTTGAGAAATTGTTGAGTGTGAGTCTCCAGGGACCCAAAGTGTAGAGTCACAAAGTGGGAGCAGGGTAAAGAAAGGCACAGGAAGGGACGAAAAGAGAGTGAAACGCAAGGGAAATGAAAAGGGAAATGGATATCAAGGACATGTTACAGGAAGTCACACACCATAACAAAGCCAGCTCCTACTGAGGTAGAAGAGACCCAGCTACATACAAGGCAGGATCAGGTTGAAAGACCAAAAGTAAACTTAAGGAAACCCCCCACTTAAAATAAAGGACACTCTGACCTAGAGAGTTCCCAGACAAGATTAATTAGCCCTAAGATCCTGCTGATAGGAACAGTGAGACCATCCGGCCTCAAGAAGAAAACCCATGACTGGTCACGTACTCAACGGACAGGGAGTCACAGCCCCACCCTAAGCTTGTGGTTTTTTTCCTTTAAAAGTCCCCGTGTCCAGAAAATGTTGCTTCTCTAGCCTTCGTGCTGAGGGAGCCCGTTTGCGCAAACGTATCCCGTTCATTAAAGCCTCTTGCGTGTTGCATCAACTGGACTGGACATTGAGTTCTTGGGGTACCGACCGAAACGGGGAGACTCCTCATTCTGAGGGCCTTACAAGGTCAGCGTGAGGCGTAACATGGACAACCACCTTGAGGCACTCCCAGAATGCAGAGAAGCACGCTAAAAGTTTCCAAGCCAAGAAAGATGGGTGGGCATGAGCTGTTGCTTTACAGAGGACAGAGTGTCAGGGAGCTCCCCTATTCGGGACCAAGCCGTCTCCCGTGTGCTGGTGCTGTCGGCAGTGCTGCTTGTCTATGCTGAACGTTAATAAATGTGGTTGTCACATACAACACACACACACATACACACACGTACACACACACACACACACATACAACACAGACACACACACACGTACACACAGACATGTAAACAGGCACATGCAAAGACAGACAGACATACAGTCAGACATGTACAGACACAGATATACATATAGAGCCACACACAGAGAGGCACAGACAGACAGACAGACAGACAGACAGACAGACACACACACACACAAAGCGGTACCCAGTGTAGCATTGTGGTTTGTGAAGCAGGTGACATCCGCCAGAAGATTCAGGGAATGGGCTACCTAGAGTGGACCTGTGTGGCTGGCCTCTGAGTTCAGGTTCTCTGAGGCTCAGCTCCAGTGACAGCAAGAGCTGGCTAATATCCGCCAGTGACTCAGCACAGTTCCTCACACACTGAAACTGGCAGCATCATTATTAATACAATCATTAATATTTATTCCAGATGAATTTTTAAAAAACACATAAAAGAGGAAGCACATTCCAGACGAGTTAACACAACCCATATTCAAAGCGGCCTACGACTGTTTCCAAATGAGTTTAGTGACTTACAAAAGACGTCCATTAACATTTAAATGTGCCCAAATCAAAAATGCTAAAATCGGAGCTCCAGATGCTTTCCGAGCTAGGAATTGTTTCAGAAGTGGAACTGAGCCTCGTCAGACTCTCCTCACAGCCCTGATGTTTCCCTCTGAGAATCAGCTTCCTCCCCCTGCACAGGGAGGAGCATCAGGGACGCAGGCGCTCCTCATCTGCAGGGCTGCCTACGATTCTGCAGCCGCTCCCCTTCTCTCCGCCCTTGCCTCGTATTTTACATTACCCAAAGACCAGTTAATAGGAGCCACCTCCAGGGACATTATCTGACCTCCTCCACCTGGGATCTGAGCACGCAGGGAGTTTTCAGATGTTTAAAGTGTCAGGCACACCATTACCCGAGAAAATGGCTTTACCTAGCAATTTACCAACTTTTACAAAATCATTTCTCCAAACACCGGCCGAGCTCTGTGAAGGAGCAAGATACGCCTAGAAAGCTGCAGAGAAGCCCCAGACGTGCAGTGACTTCCCAGATGGATCGCCGCCAGACCTTTGTGACCTCGTTAAAGATAAATTAGGTAGAAATGGGCAACATAGTTTTGTGAAAGTGATTGTGTTTGGTGACTTTTCATTGCCATCAGAAGCACCCCCGGGTATGACCCATATTCCAACACTCCTTTTTCCATCACTACTTTATGGGCAGCTGAAATGTTATCAGCTGGTCACCATCACTGTGTGTGTGTGTGTGTGTGTGTGTGCGTGTGGCGCACGCCTGCCAAAGTGTGTATGTGGAGGTCAGAAGATAACTTTCAGGATCAGGTCTCTTCTTCTAACCAGGTGGGGGCGGAATCAAACTCAGGTAGCCGGCTGTGTCAGCCCTTTGAGCTATGTCCACACTCTTGCTTGTTTAAAAATTTTTTTTACATTTATTTTGTTTATGTTTTGCGTACGTGTATGCATGTATGTGTACCCCATGGGTGCCTGGTGCCCATGGAGGTCAGAAGAAGGGAGCAGATTCCTGGAACTGGAGTTACGGATGGGTGTGAGCCACCATGTGGATGCTGGGAATTGAACCTGGGTCCTCTTCGAGAGCAGCCAGTGCTTTTAGCCGCTGAGCCATCTCTCCAGCCCCTCTATCCCTGCGTCTTTTTGTTTGTCTGTTTGTTTTTAACCTCAAACCCAACAAGAACAGACTTCATTGGTCTGAGGACTTGGTTTTCCCGAAGCCTGTAGCTCAGTATCAGCAGGGTACAGTGATGGGAGATGTGATTCTGTATATATGTTTCTCATATTGTTAATAAAGCCCTGTGGCCAATAGAAAACTAGATAGGTGGGGCTAGGAGACTAGGAGGAGGAAGAGGAAGTAGTAGGAGGAGTCGAGATGTAGCCCGGGAAGAAGCAGGAAGCCTGCTGCGCGGCTCCCCGATAAGACGACCACGTGGAAATACTTAGATAAGTAGAAATGGGTTAATGATTAAGGCAGAGCTAGCCCATTAACAATAATGGTAACTGGCCAACAGGATTGTATCAAATACAGAGTCTCTGAGTGTTATTTGGGGCACACGTGGTTGCAGGACAATGGCGGCAGGACCAGGAGGCCGGCGGGGAGACCTGTAACAGTACAGAACATGCAGTGTTGGGTCTGAGAGTTAGCTTCTCTGTGAAGAGTAGGGAGAGGAAGAGCCTGGCTTCCCTATGGAAGAAACTGTCTCCTTTTTTGTAAACTATAAGATGGAGATAAGAAGTCAGTGCGGCTGGAGTTAAGAGCACTGGCTGTTCTTCCAGAGGACCTGGGTTCGATTCCCAGCTCCTCCATGGAAGCTCACACTATTAACTCCAGTTCTAGAAGATCTGACACCTTCACACCAATGCATATAAAATAAAGTTAAGAGAAGAAGAGGAGGAAGAAAAAGAAGGAGGAGGAGGAGGAGGTGGAGAAGAAGCCACCAGCTTGCCTGTTTCTGTGACTTCTAAACTCTGGGGATGTGATGGGGGCTGTCCACTTTCCTGGACTCCCCAGGTGGCAGATTCTTGAAGCCTTGGGCCTGCTTTATGGCCTGGTTTCGGAGTCAGGCTCTCCTTCATTCCAGACCCTTTGTGTATAAAGGGTAGAGGATGTCTTTTTCTACCTGGCTGCTTCCTGATGGCAGAGACCGTACCAATTTAAAAGTTTTGGGGGTCTGAAGTGACTGTAAGAGAAACATCCATTCACTGCAGGAGGAACTTTTGTAAAAGTTTAAATGCAGGGTTGAAAGGTCGGAATGAGGACAATAAGGAAGGATGGGGTGACCAAGGGGAGGAGGCAGGTGGGAGCCAGGAGCCCACCTAGAGGAGGAGGTTATCTGTGTATTAAATAGAAAAGGAAGGAGACGGGGGATCCGCGTGAACATTGAGCATGTCTGAGGGTGTTCTTTCCACCTCGCTTTCTGTGTATTTACATAGGAGCAGCACTGCTAGGATCTGGGATCTGCTTTAAAAGATTAAATTACCGCTGGACTGTGGTGTTGCTCACCTTTAATCCCAGCACTAAGGGACAGGCAGGAGGATCTCTGTGAGTTCAAGGCCAGCCTGGTCTACAGAGAGCTCCAGGACAGCCAGGGCTACACAGAGAAACCCTAACTCCAAGAACTAAAACAAACAGAAAAATTTAAATTATATAGTGAGTTGATCTTTATTTATATCCTGGCATGAAGAGTCAGGAGCCTGATTTTTTGGGATTACTAAGGTTATCCACTTGTTAATGTAATTTATTCAAGACATTCTGGTATGGAAGCACATAGGTTGTCCCCCACCCCGCCCCCAGCATTATATATAACGTGCGCGCGCGTGTGTGCGTGTGCGTGTGTGTGCCTGTGTGAGTATGCGTGTGCGTGTGCCCATGCCTGTGCTACAGGTCAGCATCAGGTTTTTCCTGGGTTTCTTTCCTTACTGTCACTCATTGGCTGGGTCAGCTGGCCCGAGAGCTCTCAGCATGGGGATTACAGACTCAGCACCACATTTTTTACATGGGTGCTGGGATCAGAACGCAGGCATGACAGGCCATCTTTCCAGACCCAACATAAACATGTTTTAAGGTAATTTGTTTATTTGTAGTCTCTGAGACGAGGTCATAGTTCCCTGGGTCAGGCTGGCCCTGTACCCAGGCTGGCTTTGAACTCATGAGCCTCCCCTGTCAGTCTCCTGAGTGCTGAGATTAACTCCCTGCCACATCCAGCCACATTGCAGAGCTTTTCCCGTCTGTATTGCAATGTGTCTGAATTCATTTCCACAGTGTGAAAGGAGATATCAGCAATAACCACCTGGTATCACTGTGGAGAGTATCTGGCCAGCTCTCCTATGGTAAGGCGTTAGCTAAGGATGTCGTCCTTGTTACCCGTTTATCCAGTTTTAGGCCATCCCAGGTGGCTGCCAGCAGGCTCATCAGCTTCGGACTGCTACAAGCTTGCCCAGTAGAAAGGCAGAATGTTAAGTTCCCGTGTGGCAGACACTGCTACTCGTCGGCATTGGCTCTCTGCCTGTGGTTAGGCACTGTTGTGGTTTGCCTGGGCTGAAACAGAGCGGTTCTGCAAACAGCAGACCCTTGTGTGCACGCGGCCACCTTATACCCAAAGGTCCAAAGCTGTTGGTTGCTTTTTTCCCCCCACTCTTAACTCTTTTGGTTCTTTTAGAGGGCCTGCCACTGAACTCCCAAATAAATCATACACAGAGGCTTATTCTTTCTCATAAATGCTGGCCATAGCGTGGCTTGTTTCTAGCCAGCCTTTCTTAAATGGCCTGTCTACCTTTTCCTCTGGGCTTTTGCCTTTCTTTTGCTTCTGTATATCTTACTTGCACCTTCACTCTGTGGCTGGGCCGGGTGGCCGGGTGGCCGGGTGGCCGGGTGGCCGGGTGGCCCCTAGTGTCCTCTTCTACGTGTTCTCTTCCGCTAGATGTTCTTCTTCCCAGGTTGTTCCTTTTATTTATCCTCTCTGCCCGGCAGCCCCCTCTGTTTCTCTCTCCTGCCCTGCTATTGGCTGTTCAGCTCTCTATTAGACCGATCAGGTGTTTTAGACAGGGAAAGTAGCACAGCTTCAGAGTTCAACAAATGCAGCATAAAGGAATGCAACATATCTTTGCATCATTAAACAAATGCTCCACACAAATGTAATACATCTTAAATTAATATTCCACACAGTCCAACACAGCTCCAGGAAGTCCGCCAGTCACTCGGGTCCCTCAGCTCCGAGGAATTCTAGAGAGGGACTAAGAATTTGGGTTCCTGAGTATGTTCCGGGAACACTCCTACATTGATATTCATAGGTGTGGATACACAGTCACCGTGGGTCAGCACAGTCAACATCCAGTTTCAGGGAGATGGTCTTACAACTAATCCCGGGGTTCCCTGCTGGTCACTGCCTGGATCTGTACGGGAGAAACCAAGCCAGCTGATCCCTGAAGGCCACGGGCAGGGCTTCAGTTGTCTGAACATAGACTCTGAGGGACAGTGAGCTTCAAACCACAGCAAAAAGCCAAGCAGAAGACAGTCTGGCCGTTAAATGACGCCCAAGTGACTGGTGAGGGGAGCGACAGCTGGGGCTGGAGGACACTCCGGTTCCACTCTCGATTTGCATATGGTAAAGATCGATTCTCTTGTTAATCCGAAGGTATGACACATAGGTGATATTTAAAGGGCTCAATGGAGCCCTTTAATAAATGTTAATAAACATTTTTCCTGATCATATTCACTTGACCTGGTAACCCACAGATGAAACCTTGCCCTGTCTGTCCAAGGCTGCCGGACCAGCAGCGGAAAACAAGCCAGAGCTGCCACGGAGGGCCAGGGCACTAGCAAGGGCTGGTGGACGGGATGGGTGTTAGTCCCTTTCATGAAATTGAATTTGTGGGGAACTTTGTAGATCTCACACTCCAGTCTTATTTATTCGGAATGTTTTATTTTTTAGTAAATGCCACTTATTCTCCTTAGCCCTCACAACTTCAACAGATAAGAATTCTTTTAAAAATTTTAACTGATATAATTATATCATTGCCTCCTTCCTTTTACCCTTTCATATTTGTGGCCTTTTTTTTACCCTTAGATTATTATTGCTACACACACACACACGTGCACACACATGCACACACACGTGCACACACATGTGCACACACATGCACACATGTGCGCACACATGCACACACACGTGCACACACACGTACACATATGTGCGCACACACATGCACACACACATGCACACACACATGCACACATACGTGCGCACACACATGCACACACACACTCACAAGCATGTGCGACTACAAGCAGGATGAGTCTATGTAATATTGCTTGAATGTACCTTATTTTAGGACTGATCACTTGCTGTTGGATAAACAGTTAGGGGGCTTATCCCTGGGGAAGACTAACTCTCAAATTCCTTACTCGCTGCAGTTCTTTGTCTAGGGATGGGGCCATGAGATTTCCCCCTTCCCACATTAACATCTGTTAGTGTTGTCAGCGTTTGGATATTGTTTTGATATCATGGCTATAATGTCCCTGTCATTTCTAGGAGACCCAATCCCACGCCTCATTTCCCAGGTCTCTGGCTCCTACAATCTTTTCGCTCCTCTTCCATGCTGCTGTAGGACTCGGGTTGTAGATGTATCCGCTGGGGCTGAGCACCCCACAGCAAGCCGCTCTGTGCATTTTCACCAGCTGTGATTTTTGACAATGGTCTCTGTGGCGAAGAGAAATTTCTTTGGTGAAGAGAGCTACATTTATCTATGGGCACAGGGAAGGTAAGGACTTTTTTGGTAACAGCTCTTACTTAGTTTTTTATTCATAATAAACTTAATTTTGCATTCCAGCTAGACTTTGAGAGCATAAGGAAAGCAAGGGGCCCAAAGGACCACAAAGATTCCTTAGGGGACAAGAGCACAAGGGTGCTGTGGGTCTGCCGGGTGAGAGGCGTTCATTCTCTTGACTGCGGAAGGAATGGCTTGGTGACTGAGGTACACGAAGTTGTCCACAGTCAGCTCCACAGCACCTACAAATTCCAGATACGGAGTCTTAATCCCAGCTGACTGTTAGGAAGCTTCCATGAGAGTTCATCTTCACTGTCAGCTTGATTCAGCCACCTGGGGGACACTTTGGGGGTGTGTGTCGGTGTTTCCAGAAAAGTTTAAGTGAGGAGGAAGATGCCCCGTGGTTGTGAACTTCACCGTCCCATGGGCTGGGGTCCTGCACTGAGTTAAAAGGAGAAAGTGAGCCGAGCACAGCGCTCATGTCTGAAGGGATCTCTAGCGGGACCTAGCATTGCAGGATGGCTTTGCCCTCTCCCTTGCTAACAGGTTAGATCACATCCCTAATAACAGCCCCTGAGGGCATTCCCTTATTTGGCTATACTAGCTAACCTGTCCTGTCAGGACTTACCAACTCACCCTAGCACAGACTTCCCCATTTCTTCTTTATAACCCCATTCCTAAGCTGGGCAGTGTTGGCACACACCTTTAATCCCGGCACTCAGGAGGAAGGCAGAGGCATGAGGATCTCCGTGAGTTTGAGGCTAGGCTGTTCTGCACAGCAAGTTCCGGGACAGCCAGGGCTACACGGAGAAATCCTGTCTTGAACAAACAAACAAACAAACAAACCCATTCCTGCAAAAACTGCTGCTGCTTGCTGTCTGCCTTTGCCTGACCCAGAGCCGCTTCCGCCCACCCACTCCATCCCTGCTTGCCCCCCTGGGGTAATAAATCTCCTTTGTGCTGGGAATTTGGTGTCTGGGTGCATCCAAGTCAGGCCTCCATCATCTGCATCACCCTCAGCATTCTTTCCTTCCGAGCTCCTACAGAACAGCTCACCAACCATATGCCAAAATTCCAAAGTCCTTCATAATCCCCACCACACACACACACACACACACACACACACACACACTCACACACACACACACTCACACACACACACACTCACACACACACACGCGCACACACACACACACATACCACACACACACACACTCACACACACACACACACACTCACACACACACACACACGCACACACACACACATACACACACACACACACACACACACACACACACACACACACACACACACACACACACTAGTAGGGTCAGGTCGTCACAGTAAACCCCACAGACCTGGTACCAACTTGTCTTAGTTAGGATTTCCATGGCTGTGATGAAACACCATGAATAAAGACCAAGCAAAGGAGGAAGGGTTTGTGTGGCTCCCACTTCCACATCACTGTTCATCACCGAAGGAAGTCAGGGAGGGCAGGAGCCTGGAGGCCGGAGCTGGTGCAGAGGCCGTGGAGGGGGCCGCTTACTGGCTCGCTCCCCACGGCTTGCTCAGCCTGCTTTCTACAGAACCCAGGACCAGCAGCCCAGGGTGTTCTAACCCATCAATCACTAATTAAGAACATGGCGTACAGGCCAGTCTCACAGAGGTGATTTCTTAATTGAGGCCCCCCCCCTCAGATGACACTAGCTTGTGTTAAGTTGGCATAGAACCATCCAGCACACCCACCATGTTGGACTCTACCATCAAGCCATGAGCCCAAACAAACCCTCCCTTCCTTAAGTTGCTTTGGTCACAGCAGTGAGAAAAGCCACCAAGTCTCAGAGATGTGAGCCCAGCCATGCTCTGGACAGACCCACAAGCGTTTGGCTCATCAGATGTAGGGGTCACCACCGTGGGTGTTACAGAGTTAGTCAGGAGCCTGGGTTAAGGCCGGGGGGAATGGAGCCGCCCAGCCAACACAGAAGAAACCGCATTCACGTGGAAGCTGGTGCTTTGCCCAGGGCTGTTATTTCTCCCCAGCGTTCAAACAGGGATCTCTGCAGAGACCTCACTGGCCATGGGCGATCCCTCAGCATGACGGGAGTGTCCATCCCTTCACATCTTGTATAGCTCTATTAAAAAAGCTTCTTCAGGAGCATGCTTGCCCAGATTCCATGTCAGTGAAAGGAACTCCTTCTACCAAAACGGCCTTGCTTGTTCCCAAAGGCATGTTGTCCCCAGCTGAATATAATTTATCCCCTGGTGCTCTTATCTTCTGAATTTGATGGCCTAACACAATACACACTTTTTTCCTTCTGGTTATTTAGTCAGTCACTTGGGCTTGTAAGACCCTCAGAATGAGGAGTCTCCCCGTTTCAGTCGGTACCCCCAAGAACTCAATGTCCAGTCCAGTTGATGCAACACGCAAGAGGCTTTAATGAACGGGAAACATTTGCGCAAACGGGCTCCCTCAGCACACAGGCTAGAGAGAAGCAACGTTCTCCGGGCGTGGGTACTTTTAAAGGAAAAAAAAAAAAAACCACAAGTTTAGGGAGGGGCTGTGACCCCCTGTCCGTTGAATACGTGACCAGAGTCATGGGTTCTCCCCTTGAGGCCGGATGGTCTCAGGTCAGCAGACCTCAGGGCCTCAGGGTGTGCTAATTAATCTTGTCTAAGCAAACCGGAGTTGCAGCTATCTGTTTGTTTCTTAAGGACCCTGTTTACCACCTGCGGACACACTGACCTGTAGGAGGGGCAGTGCGAATTCTTGGTGTCAGGCTTTACTTTTTGTCTTTCAGGCTGAGCTCAGCTGCCTGCTGGGGTTCTTCACATGTTCACCCAAACACCGTCACCTCAGTAATCTGTCCTAAAACAAGATGCAGAGGACCCAGGTGCTACCACAGGGGGGAAAACGAAAGACACATGCAGACACAAGTGGCAGAGTTTGTGGCCGCTTCTGTGGTCCCATTAGACCATGGAAATGCCGAGCCCAGACTTCTTCAAACATGTTAGATGTCACCGAACCGTTTCGCTTTTGTCCTCATGGACACTGACTGAGCACCAGAGGGAAACTGAGGGAAAGTTAGTGCTTCTATAACAGTGTGGTATTATAAAGCGGAAAATAAAGACAATTCAAAGCGTAAGCACGGATAACGCGTGTGGGGATTCCATTCGACAGCCAATCGCAGTGGGGTGGCTCGGCTCAATGGTTGTGGTCATCTCTGGGGGTACCTGAGCGCCTACTGGAATAAAAGGCAAGGGTGGGGCAAAGGAAGCTCTCTTGTGCTGGGAAATTTTAGTCCTTGTCCCTCACAGCTCTCTCCCTCCCCACCCAGCTGTAGAACTCCCGTGCTCTCAAGGTTGAGCAAACAAGGCTGTTCTCAGAACTTTCCGGTGAGCAGAGCCCGAGCCTTGACCCCAGGAGTGGTTAAGTGTTTCAATCGTCGCCGGCTGGGTAAATCTGGCCCTGCGGGTGTAGCACTCCTGGATGTAGCCAGCTGGGAGTGAGCTACAGGAACGTTCACGGCTGGCGGCTTGGTGCTCATCCCCTTTTGGAATAAGCGACAGCCGAAACGGTCACCGCATGGGCTGGATCCTCAGAGGCAGCGGCTTCCTACTGTATTGTGAGTGTCCCTAATTGATTGGCACCTGTTAACAAATCTGACTTGATCAGAACCCCCTCCCTCTTTAATGATGGGGCACAAAACTGCTCATCTTTCCCTTTGGACGAAAACGGAATTTCAAGCTAACACTAAGAGACACCGTTTTTAAACGTCTGTCCAGCCCTTTCGGGGCCAAGGTGTGCTTCAGTCAGACAGGAGAAATGAGCTGGCTGAAGGGACCACAGGGACCGGTCAACATGGCCTACTGTCTTACAGACCTGGGGCCCAGAGGTGACACGACCTCCCGGAAGCCACTGAGCCGGCCCCACTGCTACTTCTCCAACAGACGCAGAGGCTGGAGGGCGTGGCCAAGCCATGGGTTCTCATCAGAGGGCGTGGCCAAGTCATGGGTTCTCATCAGAGGGCGTGGCCAAGCCATGGCCTCTTAGAGGGCGTGGCCAAGTCATGGGTTCTCATCAGAGGGCGTGGCCAAGCCATGGCCTCTTAGAGGGCGTGGCCAAGTCATGGGTTCTCATCAGAGGGCGTGGCCAAGCCATGGCCTCCTCAGAGGGCGTGGCCAAGCCATGGTTTCTCATCAGAGGGCGTGGCCAAGCCATGGGTTCTCCTCAGAGGGCGTGGCCAAGCCATGGGTTCTCCTCAGAGGGCGTGGCCAAGCCATGGGTTCTCCTCAGAGGGCGTGGCCAAGCCATCCGCCCTCCTCGGAGCGCCTGTTCCTTCCTTGGAAACTTCTGGTTCTGTAATTAAAGTTTCTTCAGTCATTTGCTCAAAATCACAGTCTATCAGCAACACTGTTTCCCCCTGGTGGGCCATTCCACTCTTCCCCGGAAGCCTCTCATTTCACACTGTAACATTTTTATTAAAGTCGCACTGAAAAATGAGGGAAATAAAAGTGAGGGCTGCTTCTCACCAGCCCACCCACCCCGTTTTTTATATCCCTCGGTCCCTTTCCCTCCATCGCTCTCCCCTCCTCTCCTCTCTCCCCCGGCTCTCTCTCCCCACCTGTCCCTTCCCTCAAGGATAGCACCGCAGCCACACCCGGACGGACGCCTGTCCAGAGTCCCTGCTTTCTTGTGGCCCTCAGCACCCACGGGGAAGGAAGGGGCCAGACACAAAGCCCACCCCAACCCCTAAGCTACTTGACCCAACGCTACAGCGGACCCGTTCTTATCCACCCTCCAATTCTCTCCCTTTACATGCAGACCCCAGGTTTTTGTGGGGAGTTTGTGGCAGGGTCCTTTTTAATGTCCACTTACACAAATAACTTCCATGAGCTCGTCCTGTTCTCTCCCTGCTTCTCTGTGCGGTCCTGGGTTATTTAATGAGCTCAGTAGGCATTCAGTTTTCTCTGGGGAGACACTAGATTTCTTTACATTTTTCCTCTACAAGAATCTGTTCTACTCTTCAGGGGTCACTGGAACTGCTTGCTATACGGACTGATACTTTTCAAGTGGCTGCTCGCGGGTTTGGATCGGGCAGATCTGGATTCAGACCCCACAGGTTTTAAATGCAGTTAGAGAAAGTGTCCTTACTCCTTTAACAAAAGGAATTTTGTGATTTCTGCCAGAGTCTTAAAGCACTTGCAGGTACCTAAAGGCCCGCAAGAATGCTTCCGCCTGCTTACTGCAGGAGGAAGCAGAGGGGGGGAGCTTAGCTAGAAGAGCTGCGCAGAAGGACCCGGGCTGCAATCACGTGCTTCCTGCACACGAGCCTCCTACACACTCGCTTCCTACACACGCGCCTCCTACACACGCGCTTCCTGCACACGCGCTTCCTACACACGCGCTTCCTGCACACGCGCTTCCTGCACACGCGCTTCCTGCACACGCGCTTCCTGCACACGCGCCTCCTACACACGAGCTTCCTACACACGCGCCTCCTACACACGCGCCTCCTGCACACGTGCCTCCTGCACACGCGCCTCCTGCACACGCGCTTCCTGCACACGCGCTTCCTGCACACGCGCTTCCTACACACGCGCTTCCTGCACACGCGCTTCCTACACACGCGCTTCCTACACACGAGCTTCCTGCAGCCTGCACTCGTGCCTCCTACACACGCGCCTCCTGCACACGAGCTTCCTACACACGCGCTTCCTGCACACGCGCTTCCTACACACGTGCTTCCTGCACACGCGCTTCCTACACACGCGCTTCCTACACACGCGCTTCCTACACACGTGCTTCCTGCACACTCGCTTCCTACACACGCGCTTCCTACACACTCGCTTCCTGCACACGTGCTTCCTACACACGCGCTTCTGTGATTTCCTCGCCCCCTTCCTTTACTCTGGGTATTGGGGATGGAGTGATGGGTCTGTGGATTAAGTGCTTACTGCAGAAGGACCTGCATTAGGGTTTCCAGCTCCCTAGTGAAAGCTCAGTGTGGGTGGAGCCTACGTCTGTAAGCCTGGTGGGTGCTCTGGGGAAGGCGGAGACCGGGATCCTTGGAGCTACTTGGCCAGTCAGATATTCTAAGCAATTTTACCAAAGGTGATGGAAAAGTCACTTAAAGTTTTTCTACACGTTCAAGTTAGTCTTAAGTGAGAGTGGGTGTATCATCTGCCGATTAGGCTAGATTAGTGGGTGGAGGTGTTCCAGGAGAGGTAATATAAAAATAGTCACAAATTTAAATTATTCTAGTCCTGTCACATAAAGCAGAATTTAAAGAGGGGAGCCTTGAAACGGCTCCTGCTAGTCATCATGACAAATGGGGTGGGGTGGGGGTGGCATAGAAACAGCTCCTGCTACTGTCAAGATTTGTGTGAGCACAGAGTCAGACAAGGAGTCACATGACGTAAAGGAGGTAAACTGAGGAACAGTGTTCTTAAGGGAGCCTGCGGTGCTGGTTGGTTTTCGCAAACTTGACACAAACACAGACAGAGCTGGGAAGACAGACTTTTAATGGAGAAAACTCCTCCATGAGACTGGCTTGGAGATAAGTCTGTGGGGGCGTTTCCTGACTGCTGAGTGACGGGGGAGAGCCCAGCCCTCTGTGGGCGCGGTGACCCCTGGGCTGGTGGTCCTGGGTGCTGTAAGGAAGCAGGCTGAGCGAGCCGTGAGGATCAGGCCAGTAAGCAGTGATCCCCGTGGCCTCCACATCAGCTCCTGCCTGCGTTTCTGCCCTGACCGCCCTCAGTGACAGATGCCGTGTGGAGCTGGGAGCTGACACAGACAGGCTCTGTTCAGCACAGGACACACTGAGGGACAAACAAGACAGAAATCTGTGCCTTTGAAGCTGACCTTCATGTCCCTGCAATGCTTGTCTGATGGAAGTGTGTTTGTTGGCCTGAGCTTTGGCTGCTCGGCACCATCGTCATCATTTTTAGTCCCAGTTTAGAAAGTAGAGTTAAGAACGGAAACCCCAGCAGGGCATTGGTGGCCACACCTTTAATCCCAGCACTCGGGAGGCAGAGGCAGGCGGATCTCTGTGAGTTCCAGGCCAGCCGGTCTATAGCGCGAGTTCCAGGCCAGCCAGGACTACACAGAGAACCTTGTCTTGAAACACAAAACAAAACAAAAAAAGAACGGAAACCCCGACCACCAAGAGGAGCTGGAAACTGAAGTTCAACCCTTGTGGGCAGGAGGTGATCAAATCCTGGAACACGGGGCACCCACGAGCCTCACAGGTCAGCTTTCTCAGATATTGTCACTAATTATCTCAAGGGTAAGACACCACCACCAAGGACTCTGTGGAAAGAGGATTGGAACTTTGTGCCCAGGACCCGCCTTCATCTTACTTTGACTCTCTCTAACTTGCTCCTTTTGCTACTACAAAACAAAACAAAACAAGAACCTGTGGTTGTGTGTGTGTGTGCGTGTGAGTGAGTGTGTGAGTGAGTGTGTGTGGGGGAGTATTGTGTGTGTGAGTATGTGTGTATGAGTGTATTGAGTATGTGTGTGAGTGTATATATGTGTGTATTGTGTGTGTGTATTGTGTGTGTGTGAGTGTGTGCCTGTGTATTGTGTGTGCGTGTGTATTGTGCGTGTGAGTGAGTGAGTGTGTGCACTCATGTGGTGTACCGCGTGTGGTCTCCACGCATGGGTGAGCCTGTGCACACAGGCAGATTCTAGAGGAAATGTCAGCCGCCCTGCTCTATCACTCTGCCTTATCTCTTGAAACAGGTCTCACATGGAACCTGGAAGCTGTCAAGTCTGGAAGCTGGCCAGCCCCAGGGATGCTGCTGTCCCCACACCCTCTCTTGGTGCTGGAGTTGCAGGCAAGTGTGTGGCTATCCTTTGTTTTTTATGTGGGTGTTGGGTTCTGAACTCAGGACCTTATGCTTACATAGAAAGTACGAGACCTGCTGAGCCGTCTCTCCAGTCTCTGTAATAGCAAATGCGGCAAGCTTTGTAAAAGTCCTCTGGGCCATTGTGGTTAATATCAAGCTAGAATGAGGCCCTGGTGACTCTCGAATGTGACCAGTTGGCCAGAGGAGAGGGTGGGTCTGAGGACCCCGAAACTTAAACGTGCTGTTGGAATTCAGGGCAGAGCAGTGGTTGTGAGGGAACTTGCCCTGGCCTTAGTTTGGCGGCTGTGTTTCTTATGACAGTGGCCACTGGACGGCATCACTGAATTCCATCACACACTGCCAGTTCCCGGGCTGGGGATTTGTAGACCGCAGTGGGCAGGCCATCCGCAGAGTCCTGTGCTCCCTGGCCCAGTAATATGACTTGTTTCAAATCAAGTCTACTCATAAGCCGCAAGGGCCGCTTTTGGGCTCCATCAGTGGCTGACTGCACCCGGCAGAAGGGTTGATCTGGGAGTGTGCAAGCCTGGAAACAGTCCCCAGCTCCTTCCTGGCCCTGACCATGGCCCAGATGTGGGGAGCATGAGCTCAGAGTTGATCAGCATGGCTCTGTGTGTCCCCTTCCCCCTTGCGAGAGACAGGATCCCCAGGGCAGCTCTTCACAGAAAGGCGGATTTCTTTCTTCTGTAAAAACAATTTGAACAATTTGTGTAAACAGGCAGGTTCATGAGTGCACACACACACACTCACACACACACACACACACACACACACACACACACACACACACACATTAACAAGTCCCGAGAAGTCACCTGTCTCTCCTTTCCAACATCTCGATTAATGTGCGCCACCACTCCTGGCGCGTTTGTTTAAAACAGTCTACTGTGCAACCTTGGCTGGCCTGGAACTCACAGAAACCCCCTTGCTATTGCCTTCCCCACTGCTGGTGATTAAAGATGCCCCTTTCCCTCCCTCCCTCCCTCCCTCCCTCCCTCCCTCCCTCCCTCCTTGATAGGGTCATGCATAGCATAGACCAAACTCACTGTGTTGCCACGGGTAACCTTGCACTCCTGATCTTCCTGCTGTGTTAGACACGTGCACACCACACTCAGTTCAGCCAGAGCTGGGGATCAAACCCCGAGCCTCCTGCATGCCTGGCAGGCTCTCTACCAATGGGACTACACCGCAGTGGCCGCCGGGTGGAAATGCTTTCTGATCTGATTAAAACCAAGGACTTGGGTTGAGAGACCAAGAGTAGAACTCTGAGATTTTCTCACAGGGTAGGAAAGGAGTTTCTGGTTTTTAAGTTTTACTTCTCAATGAACTAAAACTCAACAAAACAAAAGTTCAAACCTCTGTGGGGGAATTAAACCCGGCAGTTGAGGCCGGGGTAGCCTCCTGCCGAGGGCTAAGGTCGGGAGATCCCCTGTGAAAGGGATCTGAACAGCAAGTTGGCACGGGGCCAGCTGGCTCACGTCTCTGCTTCAGACACCTGGCATAGAGACCTCAGCTTCCCAAAGTGAGGGTCCCATAGCTCCACTCTTCCTTCCAGCCCTTAAGGCTCATCCTGCTGCGTAGTTCTGGGATGAGCCGTGCATGATGTGTCTGTAAGCGTGTGTGCACTTCAGCTCACTCTAGCTCTCCCATATTAGAAAACACACACAGGCGGGGCTGGTTTAATCATCAGATAGTGGCTGGTGCGCTCTCTCTCTCTCTCTCTCTCTCTCTCTCTCTCTCTCTCTCTCTCTCTCTCTCTCTCTCCTTCTCTCTCTCTCTGCTGAGTAATTGCAGTATCTGGCTCCCTGAAGAATGCGTCTCTTATTACAATGTACAGGAGAGGAAGAAATAACTTGTTACAGAATGTGCTGTTTGAGCAGATAGAGATGCGGGAGGTAACGGCAGTGTCTTGACCAGTGGCTAGCTTTGCCATATTGAAGTAAGCTCCGTGTGGAGGGTCTCTGGTGCCCAGGCAGACGTGACTCACTGTCATGAAAAGCACTGTGTTATTAAAACATCTTAAATGCCATGTTCGTTAGGACTCTGAAGTGTTTGAAGACTGCCCGCCACACTGGGGAGATGGCTCAGCTGTTAAAGGCGAGGCTCACAACCAAAAGTATAAGACTACATGTCTGTCTAAAATGTATCCCTGCTTGACCTTGAAAACGTATCTAAAAGGGCTACTAACTGCTAACCTACATTTCTTAATTATCCTAAATAGTTTGTAATAATTGTTTTCAAGGACTAGAACTTTATATTTTAAAATGAGCTGCATAGGTACAATACCTTAAACAAGAGTAGAAACATACATACAGCATGTTAAAAACAAAATAAACTTAAATTTGTATCAATATACAAACATCCATGCCAATGCAAAATATTTGAGATCAGTAGCTGATTTTTAGAAGATTCAATATTCTACCTTTTTATCCTATCATTCCTATATCCCCCATTTTTCCTCTTCAGAAAGATATCTCTGAATCTAACCTTCTCTGCTTAGTTTCCTCCCTGGCCATGACCATCAACTTGCAACCATCCCCCTAAACAATGACAAACATCCATAACCCACTCAAAGACCAAAACCCACCCATCCCACCTCTCAGGAATGTGGGAGTCGTGTTCTCAAGATCACTTCCTGTTGTCTTGGGGCGTCAGCGTCTTTAGCGGACCCTGAGGAAATTGGGATAATGGTCAAGTCCTGGGATACCTGGCTGTATTGTTTTTTGTTTCGTCTCCATGTGGTGGGAAAGTTCAGGGTTTAGCTGAAGTCCTGGCTGGCGTAGTCTGTGAGGCGGGACCAGCTCAGCTAACAGCTTTGAAGCTGTTCTGGTGTATAATTCTGAGGAAGCTGAGACAGAGGCTCTGAGAGGCTGGATGACCTGGGCTTCTTGTCTTCTTCATTGGTATCTGTTACAGGAATTCATTCTGCCAATAGATTTGGGGTTCTGCCTTAGGGCGTCGATGTGACCTCTCATAGGGAAAGAGGGGGGTCGCTCTCTCTCTTGTGTGCTGGTCGGAGAGCGGATTGTTGCTTCCATTGACGCCCTGCAGCCCCCCCCCCCAGGGCAGAATGATGGAAGACCATGGCAGCTCTCTATCTTGTTGTTATGTGTGTTTCGTGTTTCCTAACAAATCTTTGCTATTTGGGCTCTCTCTCTCGTGGATTCACGTACTTTCACCAACAGGTGTCTGGTCCCTTTGTTCTGAAAACACACAATTGTAAAGGTAACACACATATCTTCACCAGCACACACATGGAGTGTACAGTGTGCAGAAATCAGCTGAAAATGTCCTTCCTGCTGTGTTTGAGCAGGTAACAGGCAGCGCTCAGCTTTATAAGTCACTGTGGATGCATAACCAGACTGGTGGAAGTCCGCATCCATGCCACGCGAAAGGACTCTGTCGCCAACGAGACTGATCATGCCCCACGCAGACTCCGTGTGGAGAGGGATCTGCTTATGTGACGCCTGCCTTGTAGCTTTTCTTCCTTTCTTCATGTTTGCAGCCAACAGTCTCAGAGGTCTCTCCCAGTCAAATCTTATCTTTATTGATTTTTGAAGGAATCCACAGCTTTTCCTTCCCTGTGGAAACAAAGGCATGACTTCTCCCCCAACACAACACATTTCCTGACTTCCATTCTGATATTAAGACATCCCTAAAATATATAAGCTGGTTGAACGAAACAGTTTCCATAATCCAATGTCTCTTAGCAGATGGTATTTTTGCTCATTAGAATTTAAAATTTTAAAGCTAATAAAGGACTTGCTATGTGGGATCCAGGTGCCTTCTTTATTTCCCATCCTTGGGAATATTATCCTTGGGAATGGGTTATTATTTTTATATCACTTTACTCTTTTTTTAAAAAATTTATTATTTTAAACCTTCTCTATGACTGTCTATACCTATTTTCTCTCCTTCCTTCCTTCCTTCCTTCCTTCCTTCCTTCCTTCCTTCCTTCCTTCTTCATCTAAGCGCATTTTCATCACACCTGTGGCCTTTTCTGGCCATGTGAGTCAATCCTTAAAGGGCCAGTCTACCCTCTGCATGGCTCCACTTAGCAAATGGCACTGGCAGCTGTCCCCCTTGGTTGGTCCAGCTGCACCGCACTGGTGCTGGGCTGAGATGCTGCTTGGCTTTCCCTGAGAGCTGAGCCTCATCCCCACAGCATCGGCTAGGATCTGCTTCCTCCCACCCAGCTGTGCGCCTGCACTGGCGTCTCGTCTCCTGCCAGACAGCACACCAGCTGCTCTACGCCTGAATATCCATGCCCAGCGTTGCATGCCAATGGTGGCTGGACTGTCTTTGGACTGCCAGTTCTCAAATAATGGCACAGACTTCTTATTAATTACGAATGCTTGGCCTTAGCTTAGGCTTGTTCATAACTAGCTCTTATAACTTAAACCTGTTCATATTAATCTGCATGTGGTCTGTTATCTCTCCTCATTCTGTATGTGCAAATCCCTCCGAGTCTCACTACTGAATTCCCTGTGCCTCAGATTCTTCCCAGAGTTCCCCCTCTCTCTACGAGGAAGTCCTGCCTTTCCTCTCCTGCCCAGCTATTGGCCACTCTGCTCTTCATTAAGCCCATCAGAAGGTGCCTTGGCAGAGTCACATCTTCACAGTATAAAACGATCATCCCACAACCACAGATAACTAAGTTCAGTGGGTTGATAGACTGGATCAGGGTGGCCCAGAGCGTGACAGCCTGAGACTTATAACTTGAACTTGAGTCTGTGCCTGATGACTTGTGACATCTTCAGTGCAAAGTGGGCTAGGCCAGCTATGATTCTCGTGGCCGAGACAAGCACCTGACAGCGCAGCCTAAAGAGGGCAGGGTTACGTTAGTTCTCAGTTTGAGCGTCACGGGAGGGAAGGCACGGTGTGGCGGGAGGGTCATGCGGCATCCACATCAGGCAGCACAGCGTGGTTGTCACGAGAGATTGTGATGGCTGACCTTGGTTGTCAACTTGACGGCATGTGGGATCAACTCAGACCCAAGCAGCTGGGCACCCCTGTGAGGCACTGTCTTGACTGGATCACCCGAGGTCAGCAGACACACCCTAAGTCTGGCCGCACCTCTGGCAGTCTGCATACAGGGGCGTGGAGGATGGAAGCTTTGCTTTTTGCTTGCTTGCCCTCCCCTCTCTGGCGAATGCATCTGTCCTGCTGCTGAGTCGTCTCTCCAGCCTTACAATGCATAGTCTTGATAGTACCTAGAAGAACAGAGTGCCCAGGAGAGACAGAAAGAGAGTGGGTGTGTGTTTGTATGTGTGTTTGAGTGTGTGTGAGTGTGTGAGTGTGTTTGAGTGTGTGTGAGTGTGTGTAGTGTGTGTGAGTGTGTGAGTGTGTGTGAGTGTGTGTGTGTGTGTGAGTGTGTGTTTGTGTGTGTGAGTGTGTGTAAGTGTGTGAGTGTGTGCATAGTGTGTGAGTGTGTGTGAGTGTGTGAGTGTGTGAGTGTGTGTTTGTGTGTGTGAGTGTGTGAGTGTGTGTGAGTGTGTGTGAGTGTGTGTGAGTGTGTGAGTGTGTGAGTGCATGAGTGTGTGTGTGTGAGTGTGTGTGTGTGAGTGTGTGAGTGTGTGTGAGTGTGTGTGAGTGTGTGAGAGCGTGTGAGAGCGTGAGTGTGTGTTTGTGTGTGTATAAGTTGTGTAAGTGTGTGAGTGTGTGTTTGTGTCTGAGTGTGTGTAAGTGTGTGAGTGTATATATGTGTGTGTGAGTGTGTGTAAGTGTGTGAGTGTGTGTTTGTGTGTTTGTGTGCTTGTGTGTGAGTGTGTGTAAGTGTGTGAGTGTGTGAGTGTGTGTTTGTGTGTTTTGTGTTTGTGTCTGAGTGTGTGTAAGTATGTGAGTGTGTGTTTGTGTGTTTGTGTGTAAGTGTGTGTAAGTGTGTGAGTATGTGTTTGTGTGTTTGTGTGTTTGTGTTTGTGTGTGTTTGTGTGAGTGTGTATGTGTGTGAGTGTGTGTAAGTGTGTGTGAATGTGTGTGAGTGTGTGTAAGTGTGTGAGTGTGTGTTTGTGTAAGTGTGAGTGTGTGTGCGTGCGCGTGTGTATACAGGAAGATGTGGATCATCAGGAAGGGCTGTACAACAACACCTGCAGCCAGCACATCTTGTGTGGAAAGAGGACTCCGCTCCTAGAACCCACTAATCACATTAAGTTTCAGAGACAATAAGTTTCACGTCTGGACAGGGCTGTGAGTGGCATCAATAGTGTCTGACTGTAGGTGACGGACGGGAGGCAGATGAGTCCCTTCTTCCATGTGTTGCACCAGACCCCATCCACGGGTAGGAAAGGGGAGGGAGAGACGGAGGGGAGGGGAGGGGCAGGGGGAGAGAAAGATGCAGGCAGCGGAGTAGATGCATGAGCAGACTACCTTCCACAACACACTCTTTAGGAACTTGGGATAAGGGCTAGAGCCCACGGCCCTGGAGTGGTGTCACTCACTCAGTCCTGAAGTAGAGACAGGGAGAGGAGGCAGGGCTCTGTGTGGCCAGGAGGAGGCATCTGCAGGGAAACGGAAGCCACAGGGTTCTCCTCCACTTGCAGCCTGCAGCATATTTTTGGATGTGTGTGGTGTAGTTAAATGTCCTGTTCTTACAAAGGTTGGCGCCTTGAAGCTCCGTCTTTCTTCTCAGCTGGACCTTAGCCTGGGGTGACCATCACTGAGGGATCTCATGCCTCGGGAGCCTGAGCTAGGCTTTTATGTTCAAAGGACATGCCCATTGAAGACTTGGGAGATGGACTTGCTCTGATCTTCATAGCCTTCAGTTCTCACAGCCAAAGCAGGCTGCTTAAAAGGGTGAGTGCATTCTCCCCCACCCCCACGCCATCAACCGCTCAAGGGCAGAGGGGCCTTACCCAGCTTGGCGATGGAGAAGCCATGTCCATACCAGCAGCTTAGGATACTTGGACTTCTGGCGCCATCTTTCCAATAGGCAGCTTCTCCCAAGACACCATTTTTCTTGTGAAAAACACCGACCAAAATTTCCCGTTAGACCGTAGGGGCTGGGCTGGTGGTTACAAAAGTGGTTTTGAAATCTGTTTTGTTCAAGAATAATCTTAAATTCCAAATTTGCACCCATGTAGAGAACGCAAATCCTTTCTTTTCACTGAGAGAATAACCAGGCGTTAACCATTACACCAGCTCAAGGCAGGTGACAGGGAGGCAGGGGTATCTGTGGGTCTGAGATCAGCCTGATGTACACCGTGAGTTCCAGGGTAGCCAGGTCTACATAGTGAGACTCTGTCTCAAAAACCAAACCAAACCCTGAACCCCCACCCCCAAACCAAACAGAAGAAAAATAAAACAAAAGGAACCGGTGTAGCAAACTGTGAACATATAATGGTGTGTGTGTGTGTGTGTGCATGTGTGTGTGTGCACGTGTGTGTGCGTGCGTGTGTATGCATGTGTGTGCACGTGTGTGTGTGCACATGTGTGTGCGTGCGTGTGTATGCATGTGTGTGCACGTGTGTGCGTGTGTGTATGCATGCGTGTGTGTGCATGTGTGTGAGTGCACGTGTGTGTATGCATGTGTGTGTGCACACGTGTGCGTGTGTGTGGTGTGTGGTGTGTGTGTGTGTGCACTGAACTCTGTTTTGGGCCATGCAATAAGGGTAATAGGTTTCTCATAGTAAAGTTCACTTAACATGTTCAAGATCGCCCCATAGTTTTCTTCTCTTGTCCGGATCATTTGCCCTTCTCCATGGGAAGAGATTCTCCCGGAAGCTGCAGGGATTTCCTGTGGGCTCCCGGAAGCAGAGTAAGCAGCCTGAGGCTCAGAACCTGGAGCTGATCCCCGTCAATTGCCACCGACCCACAAACTCACAAAGGATGATGGATGGATGCTGTTAGGATCCTTTTTATTGTCAGCTTGGCACAGATTCAGGGATAGCCCAGAGCAGGGTGCACTGTGGGAAGGCTTTGGGGGGTGGTGGGGGGTGGGGGTTATCCTGATCATTAGTTGATGAGGGGGACCCTGCATTAAAGCGGGGGTCACTCTTCTGGGTTATGCAATTACGTAACTGTAGAGCAAGCCCTGCACTGACCGACAAGCATCCGAGCATCTTTCATTCTCCCTCTACTGGGCTCCTGTGGCCAGCTGCTGCTCCTGCAGCCTGGACTTCCCCACAAGGATGGGTTGTAACTTGAGATCCTGGCAAGATAAACCTTCCTCTCTTTAGGCTCTCTATTGTTTTGCTTTTTGTTTGTTTGTTTGTTTTTAATCACAGTAACAGAAATAAAACCAGGACACACAAACACTGCCTAAAGCAGCCTCACCACACGTGGCTTCTTCGGCTGTAGATCTAATAATGTTCCTGGTTCCATGAGCTTCAGAGGAAACAGCATGGGTGTTCTGAGCACAGCACTGACAGACAGCCTACCATTGGTGGATTCTATGGCCGTTATCGGAACTGATATAATGCCGAGATCTGCGACTGTGAGGTGTGATGTCTGGCGTGGGTTCCAGAATCATCTACAGTCATGGTTGCCTGAAGCCAGCATCCCCACGGCATCCATGTCATGATGCCAACGTTCAGGTGACATCTGTGAAGCCAGCATTCACGAGGCGCCCATGTGAAATGAAGCCAGTGCTCTTGCCATACCTATGTCAGCTGGCCTCCGAACACAATTGCTATCCGAGCTCTCCAATCTTTAACCCAAATTTCTGTCCACACGTCAGGTGAAAGATGTGCAAATGGCAGGTGCTGAAAGTAATCACTGTGTCTCTGGGTCTGAGATCCGTGAGGTCAGGGACGCATCAGCACCATCGTCACCACCATCATCTCAGCCTATTGCTGAAGAGTTGTTTTTCTCAAGAATGTCAGCCAAGAGCTGTAATAGGCTTCCAAATGAAAAGCCACATTCTGAGAATTAGGTCATCCAAAATGGAGCTCAAAAACGCCTCGCTAAAAATAGACCGTTGTAGAAAGGGTAAAGAGGGGGCGGCATGTTTGAGGTGAAAAGCTGGGGCAGTCAGCCAGCCCCTCAGATGTCCCACGGTCACTTGGATCCTGTAGTGAGTCCTGTGTGTCACCCCAGGTGGGCGATGGCACCTGTGCATCTGTCAAACATTGTGCTGGATAGTTCTGTGGAGGATGTTGGGGACAGTTAGTGTTTAAACCTATGGACTTTGAACACAGCAGGTTACCAACTGTTCATAACATGTGTGGGCCCCTAAACAGTCTGGAAAGAGGGTGGAATCCTGCTAGAAAACGGCCTTGTGTTTGAACTGTAGCTCCTCTCTGGTCTTCCATCCTACAGGGACACCTAGTTGGCACTGGTCTTGCCAAGCCTCCAAAATCAGTAAACTAACTTCTTAAATTCTCTCTTCCTCCTTCTCTTCTCCAGCTGCTTCTTTCCCTTCCTTTTCTCTCTCTCTCTCTCTCTCCAGGCACATACATGTACACATACATGCACACACACATGCACAACACCTACACACACATGCACACACACATGCACAAATATACACACAAACACATATACATATACACACATACACATACATACACTCATACATGTACATACACACATATACGCACATAAATATACACATATAACACATATACACAATACACACACATACACACATACAGGCATATATATGCACACATAACACTCATACACAGGCATACACACACACACACACACACACACACACACACACACACACACACCCTGGGTAGAGTTGGTTCTGTGTCTCTGTAGAGTCTTGAACGAGAGTTGTGGTGTATGAATACATCTCCTTCCTCATCACTGTGACCAAAGGCCTGAAACAACTTAAGGGAGGAAGGCCAGGAAGGGGGCGGGGCCGTGTGTGTGTGCGTGTGCGTGTGTGCGTGTGTGTCTGTGTGTGTCTGTGTCTGTGTGTGTGTGTGCGTGTGCGTGTGTGCGTGTGTGCATGCGTGTGTGTGTGTCTGTGTGTGTGTGCGTGTGTGTGCGTGCGTGTGCGTGTGTGCTGTGTGTGTGTCTGTGTCTGTGTGCGTGCATGTGTCTGTGTGCGCGCGCGTGTGTGCGTGCGTGTGTGCGCGTGTGTCTATGTGTGTGTGTCTGTGTGTGCGTGTGCGTGCGTGTCGTGTGCGTGCGTGTGCGTGTGCGTGCGTGCGTGTGTGTGTGTGTGTGTGTGTGTGTGTGTGTGTGTGTGTGTGTGTGTGTCTGTGAGAAGCTGCTGGATCACAGGTCTGAGGCACAGCCCAGCAGGGGCCTGACTGGATTGCACTGCTTTCTGCTGCATCAGGAGCCGTTAGAGTAACTGCCCATTACAAAGAAAATGACCAGTGTAGAGATGGCTGAACCCTTCAGCAGAACTCGAGAAGAAGCAGAGGACGGCCCACTGAGGCTGTTCCAAAGAG
Source organism: Cricetiscus sungorus (assembly GCA_030556225.1). Lineage (NCBI taxonomy): Eukaryota > Metazoa > Chordata > Mammalia > Rodentia > Cricetidae > Cricetiscus > Cricetiscus sungorus. Next base: position 37,597,497 of record JANBXA010000642.1, read on the forward strand.
AAATAACCTCAGAAGGACAGCAAGGAAAGTGTCCCTGTGTGTGCGGACCTCAACTGTAAGGGAGGCCCCTTGCAGGGGACAGGGAAGTCATTTTCCAGGGAGCCTGGCATCAGAGCACGAAAGTTGGAGTGGGGTGACTTGGGGGAGCGGGAGGTAAAGATACTCTCCCAGCCTCAGTTAACTCTGTGCGAAGACGGCTGGATCTCACAGCACACAGACAGCCCAAAGGCAGACAAAGGAGCCATCACGCAAGTTCCTCTAGGGAGTGAGCGATCCACGCAGGTCTACACACCTGTGCAGCTTCCGAGGGTTGGGGAGCCTCCTGGGGGACTTGGGAAACATTTGGTCCCTCTGCCTGGCTTCCCACACAAATAGCTGGTTTTCCTCCTTCACCTGGGCGGATGACTGTGTGTTTCCTCACCGTCTGGCAAGATTTGAAGGCAACCAAAGGCCTCCTGCTGTCAAAGGCGAGCCAGTATTTGGGCCACTAGATATTTCAGCCACGGTGTGAGTTTGAATAAGATTGGCCCCTGTAGGCTCATGTACTTGAAAGCTTAGTCGCCAGGGAGTGGAATTCTTTGATAGGATTAGAAGGATTAAGAGGTGTGGCCTTGTTGGGGTGTGGCCTTGATGGGGGTGTGGCCTTGTTGGGGGTGTGGCCTTGTTGGGGGTGTGGCCTTGTTGGGGGTGTGGCCTTGATGGGGGTGTGGCCTTGATGGGGTGTGGCTTTGATGGGGTGTGGCCTTGATGGGGGTGTGGCCTTGATGGGGTGTGGCCTTGTTGGGGTGTGGCCTTGTTGGGGGTGTGGCCTTGATGGGGGTGTCCTCTGAGGTCTGCAAAGGCCACACCAGGCCCAGTATCACCCCCTATTCCACTGCCCACTGCGGGGCAGGATGTAGCTCCCCACCATGGCAACGATGGCTGCCCCAACTAAACGTTTCTCTTATGCGGATTACCCGGGCACGTTGTCTCTTCACAGCAATGCAACAGTGAACCAAAGCTAACTGTGAAGGAGCAGAAAACAGGAGAGAGGGAGGGAGAGAGAGAGGGGGGGAGAGAGGGGGAGGGAGAGAGAGAGAGGGGGAGAGAGAGAGAGAGGGAGAGAGAGAGAGAGAGAGAGAGGGGGGAAGGGAGAGAGACAATGTGGTCACATTGAAAAGACGAACTATCACAGCGCACTATCGGGGTTCACTGTCACAGCGCACTATCGGGGTTCACTGTCACAGCGCACTATCGGGGTTCACTGTCACAGCGCACTATCGGGGTTCACCGTCACAGCGCACTATCGGGGTTCACCGTCACAGCGCACTATCGGGGTTCACTGTCACAGCGCACTATCGGGGTTCACTGTCACAGCGCACTATCGGGGTGCAAAGAGAGTTGAGAGCTGGAGCTTACGGTGTGGAGCCTCTGCATTTAGGGTATACCGTTGCTCCTCAGTTAACCTAACCCAGAGACGCCCGCCCGCACAGACGAGGATTTGCGTCCTTCCTGAATGTAGATTCTGCTAAGCTGACAATCAGGGTTAGCTTCACTTTGCTTAACTCTGCGGCACGCTCCTCCCAGCTGCTCTTCGTGATTTCAGGGCCCTGTTTCTCTGCCTCCCCAGTGGCACCTCGGCCACCCAATGCTGCGGCCTTAACACGGCTCCTCATGTTGTGCTGACCCAACCAAAACTTCATCTCTTTGCTGCTTCATGACTGTAATTTTGCTACTGTTACGCGTCGTAATGTAAGTACTCGATATTGCCGATGGTCTTGCCCACCCCTGTGAACCGGTCATCCTATCCCCAAAGGCGTCAAGACCCACAGTTTGAGAACCACGGCTCTAGGGTAGAGCGGATTTGTATCTTACCGCTGCCGGTCACATGCAGACACTCTAGAAAGTGGAGCACGAGTGGGCTACCCCCCCCAAAGTTACCCACCAGAAACACCTGGAAAAGGTTTCATTTCAGGCAGGCAAAGCATCGTCCCAGACCAGCACTCAACTTCTCTGAGAGCCAGGCGTCCTACTGAAGCATCACGTTACTGAAAAAGGAAGCAAAATGGTCTGGAGCCCGGCTCACGTGCTGGAGTGCGCCACCCATTGATTTCTCAGCCGTTAATTAGTCTCTGTGTAGCCGTCAGAGCCCCAGAGCGTCACTGACGCACAGGCGACAAGACAGGGTTGGCCCTGGTGTCATTGTTTTCCCTCTTTAATTTAAACGGGATCTGGTTCTCTTCTTCAGTTTAGAGAAGAATGATGTGAAATAAATTCCATGTAAAGAGTATGCAAGGAAAGAGGCTCGGCTGCTGAGGCAGCTCGGTGGCGAAGGGGCCTCCCGCAAGCCTGGTGACCTGGGACTCACGTGGCAGAAGAGGACCAACTCCCTTAAGTTGTCCTCTGATTTCCACACATACCCTGTATCATGCATGTTCACGTATGTGCACTCATGTGCGTGTGTACTCACATGCACGATAATATAATTAAAAGAATTAAGGCTCTGGTCTTCTCATCTTTGGTGTCTCCCGTGCTCTTCGTTTCTCTCTGCACTTTTTTTTTGTTGTTGTTTTGTTTTGTTTTGTTTTTTGAGAAAGGGTTTACCTGAATTGCTTTGGAGCCTGTCCTGGAACTTGCTCTTTAGACCAGGCTGGCCTCGAACTCACAGAGATACTCCTGCCTCTGCCTCCCAAGTGCTGGGACTAAAGGTGTGCACCACCAACACCGCCCAGCTCTCTGCATATTTTTAAAAATAATCCATAGTTCCTTATATCCCAGATACAAGGCCTCTATCAGAACTTTCAAATACCTGCTTCCCCCCAGAATTCTGTTTTCCTTATCTTTTTTAATGACCAAAACTCATAAATTAAGAGAGTTGTTTTATTGCTTGTTTATCTGAGCGCAGTACCCGCAAAGGCCAGAAGGGGGCCCCTTGCTGGGCCAGCGCTCCCTGAAGCTCATGCTCACTTGTATCTGAGGATGAGGAGAGAAAGCCTACGGTAACCAGCCTTCTGACCTGGTGTCTGCAGGCTGCACCGGGACAAGAGTGAAGGCCAGGCTTCTTTTTGCTTGTGCTGTCAAGCCTGAGATCTGGAACCCGAATAATCAGACTCACAACCACAAGACCGATGCAAAAACAGAGTCTTTGTTTTCGAGTTAACGCTGGTCCCCCACTCCAGCAGCCGCAGAGACAGAAGCCGAGCAGGAGAGGGACCCAGAGCAGCAAGGGAAGGAGGTTTATACAGTAGCCATGCACGAGGGAGGGGCCCTCTGGATGGTGATTGGCTGCCCCAGACCATGGAGATGCCAAACCCAGGGGGAAGTCCAAGTCTGCAGGCTTGGGATTGGTCGGTTTTTCTAGCTCAGGGATTGGCTAGTTTAGGGGTTTAGGGGCAGGGGCAGAGATGGCTCCGAGTCTAGGGCCGGACTGTGTTCCTTTCCACAGTTCTTTTTGGCTGTTTGGCTCCAATTCCAGGGCCTGGGTGGATTTCTTTTACGTGCCCCACATCTAGGGGTCAAGTGTGTTCTTTTGGTGCTAATTTCGGAGTTCAGGTGTTTTCCCTGGCTCTAGGCTTAGGTGTCTCTTGCTGGCCCAGGTCCCAAATTCAGGGTGTGTTTCCTTCCCTGGGGTGGAGCTTGAAGCTGAGCGGTTCAGGGTCTGTGTAGGGGCTGCAGACCAGGGATTCTCTGTGGCCTGGGTCTCTCAGTGCGTGCACTCGTACGTGGAGATACGGGGGCCAGAGAACAGCCTCAGGGGTCATCTTTAGGAACACCGATCACCGCCTTTGAATGGTCCTGGAGCTCACCCCTGTGAGCCTCGGGCCTCTCCTGTCTCTGTCTCCCTAGCACGGGGGTTACAGGCACACGCCATCGCACCTGGCATTTTTGCATGGGTTCTGGGGACCGAACTCTGATCCTTAAACTTGCAAGGCAAATGCTTTCTCTTCGGAGCCACTGGCTGCCCCCAGCCCAAGGCCATGGCTTTCTAATACAGATGTTCCCTGATTCAGAAGGATTCTTGGCTTTGAACATCCCAAGCTCACTTCTGACAGTACAGCTTCGGAGACTTCTCTGGTCAGATGTGTTCAACCCAAGCATCGTCTCCCGTTCCGATTCCACATGAGGACTTGAGCAAGGGGCCTGGAATGACAGACTGTTTCATCCCATCAAAGCCCCTCCTCCTGGTGGTTCGGCCTGGAGGAGGAGTTCTATGAACCAGCAGCAACAGGGCTGAGCTGAGATAATGAAAAGCAGCAGGAAGACTGACATCTGTCAATCATCCGGCTTGCGTTCTCGTGTTTGCTTTAATGCCGTGGACCCGGCTGTGGGGGCAGAGGGCGCCTGCTGGCCCCTCAGAATGAAAATGTGAAGGAATGGGTATTTTTAGAAAAATCGCGTTCTGTAACACGTCCAGAGTTCTTTTAAAGGTGTTTCAGCTCTGCAAACTTCAAAGAGTGAGTTGGATTTGTTCTGTGATTCGGGCTAGAGTGCTGGGGTAACTGGAGAAAGAGGAATCATGGGAGTGGGAGGCACGTATGTCTTTACCATTTGCTTATGTTTTACCATTTATTTCCTGCGCGTGTGTGCATGTGCGTGCGTAGGTGTGTGTGCGTGTGTGTGCGCGTGTAACAATAGCTCGTGGAGCTGTTTCTCTTCCTCCACGATGCAGGCACCTGGGGATGGGACTCAGGAAGACAGAGTGGACAAGCACCTCTACCCACTTCGCCTTCTCACTGACCCGTGCCACACACATGTTCATGGCAAACTCGCCAAATGTGTTTAATTCTTTCCTTAAGTAGGTCATTGAGACTTGTGTCTCCGAAGGGTCACATCAAACCCTGCACGATGGCGGTGCAGGGTAGTTCGTCCTAGCACTTGGGAGGCCGAGGTAGGATAATATTTTAAGTTAGCCTGGGCTACACCTTAGAAAATCAACCAAACCAAACCAAACAAGTAACCAGCTAACCAACCAAAACCAACAACAACAAAAATAAGAACTCAAACCCACAACAAACAAGCAGATGAAGCAGCAAACCAGCTCTCAAGGCAGAGATGCCATGATCTTGAAAGACCCCCGAAGAGGACTTCCCTCCAGGAAGAGACCCCTGGACCCAAAGACCAAGCCGAGACCACGGATGCAGATGCAAACTGCAAGAGGTTTATTTGAGATACACAGGTACCTGTGGGCGACAAAGTCTCTCGGAGGACTTGCTCGCCCACAGGCTGGGGAGAGGGACTTTTATAGGGCTGGGTAGCAAAAGCATGGGTACAGAAGCGAGATGCATAGTTACAGGGGTCCCATTGGTCAGCTCAGATAAGGCATTGAGTCATCTGAGGACAAGTATCTTACGTGTTTGGGGATCTGATAATAGCTGACTTAGCTCATGTTTGGGTTTTTCTCCGAACTCTCTGCTCCCTTCCCAAGGCCAGATGTGGCAGCCTGTGAGTACTGACCTTGTCCTGTACTTGTACTTGTTTATGTGGAAGCCTTGCAAAATGGCGTTACCATTGCTAAGCCAGGCCTTAAGCTATTATTAGCCTTGAGTGGGGGGTCTTTCAATCTGACTCTCAGCCCCTCCCACGCACCCACGAACTTGAGCAAGGAAGCTGTAGGGGTTTCCAGGAACTGGCTTCAGGATTCCTGTCTCAATGGCTCTGAGAACGCAAACATAAAGTTGGGGAGTGGTATATTTATATTTAATTCAGTTTTTTTGTTTGAGAAAATGCTGCTTCCATGCCAGGGGCTTCCTTCTCTACCTCCGGGGAGGGAGAGGGTGACTGCCTCAGGTTTACCTCGGTGGTTGGGTGGTTTCCCTGGGACACCCAAGAACAAGGCGGAACAACACACCGTGGCTCTGGGAAACGTGGGAGGGAAAAATCAGGTCGCACTTGCTGCAAGGTGGAGAATTGGGTTGGGTGGGGGTGAGTCCCGTGGAACAGAGGGTCGGTGACATTGGGAGTGAGAGCTAGAAGTCCCAGAGCTGTGGCAAGAGGTAGGAAGGGGGCACCCCAGTGGCCCCTTCGAGGGGTACCCCCTCCCCCACCCCAGGCAGGCAGTGACCCGGTGTCTGACTGATCCAGACAGCCCTATAGGCATGAACATGGGGAGGTCTCTGTTGTGTGGCTTTGTCCCGGCGGCAAGAACACCTTGGCAGGATACCTTCCCATGAGTGTCCACAGATTTTGCCTTTAGCAGCAGGGTGGGTGGTTACATCCTGGAGGAGCCTCCTGGGAGGCAGCCATATCCCTGTGGGCAGGAGATCTTAGGGGAGTACTGGGGAGAGTAAGATTTTTAAAATACAGAATGAGTAGGAAAGGAGCAGGCGCCTTCAAGGACTCCCAAAGAGTCCACTCACTTTGTCTGCATCCGACACCTCCCTCCTCTCCCCCTCACTTACACCTCCCTAACCCTACTCCTACACCCTCCCCCTCACTCTACTACTCACTCCTACACCCTCCCCCTTCACTCCTACACCCCCCCCCCTCCACTCCTACACCCTCCTACCTACAAATCACTCCTACACCCTCCCTCACTCCTACACCCTAACTCCCTATCTCTCTTTCTCCCCCTCCCCCAGTGGTTCTCAGGGGTTCAGGTGAGGGAGTGACACCCGTTTCTTGTTCTACAGTGTCTGGTAAATTGTTGGGCTTGGTTTTGATGATCCGAATACATCCGTGTGCCCCCACAGTCTCAATTCACCCCAGTAAACGTACAGGGGCTCCCTCTGTTGCCAGGAGTAAGTCATGCCATGGTTGGGTGACCCACGGCTGGATTCCCCTCTCTCAAACAGAGTCAAAAGCTGCTTGCAAGATGGAGTCTCCTGGGAAAAGGAGAAAAGGACAAGCTGGAAAAGCCGGCTTTACACAGTCGGGAGCAACGTGGAGCAGCGCAGCCTGCTCTCACAAGAGGCTCTCTTCTGCTCTAGTTTAGACAGCCTCGAGCCACCGGCCCCCATGGAGGAGGTGTGTGCCCTCCAAGGCTGGGAAAGGAGCCAGGTATGATTTCCAGCACCCAGCAGGTGGGCGTGGGGTGGGCCGAAGTCTCCACCAGACCACCCACCCTCGCCCTCTCCCTCAGAGGGCATGCCCAAACAGGTGGCCTCAAGACTTAATTCTCAAAGAGTGGAGACAAGATTTGCTGCGCTACCTAGCCCAGCTTCCAGGCCCCGGGCTATGTGGTACTTTCCGGGGATTGCAGAGGAACTCTGTTTTCGGGTTGGCTGCTGGCCCTTTGATCAGAGGGCTCTGTTGAGGACCCTAGGTGGAGAACCTTGCTGGGCACTGCCTGTGTGCTGGAGGGGTGGCAGACAGAGGGGGCACAGGCTGCAGTGATGGAATCAGCTCCTATGGGCACCCCACTGAAAACCCTCCTTTAGGTGTATGGCACTGTGTTACAGTGCAAACGCTCACCCCTGTCCCCCCTGCCCCCCAACGCGTGCGGGACTACCCAGGCAACAATGGAGATTGATAACTCAAGAAATGGTTGGGTCCTCCTTTTGGCTAACAGAGTACAGAGACGGTGGACTCCGAGACGGTGGGTTTCCTGCTGGACGAAGGAGAGGCTGAAAATGGTTTCCAGCCAGAGCCGAGCTTGTCTTCCAGGCAGATTTCACACACCCTGACAAGCAGTCAGGCCACCTTGCTGGGTGAGGGGGGGGGGGGACCTGAGTCCCAGGGTCGAGCGATAATGGGTCAAACTTGACCAGTTCTGCCTTGCTATGCTGTCTCTTTTGCTGTATTTAAACAGAATCCTCAGGCCAACACCCCACTGCTGCTGGTTTTGTAAATTGTACAAATTGGCTAGCCTGTTGGGGACAGTGGCTAGCCTGTTGGGGACAGTGATCAGGGCAGCCTGCGCCTTTTCTGCTCCACAAGCGAGCTTACTGCTGTCTCAGAGTTTGCTGTTCCCACCCTCTTCTCAGAGAAGCCCGTGCTGACACCACTGTCCAAGGAGACCCACAGTCCTGCCCATCACGTCCTAACCCTAACCCTTCACACAGCGCTCCTGCGGAGGGCACCCTCCCACACCCTCTCTGAAACACGGGTTTCCTGGAGGCATACAGCCCCTGGTCACCTTCCTTGCAGCTGTCACACTAGCAACCAGAATCGGGGTGTCTGGAAAAGAAGCTATTTGGGAGGGATACCAGGGACAGAACCCAGCCACACATTACATGTGCTGGAAGCTGACCCCGAGTTCAGTGAAACACGAGGCTGGAAATGCCTGGGAGACAGCTGGGATGCCTGGCTGGGCTCAAGGGACAGTCTGAGCCTGGGATATGTATCTCAGAGTCTTTCTCATACAGCGAGAGACCAAAGCACTGGGTGTGCCCAGAAGGGAGCAAAGTCCGAGCCCCAGGCTGTCCTTACACCCACCCATACCCGCCCTCAGCAGCTCTGAAATCCTTTCCCTCTTGTCCTCATGACAGTTGGGCAGGACTGCCACCCAGGGTCCTCCCGAAGCCGGCAGGAGGCTCTCTGCTGTCCTGCAGAAGGGAGGGCCATCTTCCGGGTGACGGCTGAATATACAATGGACATGAGTGCACTAGACAGGAGCCTAGATCAAAGAGGGCGCTGGTTTGTGAAGTCCTTTTATCTTCCCTGATGAAAGGTGATACAGAAATGTGAAATTATCATGATTATTTCACTGGGTTCCAGGCAGAGCTAGGCTAGAGCTGAGCCAAGAGCTAGGTGCTCCACGTGGGTGACTATGGTGCACATAGACAGGCTAGTCACACATGCTAACACTCCTGTGTGTGTCTGTGTGTCTGTCACATCACCCGAGTGACCTCTGCGATCAAGGAGACCCGACGGAGAATCATGGACTTGCATAACTATCGATGCACCGTGAAATATACGTATTGTGTTAACACGCGTAGAAAAAGCCGTGAGGCGGGCAAAGGAAACAGTAAGGATGCTGGGGTCTGTCGGCCGGGGAGGGGCGGGGGAGGGGGGAGGGCGCCCCTCCAGAGAGAGCAGGGAGGAGCCGCCATCCCTAGCAAGAGGCTTTCACTCGCAGGCATCAGTAGGAAAACGAACGAGTGTCTCTCCTTCTCTTACATAATTCATTCTCTTTGTTGTAGGTATTGAGTTTAAGCGGGTACCTCGAGACCACGAAAAAGCTTTTAAACACAGATCTGGGCCTGGCAGTTTTTCTACTCACCGGTGACTTCTCCCATAATTAGGGAGATGGACGGCATGTCACCTTGTCATTCAAATTCCTTTCCTTCGCTGGCATCGCTGCTACCCTGAAGGGGATGACTCCGGCTTTCACCCCACGCCCACCCCACCAACCCCCCAGTTCTGGAACTGCAGTTGTGGCTGGGTTTAGAGGTCGTTGGCTTGGGGCTAAGTTGAGACGTGGATGTCTGTTGGGAGGCAGAGAGCTGTCTGTCTGGCTCCCCGTGCTTGTCTGTCCTTGTAAACAGGGAAAAACTGGCTGCTGTTTCCGCCTTCCGTGTCTGGGGAAAGTGGAAGGCCACAGGGAGGTGACAGCTGAGGCTCCCACAGTGGGTCCCCAGGGTGGGTCACTCGCTGGGCTGTCAGTGCAGCTGTTGCTTGGGTTCGGGCCCTGTGCTAATTTGGACGCTGACATCCTGGTGACAGCAGCAGGGACAGGGTGGGTGAATTGAGGGAGGAGAGCCTAGAAAGGACTCCTCCAAACGATGGCTGACTTGGTTGTGACATGATCCCACCCAGGCACAGTTCCCCGGCCCTCATGGGAATGTCAGGACATCATAGGTGAGCAGGGTACACTTCTAGTGGGATGTGGGAGCAGGACCCCAGAGCCAGGCTGGTGGCTTTGAGAGCAGAGGTCCTTGTCTTGGGCCTGTTTTCCATAGGTTAAAACCTCCTTTCTCTGCTTCTGTTTTCATTCCAGGAGAGAGAGAGACAGAGACAGAGACAGAGAGAGACAGAGAGAGAGAGAGAGAGAGAAAGAGACAGAGAGAGAGAGAGAGAGAGAGAGAGAGAGAGAAGAGAGAGAGAGAGAGAGAGAGAGAGAGACTTCTTACAGCCAGGTAGAGGAAATACAACTCAGAGGGGCTGATTTGTAAAGAGGGTATCATGGTTAAGTGGATCAGATGCTTAGGCTCAGTAGCTTTGCTTTGATCCCCTAGCCCCATAGCTAAAGCTCAAAACCTGGTTATGGTACCTGGGGCACCACCATCAGGGCAGCACCCACACCACCAGTATACTACAGCTGATGACGCCACCAGGACACTTTGGGCACCTCTTTCGGATTGGAATAAGGGTTTTCCTTTACCGCTTCACACTCTAGCTCAGCTAGAGACAGCTGCATGTTTTATAAGTGTACGTAATTGTTTGGGAACCAATCAGAGTCCTTACGTCCTCTGCTGCTGAAGCCAAGAACCCCACGAGACCCAGCTCTGAGTTGAAGGAAGCGGAGACAAATGTCAGTGTGGACTTCGGTGGGGACTGTGGGGACAGGCCACACAGACCCTTCCCCAAATGCCAGCAGTGTCACGGAAGAGGCAGCTGCCCACCGCCACCCCTCTGCTGGCCCAGGACCGATAAGGCAGACCCAGACCTAATTACCAGCACCTGCCAGCACAGAGCGATAAGGCAGAGTTCAGGAGCAACTCCTACAGACCCGACGATCACATTGCACATTAGAATTTCCAGGGACGGAGGTCACACTGCAGGCCAGCCAACACCGAACAGAGTTCCCTGGAGAAGGACTGTGTCTTCAGTTTCTTCTGGGAGGCCAGCCCATTCTCACTTGGACGGGCAGACATAAGGCAAACGTTGTAGAGGGGAGGGGTTCATACGAGAGAAGGTTCCACAAACCGGGAGGACACGGCGTTGGGCAAAAGCTTTGGGTCTTTGCCCTGGCTCCCTTCCCCAGCACCAAAACTTCCAGGACTTCCATTTAATCAATCAACTAACTAATTAATTAGTTAAGTTAAAAAAATCTTTTATGTGCACATTTGAGTGTCTGTTTGTATGTATGGTCACATACACACACCACAGCTTATAGTGAATGTCCCTGGAGGCTAGAGGAGGGCATCAGATTCCCTGGAACTGGACTTACAGACAGCTGTGAGCTGCCACGTGGGTGCTGGGAGTTGAACCCAGGTCCTCTGCAAGAGCAGCCAGTGCTCTTAACCACTGAGCTATCTCTCCGTCCCCAGAGCTTCTGGTTTCTTTCTCTCTTTCTTTCTTTCTTTCTTTCTTTCTTTCTTTCTTTCTTTTCAAGGTGATAGAGTGAAGGTTTCTTCAAGCTGAGATCATCCATACTGGGCACCTTTTAAATTTATCACTGGTTTCCATGAAATACTCCATCAAATGTTAGAGTCTTTTAGCCATCATGATGATGATGATGATGATGATGATGAAAGTCTGGAAATAGCATCCTGGCATGAGCTCTTGAAATGCCAGACTCTGAGAGAGTCTGAGCTCTGGGAGAATTGGTTAGTTCTGTCTTTTCTGTGGTCCGTATAATATGAAGTAAAACTCAGAACAGAGACAAAGGATAAATTTCACCCTTTATACACTCAAAATAAACAAAGATTAATTCTCCAGTGTTGATAAGGCCAAGCTGTCAACTGAGTGAACTTTGCTCCCCCACTCATAACCCAAATGAAAGAGAACTGGACGAGGGGACTGGGGAGCAATCGCCAGTCCTTCTGCTGTCGCGCACGACCTCATGGGAGGTCACGACTTCCTGTGACCTCCCTCTGCCATGGGGATCGCTGAATGCAACGGGATGCTGGGAGACGTGACACTGCTGCTCCTCTTCTCTCTATGACAGCCTGCCCGGGCTGGCCTGCTGGAGGGTAGGACACTTGACGTGGAAAGAGTTAAGACAGCTGGGCTGTCTCAGGCAAAACCAGCCAACTGTGAGACAAGCAGAAGTTACAGGAGCAGGGCCTGAGATAAAAGTGTCAGGCTAACTGTCCTACACTGCCAAGATTCAGACAGACACAGTGTAGAAAGAGATGCTTATTGTGTTTCGGGATCATACAGAGACAAAAGGAGTTGTATGTCGAGGAAAAGACCAAGGAAAGAAAATATCCTGTAGGTGTTGGGAAGCTGACTGTGTGTGTGTGTGTGAGTGTGGGCTCTCTTACTGGGGTTAGCACCTACCGAGAAAAATGCTGCTCTCACAACATAGTTTGTGCCTAGTCTTTGCTGATTTGTCTCCTAAAGTGTCTGAAGTCCCACCTGGACTTGAGAGCACCTTTGAGAAGGGAGGGCGCACCTTTGTCCTTATCCTCCAGGGAAGACCCTGTCCTTACACGGCCCAAGCCATAGCACAATTCCTGTCGCTTTAGTTTTTTTGAGACAAGGTCTAATTCTGCAGCCCCGAGTTGCCTCAAACTCACCCCAATCTTCCTCCCTCAGTTTCCCCAGGAAGACACCTGGGAAGCTCTAGCAGGTCTGAGCACGGCAAACGTGGCACTGACGGGTTTTCCTTTCACCCTTCTCCTCCTTGCTAAAAACTGTGGACTGCATTCCTAAAGCTGCCACCAAGGTCTATGGCCCCCGTTTTAGCCACTTCCTCCTCCTGAGGCTGACAACCAAGTCATTAAAGTCTTGAAGTCCAGCAATCAAAGGCCCCTTTGACTCACCTAATTAACATGCCTGATGGGAGATGTCACTCAGTAAATATGTTTCTCCTATTGGTTAATGACTAAAACACTGTTGGCCAATAGGAAGGCAAGATAGGAGGGACTAGGAGACAAGGAGGATTCTGGGAGATGTAGGAGAGGAGAGTTCAAAATGTAGGATCAAGAGGAGAACAGGTTCGGACCCTCTCTCCAGTAAGGTAAAACCAGGTGGAAACACTTGGATTAATGGGTTAATATTTAAGACAGAGCTAGCCAATAAGAAACGCTAGTAACAGGCCAACAGCTTTATATCTAATGCAGCGTCTCTGGGGCTGATTCGACTGTGGGACCTGGCTGGCGGGGAAAACTACTCATAACACATGCCCGTTAAAATTAAACATCTCATCCTTTTCACTTTATGAACTTCTATTTGCCTATGGGCCATGTCTGTCTCATCTCTATCCAGAGGCAATTCTTTGTCCCTCTGGGGCAAATACCCCTGCCCCGCTGCCCCTCTTCCCCTGCCCCCCTTTGTCTCCTGTCCTCTGTTTTTGTCCTCTGGGGCAAATAGATCTCCTTTGTGCCGAGAACTGGGCCTTGGTGAGCCCTGTGCCAGCTCCAGCCCCACCTGTCTGCCCTGCCATCTCTCCTGCCTCACTCTAGCGAGCTGGCGGCTGATGAAGGAGGTCTTCCAGCCCATGTCTGCCATATGCACTGTTGGGGTCCTGCTGGACATGTGTTCACTGTCACTTCCAAGCCCTTCTTCCTTGCTGCTGCCCTCCCATTTTCACCTCTGCTTCTGCCCTTGGGATCTGGGCCCACTAAGACGTTTCAACCTGAACTCTGTCTCTGAGATCATCTCCGGTCCTAGAACCTCAACTATTGGGGACACCAGCAGGGTTCACCGGGCTCAGAGGCTCCTGCTAACCTCTGGACAACGGAGACTACCCCCAGCTTTGCCTCTGTCAGGCCATAAACATCAGTGGTCCTGAGCCGCTGGCATCGTTTTCTCTGCCCTCCCTGACACAGTGTACTTCATAGCCTTCTCCAGACCATGTCTTGTCGCGTGACACAAGACTTCCTTTATATGATTTTATACGACTTCCTTCATACAAAAAATTTTTAAAAATTGGCTGGGGAGTTGCCTAAGTTTGTAAAATGCTTGCCTTGCAAACCAGGCCTGAGTTTGAGTCTAGAACCTCTCTCTCTCTCTCTCTCTCTCTCTCTCTCTCTCTCTCTCTCTCTCTGTCTCATATATATATATATATATATACATATATATATATGTGAAAGAAAGAAAATCTGAAATGGTGGGTGGTTGCTTACAATGTCGAGGTGGAGAGAGATGCAGGACATAAGTCGGCCTGCTAACCTAGCCCACGTGGTGACTCACAAGTCAATGAGAGATGCCATCAGAACTAAAACTAACCTTTAAAAGGTAGATAGTGCCCAAGAAACAGCATCCGAGGTTACCCTCTGGCCTTCCCACAGTGGACCACACAGATGCAATCCCCCCACCCCCACCCCCAACACACACATATCCTCTGGCTGTCCTGGAGCTCAGTCTGCCGACCAGGCTGACCTCAAACTCAGAGATCTGCCTACCTTTGCCCTCTAAGTGCTGGGATTAAAGGCATGGCCATGTACCGGACTAGCATGTAGGATTTTTAAAAATGATAATTTTGCATATTTATCCAGAGGGATAACTGGCTCAGTTTTTGGGCCTTGCCATGCTGTATTGATTCCAGGCTGTGGGTCTCCGCACGCCCTCAGGTCAGTCTTGAGAAAACTGGGGAACAGTGATAGGTGTGACCCAGAGTTCATAGAATTGAAATGCTCAGACCTCAAGTACTAGAAGTCAAAGTTCGTGGTCAGAAAAAATAGCTGTTAGAACAAGGGGACTGTCAGATAGCGAGGGCCTGAAGTGGCCAAGAAGTCAGCACCTCTGGTGGCCACCGTCCTGGGCACTGTCCCTTACTCTGTTCATTTTCAAAGAAGCCAAGTCCGCCCACCACGGCCTCTGCAGGGGCGAACATAGGTATTTTGTAAGAGGCTTACAGAGACCTTTGTTTAAAACAGAACAGAACAGAGCAGAGCAGAAGCCCAACAATACCTTGTGCTGATGTTGAAAAGATGACTCCTCCCTGAGTAGCCAACGTTTCTCACATCTACAAAATCACATTTGGGAGCTCAGGTCCCATATCCAATGATTACTACATCACCAGGGAGACAGAACCTCTGTATTTTAAGAACCAGATGCCAATAGCTTTGGCATTTGGCACACCCACTCAGCCAAGAGAGCGTGTGTGTGTGTGTGTGTGTGTGTGTGTGTGTGTGTGTGTGTGTGTGTGTGGTCAGTCTAAGATGGGGTGAGGCCCTCCATTGCAGGGGAGGCCCCAGAGCAGAGGCCCGGCTTCCCGTGTGAGAGATGCAGCTGTGGGCAGGAGAGGGCGGGGTAGCCACTAGACCCCCATCAGTGAAGTGTCCACAGAGTTTTTCATTTGCTTGTAATACAACGCATTTTATCTAGTACTTAGCTGAGAATTTAAAATGTGTGCGTAACGAGAACTTTCTGGAAGCAGGGCTTCAGAGTCTTGATTGCTGACCTTACCCAGGAGATATTCTGGGAGGGGCAGGGTCTTTCTTCATCTGGACATCATTTGCGTCTAGGTAGGATTCTGTTTAGAATAGTTCCTTTGTTCTATTTATTTGTTTGTTTTTGGCCAGGGCCTCATGCATCCCAGGCTGCCCTTGAACCCTATTCCGCGGTGGAGGGTGACCTTGCATTCCTGATCCTGCTTCTGTCTCCCAAGTGCTAGGATTAGAGAGCCCACAGTTTACACAGGGCTGGGAACCGAACCTGGGGCTTCCAGCAAGCTGGATTGCTTTATACTACAGGTGAGACTCATCAGTTGAGAATGCTCATCCCGTATCCCAGACCCACCCGCAGACACAAGGCTCTGAGGCCAGGATCGTGTGGGGGCAAAAGGGGGTCCCAGTGCCAGCCGTGAGCCAGAGACTAGGTCCACGTCCTGCAAAGCAGAGTCAGACCCCTTGCTGGAGAAGGGAGCTCCCATCCTTGGCGTAGGCTGGAGCTCCCTTCCTCCCTGCTCAGGTTGCGGCCCCTCCCCACGTCTCGCAGTCACAAGGCCAGGCTTTTAGAAAAGCTCCCTCCTTGTTTTATCTGGCAGAACACTGGGACAATAACTGGATGGCGTTCAACTGGCCAGGCAACCGAAGCCCTGCAGAAAGAAGCCTCTTGAGCTCTGCCAAACTTCTTGTTCCCTGCCAGTCCTGGGCCGGCCGGCCGACAAACAGCCCTGCCAGCGTTTGCATTTGTGAGGGGAGCGAATCTGGTGTGTGGAGCCACAGAATGGGAGCTCTGTACTTTCGGGGAACTGTAGAGCAAGCACTGGCCCGGGTCCCATTGTGTGGCTTCTGAAAGGGCTTCACCTCCTGGGTGGAAGGGAGTGGGATGGGGGCAACAAAGGCATCCGCCCCCGTGGCTTTCCTAAAGGAGTGTGTGTGTGCTTGTCAAAACATACCTTTCCTGCGAACTCCGAAGACCGGGGCAAAGAGAAAAATTCCACTCTGCAGCCCTTCGGCCTGTGCACAAGGCGGGTCTCACAATGGCATTCGTTCCCTTGAAAACAGCCTGCCCCAGAGAGTTCCCACCGCTGCAGTTTGACTGGGTCTGCGAGGCTGAGAGCCTTGGGTGGGCGGGAGAGCTGGCGCTGGGGTTGTTTTCTCCACGGTGTAAGTGAAAGGTAAATACAGCTTTGTCTGGGCGAGGACCAGAGCTCCAGGGCTCAGGGAATCGGGACAACTGTGTTGGTTAAAAGACTCTTACTTTTCGCATCTGCAGCCATCCCCCTACACCCCAAGGAGACTGCTGTAACCCTCTGATAGGAGCAAGCGAACCCAGTTCAAAGATAGCCTGGGCCTGTACCCGCAGCAGAGCTTGGGAACTCCACATGGGAACGAATCAGCAGCGTGTGTGGCCAACGCCAGCCCCTCTCAGAAGTTTGTTCAGCCTCTCCCTGAAGTGGCGGAGGCCTTCCAACCAGAGCAAAGACTAGGGTTCAACTCAGGAGGGACCCTGTCTGCAGTGGACAGCACGGACCCAGAGGTCCTCCCATTACCCAGTGGTCCCGTTCCCTTACTGGCTCCAGATCCTCAACTCATAGTCAGGGCTGGGGTGGGGTAGACGGCTCAGTTAGTAAAGTATTTGCTGTGTGACCCTGGGGCTCTGAGTTCAATCTCCAAAAGCCAGGTGTGGTGTGAACACATCTAATCCTAGTTCTGGAGAGGCAGACACATGACGATTCTGGGTTCCTCCTGGCTGGCCTTGCTGAATTGGTGAGTTCCAAGTTCAGTGAGAGACCTTGTCTCAGAAGATAAGGATGGATGGCAGTTGAGGAAGACATCTGGTGTTGACCTCTGGCACTCATGCACACACACACACACATGCATGCACACACACACTCATGCATGCACACACAGACTCATGCATGCACACATACTCACACTCATGCACACACACACTCATCCATGCACACATACTCACACTCATCCATGCACACATGCATGCACACACACTCATGCGTGCACACATACTCACACTCATGCACACACACACTCATGCATGCACGCACACACTCATGCATGCACACACACACTCATGCATGCACACATAATCACACTCATGTACACACACATGCATGCACACACACTCATCCATGCACACATACTCACACTCATGCACACACACACTCATCCATGCACACATACTCACACTCATGCATACACACACACAGACACACACACTCATGTATGCACACACACTCATGCATGCACACATACTCACACTCATCCATGCACACATACTCACACTCATGCACACACACACATACTCATGCATGCACACACACACACACACACAGACACACACACTAAATAAAGAGAAATAGTCACCTGCTTTGGTTGCTGTTTTAACTCACTATGTTCACGTAGCCTTCACTAAAGGGATTGGAAACCGATACCCCGAAACAGCTAAATACTACCTCTGCTTTTATGTCCAGTCTCCCCATTTAGCTGACAAGTTTTCCCCTTATAGCCTTCACAGAGGTGAACTATCCCAGTTCCTGTGGCCTGACACAATTTTATGGTGAATTCATAGATGATCATTATTTCTGGTAGTCACCTTTATTTTATCCCCAAATAGAAGTCCCGTGCCACCCAGAATCACCTTCCCAGCATGGTGTCTGAGTGGCTCACTGTGTCTACCTGCACACCAGGTGTGTTCTTAGGAAGCCAGGGAAACAGCTTAGGAGGGATAAGGGTGGAACCATTAGGGAAATAGTCTCTGGTCAGGATCCTAAACTCTTTCCTGCTGACAGAGGTTGGGCAAATCTGTGTTCCTGTTGCCCACAGCTTTTAAAGATTGGTCCATTTGTTATTTTATTTGTGTGTATGCCTACTAGAATTTATGTACATGTGAGTGTGCTTGGAATTAAAGTTCCAGGCAGTTCCCAGCTGGAAGCAAAGAAAGTACTCTAACCCTGGGCCATCGCTCCAGCCCCTGTGTGGGTTTCCCCTTACAGAATTTATTGGGTTGATTTTCAACGGCCTGATCCCTTGTACTTCTGGAGACATGGCGGCGCAACAGTTACAAGCATCGTAACTGCTCTTGGAGAGGACTCAGGTTCGGTTCCCAGCAACTATTGTGCCCAGGTTCTGAACCCCCAAATCACCAAGAGATCCGATCCGATGCGCAAGCAAAGAATCTTTTATTATTTAACGAGTTAACTGCTTATCCCACATGGTGGGTGGAGGGACAGAGACCTGAGGGGCCAAGGGGGGGGATTTATTGGGGTGAGCAAGGGGAGTGTCTAAAGGCCCACGACAGTCTCAGGATTGGTGCATTTCTGAGCTTGGACTACCTGTCCTGTGTTGATTGGTTAATTGGTTGCTATGGCCTGTAGGCCCTCCCAGAGCGGTTGCTATGCTCTGTACTCCACTGTACAGCACATCCAGAGCCCGGCAGTCAACTTTTGATTGGTCCCTTGCCACATGGAGGGCATCTGGCTTCCTAGTGACTAGAAGGTGGGGCAAGGGAGGGAACGCAGTGTTACCAGCAGTTTTTCCGCCAGCCTGGTCCTGAAAGACCCCCACTCAAGGCTAATAGCTTAAGGCCTGGCTTAGCAATGGTAACGCCATTTTGCAAGGCTTCCACATAAACAAGTAAAAGTACAGGACAAGGTCAGTACTCACAGGCTGCCACATCTGGCCTTGGGAAGGGAGCGGAGTTCGGAGAAAAACCCAAACATGAGTTAAGTCAGCTATTATCAGATCCCCAAACACTAACAGACTTGTCCTCGGATGACTCAATACCTTATTTGAGCTGACCAATGGGACCCCTGTAACTATGCATCTCGCTTCTGTACCCATGCTTTTGCTACCCAGCCCTATAAAAGTCCCTCTCCCCAGCCTGTGGGTGTGCAAGTCCTCCGAGAGACTTTGTCGCCCACAGGTACCTGTGTATCTCAAATAAACCTCTTGCAGTTTGCATCTGCATCCGTGGTCTCGGCTTGGTCTTTGGGTTCAGGGGTCTCTTCCTGGAGGGAAGTCCTCTTCGGGGGTCTTTCAGTCCCAGAGCCGTGTCAGCCCCAAATAACACACAGAGATGATGTGTTAGATATAAAGCTGTTGGCCTGTTACTAGCGTTTCTTATTGGCTAGCCCTGTCTTAAACATTAACTCCTTTCTATCAATCTAAGTGTTTCCATGTGGTCTTATCTTACCAGAGAGAGGGTCCAGGCCTTCTCAAGTCCCTACATCTTGACCTCCTCCTACCTCTCCCAGAATCCTTCTTGTCTCCTAGTCCCACCTATCTTACCTTCCCATTGGCCAACAGTGCTTTATTCATTAACCAGTAAGAGAAGCATGTTTACAGAATGACATCTCCCATCCACTCAGCACATGCTGCTGGGTCAGGGGCCTTTGTCTTGCTGGGTCTTTTCTGCATCCTGTCATCGCCACAGTGGAAATATCATTCAGTCCTAAAAGGCCTTGGCTGGGAAATGGAGGGAACTGGTGATGATAATATTAACTGAGATAAGACATTCTCAGCAAGATTAACATCACACATGTTTCTTTCACACATAGAGCCTAGGTTTTAAAAGCCAGTCATGAAAACAGAAGTGAGGAGGAGAGGAGGACTGAGGGACATGGCATAAATATGATCAATGTGTGCCCTATGCAGAGAGTGCCACAATGGAACCTCTTGTTTTGCACAATAAGTATGTGTTGATATTTTTGCATATTAAGTGTGTGTTAATACACACACACACACAGACACACACACATATATATATGATTTTTTTAGACAGGATTTCTCTGTAGCTTTGGAGCATGCTAATAATTTTTAAAAGAAAGAGTTACAGTCTGGTGAGAGGTTCCTGGGCACCAGGACTGTTATAGTAGAGCAAGCCCCCCTCCCACTCTAGCTTGTGTCCTATCTCCTGATCCCTAGTCCCTGCCCACATTCCTGTCACTGTGTCATCAGCCGTGAGACCCTCACTAGAGTCAGGGCCGATAGAGCCTCCTCCTCTCTTGGACTTTGAGCCTCCAGAATTGTTAGCTAAATAAATCTTTGTTCTTTATACTTAGCCAGCTTCAGAGATAAAGCAACAATGGCAGCAGCAACAAAACAGACCGCTACGAAAGTTACACCCCTCCCCAAGCCCTACATGCTTTGATCATTGACACTCATGTTTCTGCTGTGTCAACAAGTCCAGAAAAAAGTGATTGACATGGAGCCAAAGATGGGGCAGAGTCAGCCCAGTTATCCTGGCAGGGGCTGCAGCTAAGATGGGCGAAGCCAACTGTAATCAGTCTACTAGCCGACCACAAACTCATGAAAGCCGAGCCGAGATGAGCTGAATCAGGCCAAGACTAAAGAAAGGTCCAATTGAGGCTCCCAACATGTCCACTTAATTCCAGGGTATGTTAGTCTAAAAATAACAGCGGTGGAAATGGGCCATCCCCAACAGAGCTCCCACATTAACACGTAAGGGAACTTACCCTGTGTTACACATATAGGCATGCATACATATGTGTGTGTACAGCATACTTGTGACAGATATTCCTTGGCTTGATGACTTATGTTCTAATTAATTCATTTTCAGTTGTAAAGGTCATAAGTCAAATATATTCATTGAGACAAGGTAGATGGCTTAGTTTGTAAAGTGGCTGGCTGTGTTGGATGTGGTGGTGCCAGAAATCCCGACCCCTGGAGATGGAGAGGGAGGATTCCGGGAGCTCACCGCCCAGTCAGCCCAGACCAAAGGGTGAGCCCAGGTTCAGAGAGAGCCTGTCACAAAATGTCAGGTGGAAAGTGATTGATGAAGACACTTAATGTTGAGGGCCCGCCTCCACAGGCATGTAAAGATGTGCATGCATGAGTGTGCGTGCACACACACACACAAACACACACACACAGGCACACATACAAACATACACACATTCATACACATCACACACTCACACACACACACATACAAACATACACACACGCATGCACACACACATGCACACATACAAACATACACACACATACATACACATCACACACGCACACACGCATGCACACACAGTAGCTTTAACCTTCTAAGCATAATGACATGGCTTACCAAGGCAGAGCACTATAGAGCACTGGTATGTTCTTCCCACGGTCACATGGCTGAGTTGTAGCTCCCTACTGATCAGTGTCACACTCTGTTAGCCTGGGAAATACCACAGGGCTGACTCTGGACGCAGAAGCACACGCTGCCACGTCAGCTCTGAGCTGAGAATTCCTGAGCTGAACCCTTATAAGTTGGGACCATCGTACATGAATCCAATCATGCATGAGAGGCCAGGGACAGAGGACTCCCCGTCTTCCTCCTACTTTCATGGTTTATCCTGTGCCCAGCACAGGGAGGAGCTCCTCACTGAGGAAGGATGAATAGAAAGCCGTCCCCACCGTCTTCAGAGAGGGAAATGGTCTCGAAGGGTCCGGAATCCAACTCCATCTTACACACAGAGCATCTCGATGTAGAGAATGACTTAAGCCTAAGTCCAGGAAGTCCCCCAGCCAAGCTTAGCCAATCAGCTAAACCTGGCCTTAAAAGGCTTGGGGGACCCAAATTTATGGGATTCAGCTGTCTCTAACCAAATAAGACTAAAATGCCTGCAGTGGGTGGAACCCTTACTAGCCCCGTCCAATCAACACGTGCCCCATGTAAACTGCTCCTTGAGTGACCAATTAGAACAGAGATTAGCTCACCACGCTTAGAAATCCTCAAGTTCCTTGTTGAAAGGGCCGGTGCGCCTTTGTCCCTAGTAGTCATCGCCATTGACCCCTGGTGCTGGCTATTTCTACAGAGTAAATGCTCTGGGTGTTTGCATACTGTTTGAGTCTGGGGTCTCTCTTCAGTGATTCTCAGGCCCTTATAATCACACTGAAATCACCTGGGGTGACAGGTGAGGACCACTGCCCACGATGCCAGGATTCACTGGCCTCTTTCCATTCTTGGGGTACAAGCACCCTGAATTCAGGGATGGTGGCTCACAGCTGAATTGGACAGAGTCTGGTGAGAAGTACTGATCCTCACTTCATAATAAGAGCACTAGGGACTCAGAGTAGCGAAGGGAGGCCTTTTATTTTATGACCTTGCAAAACTGCTTGCTAGCCCAGAATACCCCCCCCCCCAGGCTCCCTCATTAACCTGGTTTCCAGGCCTTAGCTTTCCCCCTCCAGTTCAGATTGGTCTCTCTCTCAACAAGACAGTGCATGGGTTCATCTGCATCTTGCATCCTGTTATCAGGAGCATGACCTTGTGGCAAGCGTGGCGGTTAGCAGCTATTTTCCTCTCTAAGCTTTTAGTTTGGGTCGAGGGGCATGACTTAGCAAGCAGGCTGTTAGCCGGTGTCCATGGTTCCCTGTTCATCTGCATCTGGACCAAAGCTGGCTCAAGGCACCTATGAAAATGAGCCATCAGGGGCTGGAGGGATGGCTTGCGGTTAAAGCCATCCAGAGGACCTGGCTCCGTTCTTACAGCCATGTGGTGGTTCACAACTGTCTTTAACTCCGCTTCCAGGGGACCCGATGCCCTCTTCTGGCCTCCGTGGGTACCAGGCTTGCACACGCCTGGTAGAAGACCAAACACGTGATAAAAGAACCTCTGGGTTATGTTTCTCACACTCCCCCCTCCTACAGTGGGGGGAGGCACGTTTTAGGCAGTGTGTGGGTCCCCACCCATGGCTCAGCCCTAATGTCTGTTTCCAAACTCTCCCCAAAGAGTCTGCTTCCCAGTCCACACTGCCCACTCAGTGTGTTCATCGGCGTCTCTTGACCAGAGCAGAGGACGCTTTCATCTCAGGGAATTCTGCTGGGTGATGTAAGTCGGGTCACCGGTAGACCTCTTCCCTATACGCAGCCTGGTCCTCCGTTGGACTGCCTTCTTTTCTGACCCCCAGTTTCCTTTCCTGTCTGTTTTCCCTTCTCTTCCCCCCCCCATTCTCCTCTTTTATTCAAACACCTCTTAAACAAACAAAGGGGGGTGGCAGACAAATAAGAAAAGAGAAAACAGACGCATTACAACAGGGACGTACCCTTGCCTGTGTTTGCTAACATTTGCTAGGGTGTGGGTAGGGTGGTACAAAGAATGTGTCCTTACTGGCTTTCATCCCAAGTTAATGGTTAATTCTGTCTCCTCCATGGCGTTAGGCTTTGGTCAGACAAGCATTTCCCCCTAAATGGAACAGCAGAGTGTACTATCCTGCTCAGCATCATTTGATGCAGCTTATCCCATCTAAGTTAGGTGATGATGGCTCCCCAAAGATAGGATGTGTCAAAAATGAAGCTTAAATCTTACTAACAGACAATTCACTATCTCCAACTCTGGTCACATGCGAAGTGTTCAAAATAGGGGTGGAAACAACACACACACACACACACACACACACACACACACACACACAGTATTTCTGAAAGTTAGAGACACCTAAGGCGACAATTCAGGAAACCATTCTTTACAGGGCGTTTAGTAAGGGCCTTTTGCAAGTGTGGGCTCCTGGTTGCCCAACTGCCTGCCGCATCTCTGTTTTACTTTCAAGTTCTGTTTTTGTCCTTTTGAATCAGTGTTGTCTGTACGGGCATGGCTGTGGGGGTATCCACTGGGGCATGTAGGGCTGCCAGGGGCCAACCCTGCATTCACAGCCACCAGCTGCCCTCAGCCAGAGGCGGGGCCTCTGGGGAGCCTTGTCTCTTGACTCCATGATGGATTTTTTAACGGGCTTGATCTTGCACAGGCCTTAGACAGGTAACCACGTGGGACAGGGTCTCTCTCTGAACCCGGAGAGTGCCTGTTCGGTTAGACTGGCTGTCCGGAGACCCTCAGTGGCCCTGTCTCTCCACCCCCAGGCTATGAGGGAGCCAAGGACTCCAAGCCAGGTCATCATGCTTGCCCAACAAGCCATCTCCCTAGCTGCCAGTAAAAGATCTTCCCTGTGTGGGCAAGCAGCATAAATTTGGAGCCGTGTGGATGTTGTGACCCTCCAGCACATGAACGTGGAGAGACGTTACCTCCGGATCTCTGGCTCATCCCCAAATGCACCTCAAATTGTCACTTCATATATCATTGCGAAAATCAGGCTCTTACTGGAGCGTCTCCCTCCAGGCGGACATTTTGTTAGCATCCGCCAGTTTGAAAATGGTGGTCAAGACTTACCAACTAAATTCTCTCCACCCCCATGTCTGTGGAAAAGGCAACTGAATCTAGTTCTTGGTTTGGTTTTGTGTTTTGATGAGGCCTCGGAGCCATATTCTGGAAGTCCCCCAGGTAGCACAGTCCATATCTTTTCCATTCAGGAAGGAGTCGGCATCCAAATCCGCACATTTAATCTGACATCTGCCTCGTTGATGGATTCCTCCTATTGTGTACTCGAAATGAGGGGAAGGTTTGTGCGGACACAGAGAGACTGGCAGGCAGCTCACAGGACAAATCGCCTTGGAACTGGAGGGATTTCTGCGGTGAGGTCAACAGTCGACCGCAGTCCGCTTTGGTACCCAGCCCAGAAAGCGGGGCTGAGACACCGGCAGCATCGCATGTTCGGTTCCCTGGTGTGTGCTGCTCAGGGCTGTGGGCACACTTCCTGCTGGCCACACTTCCTGCTGGCCTTCCTGCTCAGGGTGTCAAACCAGGCCCGTCAGAGGAGCTTGATTAGAAGGGATTTAGATGACAGAGGGGAGGCTGCCAGCAGGGTAGGCGCAGTTGCGGGAGAACGGACCCCATCACCTTCACCGGCCTTCTCAGAGTTCAGCAAGCAGGCGAGAGGCCTCTGTGTGGGGTTTCTGCACCTGGCCCCACTCCCCGGGCTCCCAGCCAATGAGATAATGAGAAAGAGCTCCCTCCTCCCATGTAGTTGGGGGTGGGTGGGTGCTACAGTGCGGATAGCCTGCCAACCACACACAGTGCCAAAGCAAGATGGGTCTCTCTGCCCCAAAGAAGGGGTAGGAGGCACACACAGATAAGGGCGGCCTGGTAAGTCACAGTCTAGTTCTGTCTGCCACTATCCGGGTGTGTGAGTTTGCACAGGTGGTTGTGTTGTTTTTATCAGCTTGACACAAACCTAGACATCCCGGGACGAAGGGATCTCTGTTGCGGAAGGCCTCCATCAGATTGGCCTGAGGGCATATCTGCTTGTGGTTTGCTCGAGGACTAGTGGGCCCAGCCCACTGTGGGTGGAGCACGCCCTAGTCAGGTGGGTTCTGGCCGGATGGGAAGGGTAGTTGAGCATGGAGGGGAAGCAGTAAGCAGCACTGCCTTGTGGCCAGCCTCTGCTGGGGCATCTGCCTGCAGCTTCCTGCCTTGGCTTCCCTCCATGATGAGCTGTAAGCTGTGAGGCAAATAAACCTTTCTTCCCAAGTTACTGTGGGTCTTGTGTTTCTGTCAGTTCTCACATTTGTTGGACGTCACGTGCTCACACATCCTGCTTACCCAGTTAATATTGTTTCCTTCTTGGGTCTCTGAGGGAGTTGAAGACTAAACAGCGTAGTTATAGTTTTCCCTGTTTACCAGAATCAGTAAAGAAACTCACTATAGATGTACTGAGTATAATAGGTTTACTAGGCATTAAAAGATAATTTGATAATGCAAATTAGAATAGAAAGTAAATTAGGTACAAGACTTTGGGCTCCTCAAAAAGGGGTAATGGAGTATTTTCTCTGAGTTTGTCTTACGCTTATGGATTAGACATTGTTAACCTACATATTGCTATGTGTAAATTGTATATAGTTATCGCACTTGTGTGTAGTTTTTCTTTATTAGTTTAACCTTTTTTTTAAATTTTAGACAAAGAAAAGGGGGGATATGTGGCAATATCTTGCTTGAACTAAGAGAGCGGGGCTTGCCACTAGCTAACCATACTGGCATTTATCAGGGCAGGAGAGACGACACTAGGAGAGATGAATTCTCTACATCTGTCACTTTCACCGGGGCATATGGCAAGCACCCAACAAGAAGCAGTTTATGACGGAATTCTTTGTCTTTGCAGTTCCCAGAGTCCTGGGAAAACAGCTGGTCATTACCCACGCATACTCAAGCTTTGGGACTAGTAATTTCTAACTCGTGGCCACTAAAACTCAAGCTACACAAATTACAAATAATAACACAGTTTGCTAGAAACAGCTATCCATGCTTTGAACACACAGAGCGGGGTCCGATTTTACTGGTGTCTAGAGTACACTAGGTTAACGCACAACCTGGGTATCATTTAAATTAAATTTGAAGCACCAAAATTTATTGGAATAAACCCTTAAGATTTGTATGTTTTTCAGTATCATGTACATTTTAGTGTAGGTTTTACTTAAAAACAAAAAACGTCTGAGTTAGGAGATGGTTATTAAGGTTCCATGAATAATAACCACCCGACTCCATAGTTACCAACCCACATTATTCTTAAATATTTAATTTAAACTTGGGATATTTACAGATAATTACATAATGCAACAAGACAGAGGGAGCTTGCCATTAAAAAATGATGGCATTTACAACAATGTCACTGAAGACTTTAAATTTTAATGGCACATATCACAATAGTATCTAATAAAACAAAAACTACAATACCCTGTTTCAACCAGTCATCGCTTAAGTGTCTGTATTAATTGCTTTGTTTTTACATTATTGAACCAAAACCTTCATTTTATTAAGAAGAACAAATGTATAAAAAATTAATGTGAATTTCATTTGATAAAATAACACTGATGGAAACATCCTAAAACTTAAAAATAAAATCGGCTTAAAAAATAATAAAAGCCTAGAACTAGGCATGATGGGCTATGGCTTGCAATCCCAGCACTCAGGAGGTTAAAGCAGAAAGATTGTCAGTTCAAGGCCAACCCGGGCTATTTAGTAAAAGGGTCTCAAAAAACAAATGAGAAATCAGATTTTTACCACATATGGATATTATGGGTTGGACTGTGTGATGGGCTTCACTTAAAATTCTACAGCTTCATGGCCAAATATGGTAGCGCACGCCTTTAATCTCAGCACTAACAGGAAGCAGAAGCAGGTGGATCTCTGTGAGTTTGAGGTCAGCCTGGTCTAAATATCGAGTTCTAAGACAGTCAGAACTACATGAGAGACCCTCAAAAACAAAAAACAAAAAACAAAAAACAAAAAACAAAACAAGGTGGGGGCTGGAGAGATGGCTCACTGGTTAAGAGCACTGGCTGCTCTTCCAGAGGACCCTGGTTCAATTCCCAGCACCTACGTGGCAGCTCACAACCATATATAACTCCACTTCCAGGGGATCTGACACCCTCACACATCCAGGAAAACATCAATTAACATGAGACAAAATGCAAATAAAATAAAAATAAATAAGTTATTAAAACCAATACAACAACAACAAACCCCAAGCCCTACTGCTTTATCAAAAAAAGTCAGAAATGCAAGTATTCATGGATTTAGAACCTAGAGGGATACATCTGGCCAGCCTAGATTTATGCATATGTTGTTTGTAAGCAGAGGGATTAAAAATAACCCAGAAGAAAATGTCATCTGTCACCATGACATAGTCCTGCAGGGAAGTGCCATTCCTTCACAACGATGGGAGAAAGGGACAGCCATGCCCTCCACCTCAGCTCACCTCTCAGACAACTTCCCGTTCCCGGGAGAGGAGACTGTGGGGACAATGAGTGAGGACACAAAGGAGGGACGCGTGCTCCCAGGGGCTCCAACCACAGCAAACTGATTGCTGGTGTCCGTCCTTGCTTGAAGGAAGAAGAGGTAAATAGCAGGAGGGGCCAGAGAGACGGCTCGGAAGTTAGGGGCACTTAGCCTTTGCAGAGGACCCGAGTTCAGACCCCAGGGCCCACATTGGGCACACGCGGCTTCCTTGCGACATTTCCACACCTGCGGGTCATGTACTTTGATGGCATCCACACCTGCTGTATAGGACTGTCCCTCTAGCCAAACCGCCACCGCCTTAGTCAGCTCTGTCAGTGGTTGTACCTCGGTGGCAGTTGGGGTTCTATCTCCCTCGCCTTTGCCCGTCCAGCCGTAGCCATTGCCAGGCGTGGGGTCGCTTGCCGGCTCCTATAAGCCAGCTCAGCATTCTACTGCAACCCAGCCCGGAACAGCCGACACGGACTCTTCTCCCCCCTGAATCTCTCACATGTTTTAGACCCCTTTTGTTACCGAGACAGAGTGTGTTACTTACTCTATGGTCCCAGAGGGTTCAAATGACACATTTGTCACCAAGGCTACGGTCCCTTGGGCCTGGCCATCCCAATGATCTTCAGATTCCTACAGAGGACACTGGCAAACCCAACTGTAGTGAGATGTCCACCCGGCCTGCACCTGTAGCACTGGCCACGCCCTTCTGGGAGTGGTCACAGGTGCGCAGAGTGGGTTTCGGTGTGGGATCGCGACAGGTGGCCCTCCCTTACTTCTCGTCGGGTCTTAGAGGGCAGCCTGGGTGGATCCTTGGAGAGGGAACTTGCGGAGGTCGCCTGCTTCTTGTGTGAGTGACTTCTTCCAGAATAAAGCTCCCTCCCGTAACCTGTACTGAGCCCAGAGAAATTTGATTCCCGCGCGCAATGCTGGAGTCTGAGCCCCAGGTCACTGGGTGCCAGGTGGCGCCGAGCTTACTGAATCTGGAAAAGCCCAACAGACAGTGGCGCCTGCAGAGAGGTCTCCAGCCATCTCCATCAAGCGGCGTCACTCGCAGGGCCGGGCCGTGGCCTCCGTAAGGGTTTCCTACACGACACATTTGGTCTCCTCTTGGGGAGCAGTGGTATGGGCTGCGGGCGTCTAACAGAGCTTGAAATTGCCCTGGCGGCTGTTTACTCTTCTCCCGAGTGGCGCTGGGCTCCGATCTAACACTGCCGTTACTTTCATTAAGTAAGCCCTCACACTTGCAGAGTGTGCTGGAAGCTCTGTAAATATTTTATTAGCCTTTGTAATTAGTCACTCATCTCACAGCACTGCCGGGAAGTGGGTCAGTGTGGCGGCCGCCTTTCCCCACCCCTGTGTGTGAGAGCCTTCCAGAGACGGAGCCGGGCCTCGAACCCGAGGGAAACAGGTACAGTTCCTTCCTGGGATGGGCAGGAATGGAGTTTGCTGGAGCTGATGGGAAATTCAAAGTCAGGGACGGACCGGTGAGGACATGTGTCCTCGCCCAGTGGGATAGGACCACCTCTGCACAGGGACAGGGAAAGTTGAGGAGCAGCACTCGGAAGCCTCCAGAACGTGGACATTCTGTAGCAACAGTTCCATCTGTTTTCCCTTCTTTTGCCTCCGAGGACGTCAAGCCTTGATCCCCTCATTCTCAGAGCGGGCACGGGCCAGAGCAGAGGCAGCTGCGGCATCCCGGGAGCTCGGCCCTGCCGTGCGTGCAAGCTTGTGCAGGCTTCCCTCTGGTCTGAATGGGAGGCCCCCAGAGGCTCACGGGTTTGCATGCTTAGTCTATGGTGATGAGCTGCCAGGGAAGGGTTCGAAGGCGTGGCCTCGAGGGGGTGGGCGTGGCCTTGTTGGAGGAAGTGTGTCACCAGGGGTGGGCTTCAAGGTTTAAAAGCCCAAGCCAGGCCCCGTGTCACTCACTCTCTCTTCTCTGTCTCTCTCTTCCTCCCTCCCTCTCTCTCTCTGTCTCTCCCTCCTCTCTCTCCCTCCTCTCTCCCCCTCTTTCTGTTTCTCTCTTCCTCTCTTTCCCTCTCTCCGTTTTTTTCTCCCTCTCCCTCCCTCCCTCTGTTTCTCCCTCCCTCCCTCCCTCCTTCCCTCCCTCCCTCCCTCCCTCCCTCCCTCCCTCCCTCCCTCTCCCTCTCCCTCTCCCTCTCCCTCTCCCTCTCCCTCTCCCTCTCCCTCTCTCTCTCTCTCTCTCTCTCTCTCTCTCTCTCTCTCTCTCTCTCTCTCTCTGCCTGTGGACCAGGATGCTGCTATTGCAGTATCATATCTGCGCCCATGATGCTCCTGCCACGGCGGTAATGAACCAACCCTCTGGAACTGTAGGCAGCCCACGAGTAAAAGCTTCCTTTTACAAGAGTTGCCTTAGTCTTGCAATAGAACAGTGACTAAGACAACATGTATGTTGATGTTTTGGAACGTGTGTGTATTCGTGTCTGTATGCACATGCACATGGGTGTATGTGGCTGTTGAAGGTGGCCTTGGGTATCGTTCTGTAGGAGCCTTGCTCTTTGAGACAGGCTGTCTCACTGAGACCCAGGGCTCACTGCTCAGGGGAGACCAGCTGGTCCAGCAGGCACCAAGGATCCTCTCATTTCAGCTCCAAGTCGGCATCACACACTCCCAGGACTGAACAAAGCAGGAGCAAAGCAGGACTGAACGCTGGCAGCTAGCACGCTCCTGACTGAGCTGCCGCATTAGCACCATGCGTGGTAATTTCAAAACATGCGTTTCAGGGTAGGATGGAACCAGACAGGGCTCCGAAACCAGCTTATTGTTGTGATACTGGAACCTTTCCACTATGGGATATCTCTAGCTCCTTAGTGGCTTTGAAGGATGAGCCAGGCAGAAGCCTGATGTGGTGTGATTTGGGTGTTCTCCATTCAGCTCTGGTGTATCTCAACACCCAAGGACTACAGTTGCTCACCACCCGTCATGACAACGGCGTCTTCGGTTCACGGCTCCGTCCTGAGTTCAGTTTTGTGGTGGACCTTTACCTTTCTTGTTGCTTGTATTTTCCTGGTGCAGGTTGGGATGAACATAACCAGAATCGACGCTTAATCGCTATGTGCTTTTAAGTGTGTTTGTCACTCATGAACTTTATCTGGATGCAAACTGTGTTTACTCAGAGCCCCTCGTCTTGTTTTCAAAGGCATTTGATTCTGGGGTCTGGTGGTACCCGTTTCCTTTCGTTGCTGTGAGAAACTCTACAGCCAAAAGCAACCAGAGGAGGAAAAGGGTGACTTGGCTTACAGTTCCAGGTCACTGTCTGTCACTCAGGCTCGGGCTCGGGCTCGGGCTCGGGCTCGGGCTCGGGCTGTGCTGCTCAGGGGATGATGCCACCCACAGTGGGCTGGGCCCTCCCGAAGCCGCTAACTATCAAGACAGTTCCTCATAGACAAGTCCATACACCAAATTGATGAAGACAATTACTCAGTTGAGACACTTTTTTCAGGTGATTAGGCTGTGTCACTGTGACAGTTCGTGCTAACTATGACAAGGAGCACGGCCGCTTTTAGTTTTCTTTTTGTTTTCTTTCTTTCACTCTCTCTCTCTCTCTCTCTCTCTCTCTCTCTCTCTCTCTCTCTCTCTGATTTCTACTTACTAGACTCATTCTTCCTGGTTCATTTTTTATTTTTTTTCTAGAATGCAGCCTGATGGCATTAGTTACTTTCCTCATTCCTGTGACCAAACATCTGACAAAGATAACTTAGGGAAGGGAGGGTTTGTTTCTGCTCAGAGTCTGAAGGGACAGCCAGCCATGGGGGGAGGCATAGCAGCAGGAGCAGGAGGCGGCAGGAGCAGGAGCAGGATGAGCAGCAGGGAGGCAGCTGCCCTCAGGAAGCACAGAGGGATGAAGGCTGACTCAGCTCACTTTGTCCTTTCTGTGAGGTCTGGGACCCCCTGTGCCTCATGCTATACACATCCCCATCTCATACCGTGAACTTTTGATTTACACGTGTTATTATCCTATTTGTAAGTCTTAGGATCTTAGAAAGGGTCTTTGATGATGTCACGTTTGGTTGCGTTTACAAGTACAACTCATTTGACATTCTCAAATATTTGTAAGCAGATACTCAATGCTCACTTTTCTGAGTTAAAACTTCCCTAAAAGCCAGTGTTTTTTATTGTTTAAAATATTAAATTTATGAATATGTTAAATCTAAAGTTATCTCAAGCTGGGAGTGATGGCATATGCTCGTATTTCCAGGACACAGGAAGCGGAGGCAGGAGGATTTCCATGAGTAGAAGCCCAACCTGAGCTACATAGTGAGTTTCATATAAAATGTCAAATATAATTCAACCTAGAATTGTAAATATCAAACAAAAGGTAAACGTTTCCTTTGAAAAGATTTTAACTCTGCACTCACGTGTGTGAGTGTGCATGTGTGTGTATGCATGTGTATGTGTGAGTGTGCATTGTATGCATGTGGTCATGTGTGTGTGCATAGGTGTGTGCGTGTGCATGTGTGCGTGTGTGCATGTGTGTGAGATTGTGCGTGTGTGCATGCATGTGTGTGTATGCATGTGTATGTGTGAGTGTGCATTGTATGTATGTGGTCATGTGTGTGCATAGTGTGTGCATGTGTGCATGTGTGTGCATGTGTGTGTGAGAGTGTGTGTGCATGCATGTGTGTGCATGTGCACGTGTCTGTGTGCGCGTGTGTGTTCATGTGTGTGTGATTGTGCATGTGGAGGTGCCAGTGCATCAGGAAAGGGCATCAGATTCTCTGGAGATGAGTGGGAGGAGGCTGGGGCAGGGGCAAATGGTCATTGTTAATGTGTGTCTTTTTAGTATGTGCGGCACAGGAGCGTTACCCCTGAAAATGTACCAGGAGCTAGGTCCCACCGACAAAGAGTCTGGGTTAGAGAACGAACGTGTTTGGATCTCTCCAGGTGAGGAGCTATGTGATCTAGGCTCCTCTTGTCTCATTGTCGCCGACTGCCAGCAGTTTGCAGGGACCCACACTGCGGAAAGTCATGGCCGTGGAAGACAGGTTTGTGAGGTGGCTTCAAAACTCAAAGTTGGAAGACAAGATGAGCCAGGCATCATGGCCTGGGTCTATAACCCCAGCACAGGAGGCAGGGGCGGGGGCGGGGCGGGGCGGGGCGGGGCGGGGCAGGGGCAGGGGCAGGGGCAGGAGGTTTACTGCAAGCTCGAAGCCAGTCAAATGTACATAGTGAGACCGTGCCTACTCCTGACCCCCTAAAAAAAATCAGAGAACAATAGAGAATTGTAGCACAAGTTCTAATTGGTGTTAATAATAAAAAACCCGGGGTCAGACATTTGGGTGTTCAAAGCTGGAAGGTCAGGGAAGCAGAGCAGCAGCCACTCGAGCTCTTACTGCTACTGAATCCTCAGAGTGAAGAGACAGCGCTCCTGTCCCCTCCGCGTACATTCCTCTCTCCACCCACCCTTATCACTTCCTGTCCGTACGGTCCTCCAGACCTCTATGGTTAACTCGTGGCTAGCTCTGCCCTCTGGTCTTCAGGCGAGCTTTATTTGTTAGAGTACAAACCAGATGTCCCCACAGAGAACGACATGGGATGCTGACATGTGGTTTCCACATGCACATGCAGACACATGTATGTGCACCCACAAACACGTGCTTAATTAAACACATGCACACACACAAAAGACCAGGGAAAGGAAGAGGCTCCCGCTCACCCCTCCTGCTGTTTGAGTTCCAGTGACACAGGATTTTGCCTGTAACCCAAGGCCACTTGTCGTCACCAGATCCGCTATGCAGCGCGCTCCAACAAAGATGCTGTTGGGCCCTGGACTATCCTGCTCCATGCATGGATCAAGAATGTGTTTTAATCC
This sequence comes from Cricetiscus sungorus, assembly GCA_030556225.1. Taxonomy (NCBI): domain Eukaryota; kingdom Metazoa; phylum Chordata; class Mammalia; order Rodentia; family Cricetidae; genus Cricetiscus; species Cricetiscus sungorus. Next base: position 37,631,098 of record JANBXA010000642.1, read on the forward strand.
ACAGCTTAAGAAATAAAATCTGCTTTAAGACTTAGCTCCTGGCCCCTAGCAAGCAGCACGCGCCTGCGCAGAAATCACGGAAACCTCGCCTCGTAGTTTAGCAATCAGAGGCGCGTTATGCACAGCACGTTTGCAGATCTGCTTACGCTGTCCCGGGTAGCCGAGCTCCAGTCTTAGAGATTAACAGGGCTGTTTCTGGGGGGGGGGGGTTGTGTGTATGCTTTTCTTCTCTGTTTTAAAGCAGAGGAGAGGGGGAGATGGGAAGGGAGGGGGAAAGGAAGACTCGATACGCAATCCTGTCTCAATCTCTCGAGCAGCTGGGATCACAGCCGCCACCGCCAGGCTTGACCAAACCAGTCATTTCGAACATAGTTATAGCCACAGGAAACCGTGGGGCACACGGGGGAGCAAACACCCTCCCCCCTCTCCACCAGGACCTCAGGAAAATCACAGCATAAGCACAAGGCCGGGAAAGCAGGCCCGGCCCAACGTGTGTGTGAGTGTGTGTGTGTGTGAGTGTGTGTGTGAGGTGTGTGAGTGTGTGAGTGTGTGAGTGAGTGTGTGAGTGTGTGTGAATGAGTGTGTGTGTGAGTGTGTGAGTGTGTGTGAAGTGTGTCTGTGTGTGAGCGTGTGAGTGTGAGGTGTGTGAAGTGTGTGTGAGTGTGTGTGAGTGTGTGTGAAGTGTGTGTGTGAGTGAGTGTGTGTGAGTGTGAGTGTGTGTGAGTGTGTGAGTGTGTGAGAGTGTGTGAGTGTGTGAGAGTGTTGTGAGTGTGTGAGTGTGTGTGAAGTGTGTGTGTGTGTGTGAGTGAGTGTGAGTGAGTGTGAGTGTGTGAGTGTGTGTGAGTGTGTGAGTGTGTGTGAGTGTGTGTGAGTGTGTGAGTGTGTGAGTGTGTGTGAGAGTGTGTGAGTGTGTGAGTGTGTGTGAGTGTGTGTGAGTGTGTGAGTGTGTGAGTGTGTGTGAGTGTGTGAGTGTGTGAGTGTGTGAGTGAGTGTGTGTGAGTGTGTGTGTGTGTGAGAGTGTGTGAGTGTGTGTGAGTGTGTGAGTGTGTGAGTGTGTGTGAGTGTGTGTGAGTGTGTGTGAGTGTGTGAGTGTGTGTGAGTGTGTGTGAGTGTGTGAGTGTGTGTGAGTGTGTGTGTGTGTGAGGTGTGTTGTGAGTGTGTGGTGTGTGAGGTGTGTGAGTGTGTGTGTGAGCTGTGTGTGTGTGTGTGTGTATGTGTGTGTGTGAGGTGTGAGTGTGTGTGAGTGTGTCTGTGTGTGTGAGGTGTGTTGTGAGGTGTGTTGTGAGGTGTGTTTGTGTGTGTGAGCTGTGTGTGTGAGTGTGTGTGTGATGTGTGTGTGTGAGGTGTGAGTGTGTGTGAGTGTGTCTGTGTGTGTGAGGTGTGTTGTGAGGTGTGTTTGTGTGTGTGAGGTGTGTGTGTGAGTGTGTGTGTTGTGTGTGTGAGGTGTGAGTGTGTGTGAGTGTGTGTGAAGTGTGTCTGTGTGTGTGAGTGTGTGTGTGAGGTGTGTGAAGTGTGTGAGTGCGTGAGTGTGTGTGAGTGTGTGTGAGTGTGTGACTGTGTGAGTGTGTGAGTGTGTGTGGGTGTGTGTGAGTGTGTGTGTGTATGTGTGTGTGTGAGGTGTGAGTGTGTGTGAGTGTGTGTGAAGTGTGTCTGTGTGTGTGAGTGTGTGTGTGAGGTGTGTGAAGTGTGTGAGTGCGTGAGTGTGTGTGAGTGTGTGTGAGTGTGTGACTGTGTGAGTGTGTGAGTGTGTGTGAGTGTGTGTGAGTGTGTGTGTGTATGTGTGTGTGTGAGGTGTGAGTGTGTGTGAGTTGTGTCTGTGTGTGTGAGTGAGTGTGTGAGGTGTGTGAAGTGTGTGAGTGTGTGACTGTGTGAGTGTGTGAGTGTGTGTGAGTGTGTGTGAGTGTGTGTGTGTATGTGTGTGTGTGAGGTGTGAGTGTGTGTGAGTGTGTGTGAAGTGTGTCTGTGTGTGTGAGTGAGTGTGTGAGGTGTGTGAAGTGTGTGAGTGTGTGACTGTGTGAGTGTGTGTGTGTGTGTGAGTGTGTGTGTGAGGTGTGTGAAGTGTGTGAGTGTGTGACTGTGTGAGTGTGTGAGTGTGTGTGAGTGTGTGAGTGTGTGTGAGTGTGTGTGTGAAGTGTGTCTGTGTGTGTGAGTGTGTGTGTGAGGTGTGTGAAGTGTGTGAGTGTGTGTGAGTGTGTGTGAGTGTGTGTGTATGTGTGTGTGTGAGGTGTGTGAGTGTGTGAGTGTGTGAGTGTGTGTGAGTGTGTGTGAGTGTGTGTGTCATGTCATTCTGTCACGCGCAGACCCCTGTGTCTGCTCTCAGTCTGCCTCCAGAGTCAGTCCTTTGTTTCCTCCATCCCCGGCTCTGAGAGCCAGTAAGCGGCTCCACCGCGTTTAGTCAGTTAAACGTTGTTATGTTCATGAACTCAAAGAGCACACAGTGCTCTGAGCCGCCGCTTTCTTCACCTCCCGTGATGCTCTCGAGCGAACTGATATTTCATTTCCTTTTATTGGCTGAGGCTGCCGCTGTGCTGGTGGCTGCCTGTTTGCTTCTCCGGGGAGACAGGGAGAGGCACGTTGTTGCCCATCTGGGGGCCTTTACAACGCATCTGCTATGATCATGTGAACTCTACATTGCTGAGCTCTGGGTGGGTATCGGTTTTGATTTCTCTGGAAATGAAATTTCTGGGCCTCATGGCAAGTGTATGCTTAGATTTGGATGACAGTGACAAATCATTGTCCAGAGGGACAGTACCTATTTATATTTCCACAAACAATGTATAAAATTTATTTTTACCAAATTGTCAAATCTTTGATAGCATTTGATATTTTACTATTTTTTTATTTGAGCTGGTTTAATGTCTATAAAGTGATGACTCGTGTCCTAACAAGGACTTGGGGGCTGTTTGTAGCTAAAGTGACACGAGAGACTCTTCTTTAAAAATAATCATTTATCTCTGAGGATAAATTCCATGTTATCAAATACACAGCCAATTGATTTCACTTATTAAATAGGGCTTGCCTGATACTTTGAAATGATCATTTCTAAACAAGGTCTGTGTGTGTGTGTGTGTGTGTGTGTGTGTGTGTGTGTGTGTGTGTGTGTGCAGTACCCACAGAGGCCAGAAGAGGGAGTCAGATACCATGGATCCGAGTTACAGGCAGTTGTGAGCCACCCGGTGTGGGTTCTGGGAACTGAACCTGGGTTCTCTGCAAGAGCAGCCAATAGTCCTAACTGCTGAGCCATCGCTCTGATCCCAAAATTTAAAAAAGAAACTAGAAGTATCTTAAGTATTTGGGTAGGAGTTAACCACATCTTGCCAAATACGCAAGCTTCTTTCCATTTTTGAATAGGTTCTGTTTTTGGGTTTTTTTTTTCCCCTACAAATGTAAGAATTTTGAAAGTTACCACCTGGATGAAAAGGGTCTCTTCCCAAATATGTTTTCCCCCCTTCCTAAATCACTCCAGCACTAACTTAGCAGATTATCTTGAGAATAAAGGCATGAACATTTTTATCTATTAACTCTTGATTTCTGAAGTATAAAACCCCATTGCTTTCTGACTGTAACGTGCTTCTGCGGGCGTGAAAACTGCTCACACAAGGCCGATTCCATTATTCCAGTCTTTTCCTCACTGTTGACCCTCTTAGCCTTGTGTTCTTGAAAACAAAATAACCCTTATTAGCTAGGAGAAGAGCAATACACAGCAGCTTCCCTGAGTTAAGTTAGACTCCCATCTCCCAAGCTGGGCAGTCCCTCTGGCCACCCAGTCGCTCCACCTGCCTGCCCTGCCCCCTGCCCCCTGCCCCCTGCCCCCTGCCCCCTGCCCCCTGCCCCCTGCCCCCTGCCCCCTGCCCCCTTCTGGGTTTTCTCTGTTAAGTCCTTTGCCAGGCTTGACTTGGTGACAGCTGTTTCCAGTGGGTCCAAAGGTTTCCAGAGCCATTGAACATGCACACACACGCACACACACACGTACACACATGCACACACATGCACACACACATACACACATGTACACACATGCATACACATGCACACACATGCACACACACGCACACACATGTACACACATGCACACATGCACACACGTACCCACATGCATACACGCACATGCATGCACATGTACACACATGTACACACACGTACACACATGCACACACCACACACATGCACACATACACACACATGCACACACACACGCACGCACACACAAGTGCGCACACGCAGTTGACTATGAAGGAAGGCAGCAAAGGGTCATCTCACCTTGCTTTCAATGTTTCACCTGGCTCAGTCCAGCAAGACACTCCCAGAGCCCTAGTTCAATACCACCCTGGGTTACTACCGCCCCACAAACTTGCCCTGCCTGTTTTTATCTGTTTGCTGTGCCTTCCTATGGGAACTGGTAACGTCATATAGGATGGGCCGGAGGTCGTGTGTTCAGTTTGTTCACAGGTTCTAAGGTCCTGTCTGGAGCCAGCTGGCATTTGTAGGAACAAAGCAGGGAGGGGAAGGGGGAGAGAAGGTGGTTGCCGGGAGATAGAGAAATTTGCTTGTGTCACAGTTGCCGAAGATAAGTCACCTGGCATGCATGGGGAATTCCCAGAGCAACCTGTCTCCAAGATTCTTAACTCATCTATTGCAAACCCCGGTCACTCAGGTGCTCTGCCTTTTGTTACTGTTTAAGATGCTCCCGGGATCCGTGACTCAGACCACCCGGTGACTGCTGTGGTTTCCTGTGAGTCAGACCCGCTAGACAGCCCTGGACAGAGGAAAGCTAGAGAGACAGGCAACACAGACATGCAGGAGGCCTCCACCCGCAGCACGCCGGCCACAAGGGCAGACAAACTGTGAACCCCAGACATGTGTGCCTGAGTGGGCACAGCTCTTCTTATGTGAGGAGGACGGGAGGGCAGCCACATCTTTCCCAGAGCAGAGCCGGCCTGATGGAGGATGCAGGGAGAGTGGACCAGGGGGAAACCAGCTGTTTCCTTCGGTATCGGAGTAAAGGAACCAAAGCCAACGCTGACTGCCGTGGCTCCCTGGCTCTCTTCCCTTCCGTCTCTCGCATCCTCTCACTTAGCATCTTCTAACATTCATACACATCTGTGACAGCGTGTGCTGGCTGTGTGTGTGTGTGTGTGTGTGTGTGTGTGTGTGTGTGTGTGTGTGGCCACAGGAGCCCAGGAATGAAAGTGTAAGTGTCTGCTGCATTTCCTTGAGAGCACAATGATACCGAGTGTCACCATGAAGATGCTGCCACCACCTTAGTCCTCTTCACAGCCCACAGCAGCCACCTGGAGTCAGCCCAGGCCTCAGGGTAGTTACCACCTAAATGACTGGGAGGGAGTGGGCAGAGTGCAGCAGCCACAGGCACCCTCATTGCATATGTGGCCGTCATAGGAGCCGGCTGGGTGTGGCTGTACCAGCCTGGAACCCCAGCATGGGAACCAAAGGGCCTGTGCTTGCCAGCAGGACAGTGGCCTGTCATTTCCCCAGCCTGGGTGACCTGGTGCAATGTAGCTATTTCTCAGATCTCCTGGCACCACTAACGAATGGAGGTTCTTGATACCAGCATTGTGGGGGTCGAATTGGTTAAGGGAGCCTCCGCGGAGTCACAGAAGGGAACCTTACTACCAGGAGGAGGGGGTGCAGGGCCTGACATCTCTAACTTCCTGCCCCACTGGATTCTCAGGCCTGGAGAGGGGACTCTATAATTAGGCTATTCTACTGTGGAATTCCTCCCAGCCTCCTGCCTCTCTGTTTTCCTCCGATTGTCTGCCCCTTCCTTTCCCATCCACAACGTGAAGCCGATGTTGTGTGTGCAGGAAATGTGTTCAACCAGCCCATGTTTGTGTTTCTGCCGGCTGCAGGAGCTTCGCTCCCTGGGGAATGTCTGAAATGTGGTCAGGCAGGCCAGCCCGCATCGCCACCAGCACTGTACCAGAAGATTGCCATTAGCACAAGGTCATGTGAGAGCCGTGGGTGGCCTAGGGGCACAAGCTTCAGAGACATGGGTCCAGTCTGCACCCAGCACTGCCTGTGAGCCCTGCTGAGTCCAGCTCCAAACATCAGCACAGCCCTCCAAAGAACTTACTGGAGCTGAGTTAAATGCATCCAGCTTCCTGTGTGGGAGGGGTGGGTGGCCGTCACACAGTGTGTGTAAATCCTTACAGATCCGGCTAGGCTCTCCTGCAGCGTTGTCTCTCAGAGCTCACCTGAATTTATTAGCAGGTTCCTTCCTAATCCACTGGGGAATGAAGAGCTTCTGCTCTTGTCCCTGGCCAGGGATTTCTTGATTTTGAAAAGTCTCATGGGAAGACATTGGTGCGAGACTGAACCCAGCACAGCACACAATGGCAGAGCGTGGCAGGAGAAGACACCGTTTGTTCATTATTTATTTATTTTGACTAGAGGTCTCTCTGTGCAGCTATGGCTGTCCTGGAACTTGCTATGTAGACGAGGCTAGTTTAACCAGACAAGAGATCCACCTGCCTCTGCCTCAGAGTTGCTCTTAAAAAGAATCTGAATTTGACAGGGCATTTCTGAGTGTTTATCTGTTGTTGTTCTTAGTATGTGTGGTATTTTTATTTTTATTTTTTGAAACAGTGTCTCTCTAAGTGGCCCAAACAGGCTTCAAACTCTTATCGTACACAGAAGTTTCTGTCCCACCTGGTTCCACAGCCATTTAGTCCCAAATAAACACACAGAGGCTTATTTAATTATACACGGTTTGGCCCATGGCACAGGCTTCTTATTGGCTAGATCCCTCTTAACTATTAACCCATTTCTATTCATCTGTGTACCTTCTTGTGGTCTTGGCTTACCAGTGATGCCCAGGCCTCTTGCTTCCTCGGCAGCTACGTGGCATCTCCCTGACTCTGCCTACCACCTTTCTCTATCCCTGTCTGGATTTCCCACCTGACTAGATCCTGCCTGTCCATTGGCCAAGACAGCTTTATTCATCCACCAATAAGAGAAACGTATTCACAGCATACAGAAGGACATCCCTCATCACCTATCATCCTGCCTCTGCCTCAAACATGCTGAGATTGTAGGCAGGCATCTCCATAATCAGCTCTGTGCACCCGTCCTCGTATTAATGGGGTCTTTCCCTGCAGAGCAGAGGGTTTTGATTTGACTCCTTTCAGATTCCATTTTTCCCTGCTGATCCTTTGTGCTCTGATGGTTTCAGCTTTCTATGCTAATAATCGACCTTTCACATTTCCTACTACTCATCAAGCCACCTTCACCTTCAAATAGCTTGTTCTTATAGCCGTGGCCCCCATTCATGCTGGTCACTGTGGTTTCCTAAATCCAAGATTCTTAGACTATAGATCAGAGCCCATGGGTGCCTGAGTGCAGGACTCACAAAAACAAAACATATTACAAGGTTTCTGGATGTGCAGTGACCAAGAGATAACTCAGAGCTGGACACACAGGAATCCTAAGAGCTCTGGCCATGCTGGCCAGTGTGGCCTCACATGACCACAATGTAGCCTTGGTTCTGAACACATGTGCAGTTTGTGTTCCTATCACAGCGAAAGCTGTGTACAAACCTGGATGCAATCTCAAGACTCTGTCGGCTCATGAACAGTGGCATTTCTTTAATGACACAAAGTTTTCCCCTCTTACACAAAAACACAGGTTTTAAATCTTCTACCATTGGTCCTCAGCACGTATCAAGTTGCTCTGTCTTGGGATTGGGTCGTGTTGAAATGTTCGACTTTTAAATTTTCTGTTCACATTTGAGTTTGCTGATTTGATTCTGTGAAAGCAAAAACAAAACAAAAATTGTTAAGTGAACGTTGCCTTGAGATTGTGACAGAATTCCCAGCAGTTTCTGAAATGACCCTGAGCATACTTCAAACATGTCATAGTTTGGGGTCATGTGAATCAGCATTCTTGGCCTTGACAATTATAAAATCAAAATATTGATCAACTCGGAGGGACAGTGAGACACAGGACATCCTGCAGAGTCTGAATTCAGCCAAGATTTAATGCCGATGTAGAAATAAACAAGCCCATTCATTTTGTCAGTGTGCAAATTTGCTTTCATCTTTAGTAAGTGGTAAGATTATACGTGTGATAAGGATTTCTTTCAGAATGGATCTATGACACTATTGGTAGGTGTTTGACTGATATTCCTGTTTTATGCACCTATATACTTGGGACCATGTAACTGTTCTCAGGCAAAAGGGTGGCACGTGGGAAGGCTGAGAAACCTAGCCACCCAGTCTGTCCTGACGTCACAGCCTCTTTCTTAGTCCTCAGGGTGGGGACTCACCCCTGCGGCCTCTGCAGAGGTCTGGGGTGATTTGTCATCTGTGGTCACCATCATCTCAGGAGGGGGGAACCAGCTGAGGAGACAGAAGTGCAAATCTCCACTCCCACTCAGCACACGGGGGTTCTGGAGTCCTTTGGTGCCTGCTTTGGACCACTGGCAACTTCAGGCAGCAATATGTCATTAGCTGGAATGGTGGAGCCCTGTGAGGGTGAAGGTGAGTCGCCAGCTGCTCAGAGTGTGTGATAGACACGGACGCAGCATGTCAAGCTTTCTGGTTGGACAATCTTTGGACCACTAGCCCACAAATAATGACCCGGAGACTTATTAATTATAAAAGCTTGGCCTTAGCTTAGGCTTTTCTCCAACCAGCTCTTATAACTTAATTAGCCCATATATTTCAGTCTACGCTCTGCCATGTGGCTTGTTTACCTCTTCTCAGTAGGGCGCATCTGACTTGCTCTGAGTCTGCTGGTGAGACAGAGTGCCTAGCTTCCTCCTCCCAGTTTCTCCCTCTCTGCCCGAAGCTCTGCCTGTACCTCCTGCCTAGCTATTGGCCGTTCAGCTTTTTTATTACGCCATCACAGCGACACATCTTCCCACCGTGTACACCGTGCAACAACACAGTATGCTGCTCCTTTATTCAGCCAACCGCAGTTTCATCAGCGTCTCTCTGTGCTACTCATGACGCTCTGCCTTCTTGCTGCTTTGTTGTAGTTGGGAGATACAAGAACAAGGTACAATGTCAAGGAATTCTAAAGTTATGATGCCCCAAAATGTGGGGAGCCGCGAGCCGCCGCCATTGCAGGATGGCGACTGCTCCCCTACAGGATGCCATGAAGGACTCTGTTGGGCAACACCTCCTCGGACTACACCTGTCCCGCGCTTCCCGCATGCGCAGTAGGAACGGTGTCTCTGGCCAATCCCGAGGCCTCGGGTGTCTGCAGTTCGGCTGCGACCAATCAGGGTCCGACCCGTGTCCTTTTTCCCTATATAAGCAGCTGCATTTGGGTTTTCGGGGCTCCTCGCTTCCTGCTCTCCCTTCAACCAAGAGGCTCCAGTAAAGCGTGATTTGGTCGAGGTGCGTGCCGCACCAAAATCGAGTGAGGAGGCCAGGAAAAGAGGGGCTACTTTGGCAATGGCAATCTGGAAATACTTTCCTTTTTTGTTTTCTGAGACAGGGTTTCTCTGTGTAGCCATAGCTGTCCTGGATCTCACTCTGTAGACCAGGCTGGCCCCAAACTCACATAGTTCCACCTGCCCCTGCCTCCCAAGTGCTGGGATTGAAGGTGTGCACCACTACCCAGCTTAGAAATACTCTCTTAAATGTATTTTTAAAGAGGACAACTTGGGCTGGGTGATGGTGGCTCAAACCTTTAATCCCAGCGCTTGGGAGGCAGAAGCAGGAGGATCTCTGAGTTTGAGTTCAGCTGGGTGTACAGAGTGAGTTCCAGGTCAGCCAGAGCTACACAGAGGAACCCTGTCTCATCTTGTTTCGGGGGTAGAGAAGAAGAAGACAAGGTTCCCTGGGGAAAACAGCCTGGGCAGGAGGACCCATCAGTGCAAACGCAACTGGACTCCCCAAAGGGAAATGAAGTCGGGTGGCTTAATGGGTGCATGTTCACGCACATCGGTGCACAGGTGCTTGTGTGTGTGTGTGTGCACAGAGAGGCCAGAGGACCAGCCTAGGAGCCGTACTCAGGAAAGCCACCCATCTCTTTTGGGACATGGCCCCCAGAGGCCATCTGTGAAAGGGGAGTTACAAATATTGGACCTAGACAGACCAGGCCACTGAGGGATCCTCCTCAAAGGCCTCAGTCTTCCAAAAGGTTTTAGTTTATGCCCCGTGGATGCCAGGGATACCATTCAGCAGTGTAACTCTGACATTTAGTTGGCAATATTCTTTACAACAGTGTGGGTAACCCTCTTTTGGAGTAAAATGACCCTTTCACAGGCGTCACCTAAGACTACTGGAAAACACAGATATTTACATTACAATGTACAACAGTAGTGATGTTGCCGTTATAAAGTATCAACAAAAACAATTTTATGGTTGGGGGTTACCACAGCATGACTGTATTAAAGGGACATAGCATTGGGAAGGTTGAGAGCCATGCTTAACAGGAGCTTATGCCTTTCTCAGACTAAATAGGAGGATGTCTTAGCCCATTATTCTCAGCTATAACAGAACACCACAGACTGGGTAACGTATTAACAACAGAAGTCTATTTGCCTTGCAGTATTGGAAGCTGAACTGAACCTTTAGGGCAATTAATTGTAAACTTGATATAATGTAGACTCACCTGCTCAGAGCGTCTCCTGGAGGGATTGTCTAGATCGGTTGGCCTGGGGGTAGGGGGCGTGTCCTGACAATGTTAACTGATTTGGAAGACCCAGCCTTCTGTGAGCAGCACGACTCCCTTGTTTGGGATCCTGACTGAGGAGTAGAGAACACTAGCTGAAGGTTAAGTGAGTGCGCATGCCTCCCCTCTCTGCTCAGGACTGAGGGTGGGACCAGACCAACCAAAGCTCCTGCTGTGATACATTGTAGCCAGCAATTAGGAGTTCAAACAACTCCCTCTTTCTGTTGGGCTATTCTATCATGGCAACAGAAATGACCTTAGGGTCAAGAGAGCAGCAGAGAGCTAGTCACTTGAAGTGACTCCTATAGAAAGCCCGCTCACTCCCGTATAATCAGCATTCCTGCATCCCCGTGGGCAGAGTCCAGGAGGGCCAAAGGCCCTCAGGGACCCTGCCTGTCAACCTGGCTGCTTCGAGATTGTTTCTAGCGTATGTGGTTGAGTGAGAGGACACGCAGCTGACACCTGTGCACCGTTTGTGTCCATTCAGTGTTCCACAGGGACCCATTCTGGAGGAACATGTGCAGATCTGTGACCAGAGCTCTTGTGAGACACTCTACATGATGCCAAAACTGTCCCAAACTCTGACCACACCATCAGATGCACACATCTGGGTGAGGCGGGGCCGATACGTCACAGAAAGGACCTCCTACAATCACAGTTTCCCTTCCAAGTCATTTCTCCAGGACAAGGCAGGCATTTCTGCAGCTCATGGATAAACCGAACATCTGAGACAAGAGTCTGCCACCCACCCACCCCCGTGAT
>JANBXA010000642.1:37647500-37905000 GCA_030556225.1 Cricetiscus sungorus
TCTTTCCCTCCCCTCATGCGTGTGTGATAGACACACACAATGTCATTTCTTTCTAACACCATTTTCAGACCTAATCCGATCTTTTTCTGCTTTCCAGAAACGCTTGTTAAGCAGAACTCACATTTGGAGCCCCACCGCACCGCACTGGCCTGGCTCCGAACTTTGGCCGCACATGTCAATGCTAAGTGCATTGATTGGTAACTGACCTCGGACCGTTGCCTCTTCGTGTATTAATGACATGCCCGGGGTGTCAGAAGCATAGGGGGAACACCCCTGGAGGGCTGCTGCGTCCCATCTTCCTCTCGGCAGGAGAGGTCTCGGTGACAGTTATCCTCAGAGGCCCTGACTAGGCGGCCTTTAATTGGTGGGCTCCCAGGAAAGCAGCTTTCTTCTCGGATTTTTAGAGTATTTAGCACGGGGCACAGACACAAGGAAAGGAGCCCAAAGTGTCCTTGGCCATCATCAGGGGAGGGGGACGGTGAGGGCACTCAGCAATTTGCTTTAACAAGGTCGGGAGGGAAGATTTGGAATGTGTCACCCTGGTGATCCGAGAGAGAGAGAGAGAGAGAGAGAGAGAGAGAGAGAGAGAGAGAGAGAGAGAGAGAGAGGCAGAGCCCCTCCTAGCCTGGGGTGAGGACAGGTGCAGAGTGTCTTCCAGCCTGGTGCCGGCGGCACCTGCTGTATTTGAGGTCAGTCTCCTCCAGGCAATGCCTCTGCAGGATTCACCAAGGGAATCCCTGGAAATTTCCACCCTCTTCCTCTCCCCCAGTGGTACCCAGTGGCTTTGACTCTAATAGCATTTGTGTTGTGCTTGACCTACCTATGCTTCTTAAACCCAGCAATTAGTACTTCAGGAATGGAGTGGGGTTTTTCTAATGTGTCAGATTTTATTGCTTAATGTTTTGTTTTTGTTTTTAATTAAAAAAAAATCCTGACTGTTTGGAGGCAGCAATGTCAATGCTAACAAGAAACACATGAGAATGGGGGCTGGGGGGAACTCTCTCTCTCTCTCTCTCTCTCTCTCTCTCTCTCTCTCTCTCTCTATCTCTGTGTGTGTGTGTCTCTCTCTCCCTTTCTTTCTGTCTGTCTCTCTCTTTCTGTGTGTGTGTGTGTGTGTGTGTGTGTGTGTGTGTGTGAGAGAGAGAGAGAGAGAGAGAGAGAGAGAGAGAGAGAGAGAGAGAGAGAGAGAGATCTTTCACCCGCTTCGTCATTTGAGACAGCATTTGGTGGATCCCAGGCTACATTCACACTCTCTTTGTAGCTGAAGATGATCTTGAACTTTGACCCTGCCAGCCTCCACCCCCCGCAGTACTGGGGTCACAGGCTTATGTCACCACTGTTTCTGGGAGGCTGGGGATGGAGCTGGAGCCTGTGACTATGTATATTAGGGAAACACTGTCCCTCTGACTGCCATTCCCATCCCTGAGATGTCTGGGCTGAACTTGTCACTGCCCTGCCCCCAAGCCTTCACTCCCCAGTTCCTTTTAATGCAGGAGTTTATCAAAGGCGGCACATTTTCCATCTAGAACACCCAGCGGGGGCCAGTGGGAACGAGCGGCCTGTCAGATTAGAGGTGATGGGGCTCTGGTGCTCTTGGGAACTCAGAAAGAACGGCTCCAAGAGAACAGGGGTTCAAACCGGGATGGGGCTTCTGATCTACCCACTCTGAGTGGGTTCTGCCAAGCAGCAAGAGGGCATGGCGGTGGGGGTGTCCCAGCCTAAACCCGTGGTGCAGCCTGCAGGTCTCGCATGGAGGGTACCAGCACGGCTCCCGCTTTCTCCATCCCTGACCTAGGGCATCATCTAGCGTGGACCCTCCTGTCTGAGACAGTGGATAATGTCTCTATTTCTCAGTGTGGGTTCTGGTCCTTGCAGAGCACGCACTTTGCGTCAATATGTCCTCTGCCAACAAAACAGGTTATCCAAAGGCCAAATAGCAACTGCAGCCGGAAGTCCCCCAGGGGAGACAAAAGTCACAGCGAGCAAAGAGCATTTCCTGGGTCCTGAGCAGCTTGATGCCTTTGTTGAACAATGCTTCGGGCTGAGGAGGTGGCTTCATGGGGTACATCCTGGAGGAAGAGCTGGACCTTTCCAGAGCGGAGAAGGCTAGGCGAGCTTCAGACGTATGTCCACTATCAAAAACATCCCCTGTGGCTCCCGTAGACTCTATGTGGGTGATGGGCTCAGTCCTATGTGTCCCAGACATGGAATGAAATGTTAGGGTGCACGATTCAGGTGCTAGCAATGATCAGCCCCAAGTGAGGCGTGCTGGAAAAATCAGCGTGTGTCACTGGGAGGACAGCAGGCTTTATGGAGCCAAACGCAGAGCCAAGGGTAAGCTCCAGGGGGGAGGGGGCTCGGAGCCTTTATCAGCCCGGCTTTTCCTCGGATGGAGAAGAAAAGATTTCCCTCACTCCTCTCTCTCCTTCTCTTCAAACATGAAGAAGATGCTTCAGGGCCTGGGGACATGGCTCAGTGGGTAAAGGGCTTGCTGAAAAACCACGAGGACTGGAGTGCAGATCCCAGGACTCATGTAAAAGCCAAGTGGTCTGTACTCCAGGAGCCGAGCAGGAAGAAGCAGGTTGTCCCTGGGGAGGGGGCAAGCTGGGTGGCTACACCAGCTGAATCGGGGATCGCTGGGGTTCAACAAGGCACCTCAGTGAGGAAAGTGTGTAAGGATTCGGGCATTACGCTGGCCTGCCCGTCACCTGGCAGAATGCACTCAGGCAGGACCCTGGTCAGCCCAGGGTTCCATGGTTGCATAGTCTGCTCCAATGTGCAAAGGACCCTTTAAAAGGCAGACCCCGCCCACTTACGCTCTCTTCCCGCTGTTCCCCTGGGGCAGACAGGGCTTTTCCTGTCTCCCTCTTCTCTTCTGTCCTCTCTGTCTCTGTGTCTCTTTACCTCTTCTCTCTTTCCTTCCCTCACTCCCCTTTCTAATGAAACTTCTCACCTCCACCTCTGTCACCCTCGCCTGCCATGGAACCCGCCAAGGCCCCCCACGCTCTTTATCCCCAACAAAGTGGAAACAATCCAAGCAGACATTCTGTGTCACCTTCTGCCCCCAACATGTAGGTGAACATACATGGGCTGTCACACATGCAAACACACATGCACAGCATATACACATGTCCAAAAGCGGGGAGGTACTGCAGAAATAACTTTTTGATTGAATTCGTGGAAAGAGGGGACAGGAAGAGGAACTTGGGGCTTCTTGGGCAGCTAAGAATTCACCGCCAGCAGCAGCTGGTGTCAGCCTCTAATCCAGGAGGGAGGTGCACGGGAGGCTGGCAGTGAGTTGCAGACTCTCAGCTCCATCTTGGGAGGGTTGTCCTCCGACCACTCGGAAAGTCGGCACCACTTTGGGGCAGTTGCTGATCTGCATTCCTGGGGAGGGGTCATTCCTGGAAGAGTCCTTCCAATAAAGGAGATTTTTACCCCTTCAAGGACCAGGAAAGCCACCAGGGAAGGCACTGTGACCCCTCGCTACCCCTCATGACTCCAAGGAAAGGGATTCTTCTAATCGCCAATCTTTCTGGCAGTATTTTCAATGCATGGCCTGAGTCCTGACCTGGCAGGTGTGAGGCAACACTGAAAGGGATATCATCTGAGCTTCAGCTCTGCAGTTAAGGTGGCCTGAGCTTCAGCTCTGCAGTTAAGGAGGTGGCCTGAGCTTTAGCTCTGCAGTTAAGGTGGCCGTGCTTCTGCAGGGTTGGGTGGACCTCAGGGCCCGCAGGCTTGCCAGGTGAAGCTCTGCTGGGCCAAGGACAACGATTCCAGATGAACAAATACAAATAGTAAAGAACAGGTGCGCCCACCACATTGCTACCCTGTTTCTCATCTGCCACTGGCTCTTTCATCTAGGAACACTCTCACTGTCTGCCCCAGGGAATCACAGTCTGGAATTTACAGCCAGCTATCTTCCGGACATGCAGAGCTGTGTCTGCACCCACTAGCTCTACCCCTGTGTCAGAGCAACAGCTGCCTGCCCCTGGGTTATGCCTCCCCATGGAACTCAACGGTAGCATTTGATGTGAGCATGAAAGGACCAACACACCTGGGCATCTGCCCCATCCTTCAAGCTCCACCCCCTCTCCATCAATCATGCCTACCTTCTCATTGATCCACATGAAAGGCAAGCCTACCCAGCTCCCAGCTCCCAGCTCCCAGCTCCCGGGGCAACAATTTCTGCTTCCTGACGGATCCTTCCCAGGCTGGCTCCATCCAGCCTCTCTAAAGAGGTGTGTGTGTGGGGGGGGGGGTCAAGCTGAATGGTTGCTGCCATCCTCATCAACTCTGTGTCCATCTGACCGCCATAGTCTGGGCAGCATTCCTAGTGTTGAACCAAGTGGAGAGGAGACAGGAGGGTGCTGAGTGGGTGCATGGGCTGTGGGCCTCCTCCTCCCAGGGCAAGAACTGCACGGACTCCTAGCATAAGGGTCCACGGTGTTGAGCAGATGCAGACACGAGCTAAGAGGTCATCCTCCTGTTTCCGATGGCTTCTCTCTGCATACGGAACGTCACAGGAATAAATTACGAAGGGCAAGGACATCTGCACGTCTCCATCATCAGCCACACCTCAGACTCAGAAAGAGTTCTTCTGTCCCTTCCAGAAGTACCCTTCAAGGAGTCTGGTCCTCTCTGCTCATGGCTGATAGCCCTGAGGGAAGTCAACAAACTCAACCCACGTCCCCTGAATACCTCCTCATCTTCAAGCACGGTCTGCACATCTGAGAGCTCAGAGGACCATAAAATACGTGACCCCCCCCCCCAACCCAGCTCCCTCAGGGAACATGGTGAGCAAGGAGACAAGGTTGCAGTAAGATATGCCTGCAAGGCTGCTTCCTCTGACCATCACTGGCCAAAGGGAAGCTGAGGTTTCTGGACATCTGTGTGAGAAGGAAAGAGACTATGGAACCAAACTCATGGGTACTAATGCTTGCTATTACACATTGCCTTTCAAACAGGACTGTCAGAGTTTCAACAGTTAATACGGAAGGCAAAATGGGCTGTATTGGCTGCAGTCAGGTATCTAGTGCCTCAGATGCTATGATGCTCTGCTTAAGTCTGGTGAATGTCACTCCGGTTAACACTGAAGATGCTGTAATGGATCAGCCTTGCCTAATTCCTCCCACTTTCAAGAGAAAGGCTGAGAGCCTAAGTGGCTGGTAAGAGTCAGGGTCCTCAAACCTGTTTAGCTAGTGGCTCACGTAATTAGCATCACAGACTCTGTTGTCATCCCTTAGGAAAAAATCCAAACATGAGCTGAGAGCTGACTCAGAGGCTAAGAGCACATCACTGTTCTTGCAGGGGGCTGGGGCTTGGATCCCAGCACACAGGTGCTGACTCACAAACATCTGTAACCGTCCCAGGGGATCTGACACCATCTTCTGGCATACATGCAGTGTGACAGGCTTACATACGTGCAGGTGAAACAAGCTCAGGCATAGTGAAAATAAACAAACTTTTGAAAACTGGAAAGAAAGAAAGAAGCCCAATGAGAATAAATGGAGATAAGGAGGAAGCCCTTCCCCTCGGCGGCATCCTAATCAAAACTGGCCCTTTCTGCTCAGGGGCCCACACTGACGACATTTCATGGCAGTTTCTTGAATATGATGCGTGGATGGCTGCCTTTGCCTCCAGAGAGAAGGGCCCGCTGCCTCTGCATATACCAAATACTATATTAATATATACCCAATTAATTTTTACCAAACGTCCCATCTACAGAGGTAATCTGAGGACAGTCTTCCGACAGCCCAGTGCCAATTTCCCCTAAGAGGTTAGAGCAATGTGGTGATTTAAATGAGAATGCTTCATATATTTGAGTGCTGAGTCACCAGAGAGCTACATGGTTTGAAAGGATTATAAGGATTAGGAGGTGTGGCCTTGCGGGGTGGGTGTGGCCTTGATGAGGTGGGTGTGGCCTTGCTGGGGTGGGTGTGGCCTTGATGAGTGGGTGTGGCCTTGCTGGGGTGGGTGTGGCCTTGCTGGGGTGGGTGTGGCCTTGCTGAGGTGGGTGTGGCCTTGCTGGGTGGGTGTGGCCTTGCTGGGTGGGTGTGGCCCCGTTGGAGGAAGTGTGTCTCTGGGAGTGGACACACTCCAGGCCCACTTCTCTCCCTCTGACTGCAGATAAGGATGTGGCTCTCGGCTGCTCCTCTGCTGGTATCTTGTCTTCCCACCTGCTGCCATACTCCCTGCCCCTGCGTGAAGGTAAAGGGTTAAGGCTTTGACACTGTAAATATGAGTTGAGTTGAAAACAACAACAAACGAACATCTACCCAGGACAAAAGTCTGGCAGTGGTGGCACACGCCTTTAATCCCAGAGAGACAGAGGCAGGTGGATTTCTAAATTCAGGGTCAGCCTGGTCTACAGAGAGTTCCAGGACAGCCAGGGCTACACAGAGAGACCCTGCCTCAAACAAACAAACAACTAACTAGTTAACTAACTAACTAACTAACTAGCTAACTAACTAAAGGAGAGTTGAGTTGGTCACAGTGTCTATTTGCAGAAATACAACAGCGACCGATACAAGCGGGTTGTGAAAATAAGCATATTCACAGGAGTTTGCACAGGTGTGGGTCCTTCTGGAAGCAGCAGTAAGACAAGGGTTCTAGCCGGGAGGCGAGCCTAGGACTCAGAGTGGGTGGGGTAAGGAAGCGAGACAGAAGGAGAGGCTGCCAGTGAAGCGAGGGGCGTTCCTGCCATGGCTTCTAGAAGGCACTCCTGCTGGGGACTTGAGAGTCAGTCCTTCCACCCTGTCCAACCTGTGTCCAGCGAAGGATGGCTGTGAGTGCAGCCTATGGCAAAATGGAAACTTCAAGCATCATCTGACCGTGTCACTCTTATTACATGGTATGTAAGCGTCATAGATGACAGTGCTGTGTAGCAATGTCCGAAGGTTGGACCGTACAGTGACTTTGTGACAACTCTGGCACAAGAAAAACAAGATGCTTACCCACCAACTCCCGAACACTTTTCACCCAAGTATTTTCTAATATTTATTTATATGTCGGTGTGTGTGTGCGCGTGTGTGTGGTGTGTTTGTGTGTGGTGTGTGTGATGTGTGTGTGATGTGTGTGTGGTGTGTGCATGTGGTGTGTGTGTGCATGTGTGTGGTGTGTGTGTGTGTGTGTGGTGTGTGTATGCGTGTGTATTCATGCGTGTGGTATGTGTGTGTGTGCATGTGTGTGGTGTGTGTGTGTGTGTGGTGTGTGTGTGCGTGTGTATTCATGCGTGTGGTGTGTGTGTGTGTGTGCATGTGTGCGTGTGTGCATGTGACCCAGGTCAACATTGTTTGTCTTCCTGAGCCATTCTCCATTTTATCTTTTTAGACAGAGTCTCATAAATGATTTAGCAAAGCAGGTGAGTTCCGGGGGCCCTCCTGCCTCCACTTCCCCAGCACTGGATCTCAGACACTTAGCTGCAGCTCCTGGCACTATTCATGGGCACTAGGGACCCTAACTCAGGGCCTTATGCTTATACCCAGCTCATATTTTATTTATCATGTGTTTGTTCACGTGTGGTGTGTGTACATGTGTGTTTATGTGTGCAATCTTTGTTGTGAAAGTCCTGGTTTCTTAGCACTTCTGGAGCCTCCATCTAAGAACGGTGCATACGCCTGTGGCCAAGAGAAGCCTGAAGCAGAGGGTTCACAGCGACAGAGTAAGGGACCCCTTGCTGAAGGACAAAGCGTGGATGGAATTTCAAAGCACCAGTTCAACCCAAAAGTCCATCTTTGCCCAAACGTGGCTGTGAGAGAGTTCCTGTTGTCACAGAGGTGCTCCCTCCGGCCCAGCCTCTTCTTGAAGCAGCACAGAGGTAAGAATCCTCATCTTCCTCCAGCATTGGCCGCTGTCCTGTCAAAAACCTCTTATTCCAGTCTCTGTCATCCAATGGAGATGCCATCTTCTGGTTCAACTCAATGTGCTGCCTTTTTTCTCCTTGAAGATCAAAGCCGAGTCCTTTGAAGTAACTAATGTCTTCAGAGAGGCGACTTTGAAAATGTTACAACCTAAATATGAATCCTGAAAGCAGTGTTCTGCGTCCCTGTTCCTCCCGTCACCCCAGCGCACACGGAGGGTGGGGGTGTCCGTATGATGACACTGCGAGATAAGCGGTTTGAGCAGCTGCATCATGGTTCTGGCTCCTTTAAAGCAGTTGTGACTGATGCAGTTAATCCTAAAATGTTATTAAAACATCAGATTAGCCTCTGTGACAGTCCAAGGTGACCTGGCCAGAGAATGTTGCAGAGAATTCCAAGTGCAAAAAAAAATCAAGTTTACCACCAGGCCATGCAGCATCATTCTCCACTCTTTTCTCTGGGAAGTGCTGCTTATATATTTATTTACCTATGCCTTGCCTGATTATTTTTACAAATGTAATAATTTACAGAAACGTGAACAGAAGCTCACATACTATCAGAGAGAAGGCAGTGGGAGGAGCAAAGAAAAAGGCCAGAGAGGCCAGAGATGAGGTCAACCCCGGGAGAGGCTCGAAGGCCCTGTTCAACTAATAACGATTACAGGTGCAGATGAAGACGTCTCGGAACCGACTGGTGGGAAGAGCACGTCACAGCCACCCAGAAAAACCACACAGAAAACTGTCAGGCAAAAGGACGAGAGGAGGGTTGGCAATGGTCACGCAAAGTCAGGTCAAACAGGGCATGCGGTATACACAGAGAGTTGCAATGCACAGAAAACAAAATGTTGTGTCTGTGCGTGCAACAAGTGTGCATCATATCACCCCTGTGCATCTGCTCGACCAGATCCCCAACAAAAGCGATATACGGAAGGAATGGTTAATTTCGGCTCAATGTTTGGGGTACAGTCCTTGTGATGGGGGTCACAGTGCCGAGAACACGAGGTGTCTGGTTTATACCGTACCTCAGTCAGAGAGCAGGGAGGGGGTGATGGACACTAGTGTTCAGAGAACTCTTCCTTTTCCCCTTTAAAGTGTGTGTGTGTGTGTGTGTGTGTGCGTGCGTGTGAGAGTATAGAGGTATAAGATGTGGGGGTAACAACCACAAATTAGAGACAGGGACAGCCTAAAGAGGGGAGGGAGGTTCCCAGGGCGACTTTGTCCATATCAGTAACGTTATTCTGTGTTGGGTTTCAGAGGACATTTTCTCCAGCGAGGGCCTTTCTGTGACTCAGAATGCATCAGACCACTATGTAGGATGCTGATGTTGTCCAGGGGGATGAGGGTGAACTGGACTAAAATCACCAACACTATATGCAGGCGTCACTTGTAGAAGGGAACGTAACTGTAAACTTTAATGAGCTCCTCAAATGGAGAACAGAGATTTCCCACGACACAGCCCTTCAAGACCCACACCAGACACAAGCTTCCGTGACTTACGGCGGTCACGGCTCCTTCCAGGCCAAGGCCAGGCAGCTGTTTGTGTTAACGTTCTGTCCCCTGGCCTTGCCAGGACAAAGTACCCCCGAGAGCAGGGGCACTGGCAGCCTGGCGTGGGCTCACTCCAGCACCACCTTTGCTTGGTCATTGTCCCCATTTGGCTCCTTCAACTCCACACGCTGGGCAAGAGCTTCTGTGTTCAGACTCGGGCTGGGCTGCCGTCTAGTAAAATGTGAACTTCCTCTCTGCCCGCAAAACAAAACCCTGTGTGTTGTTTTGCCTAAAGGAGCATCGGGGCTGGGAGCGCTCAGGGGATGGGGGACGGAGGCAGGTTCGGAGTGTTGCAGGCAGGGTCATGGCTGTCGCTCTGTCACACTCAGTTCCGAGTTCATCACTAACAGTCTGCTCCTTAGTGCCTGGTTCTCTCTGCTTAGGTGACCTGTGAGCAGCACTCCTGAGTTCACTGCTGTGGCCCTGGAGTTCCAATGAGATGCAGAGATACAGCATCTAAATCCGAGTACAGATTCGGCCCCCGGGGAGGGGGGTGGGAATCTGAGTATAGATACCTCACCCCGTGTGTGTGTGTGTGTGTGTGTGTGTGTGTGTGTTGTGCGTGCGTGCATACATACGTGCGCGTGTGTGTATGCGTGTGTGTGTGTGTTGTGCGTGCGTGCGTACATACGTGCGCGTGTGTGTATGCGTGTGTGTGTGTTGTGCGTGTGTGCATACATACGTGCGCGTGTGTGTATGCGTGTGTGTGTTGTGCGTGCGTGCGTACTTACGTGCGCGTGTGTGTATGTGTGTGTGTGTGTGTGTGTGTGTGGTCGTTGTAGTTGCTTAGTTTCTTATCTTTAAAAACATAATTTTGTTGGCTCTTTGAGAATTTCATAAAACATGGTTTGGTCATAGTTACCCTCCCTCCCCCAACTCTCCCCAGGCCCCACCTCCTTCCCTTCTTACTTAAGGCTGTGCCCTTGTCCACCTCCATCAAGGCCAGTTTATGTTGTCAAATATTTTTGGATGTGGCCTTCTACAGGAGCATGGGCTGCAAGCTTCAGCCGCTGACGCTTGCCAAGGGCCGCTCAGTCAGGGGTGAAATCGTGTTCTCACCCCCCACACCCCATGGTGGGATTTGGTCCGGTTTAGACTCGCACAGGTGTGTGCATGCGATCACAGCCTCTGAGGGGTCGCACATGCAGCTGCCTGATGTGCCTCGAGACAGTTCTCTTGTAGTTGTCTACTGCCTTAGCTCTTGTACGATTTCTGCCCCCTCTTTGGCAATGATCCCCAAGTCTTTGGAGGAGAAGGCATACGTGCGAGCGTGTGTGTGTGCGTGTGCGTGCGTGTGTGTGTGTGTGTGTGTGTGTGTGTGTGTGTGTGTGTGTGTGCCCACTTAGGGCTTCAAGGTCTGCAGTCTCTTGTTTTCTGTGCCCGTATGTTCTGCTAGCCCCAAATTAGTGGCTGCAAACAGCCATGAGCACCCACCCTCTAAGCTGGAGGTAATGAGATCGGAGTGTGGTGTCAGCTGGTTTCCACAGCAGCATGCAGGCAATGCCATCCATTCAGGTGGCTCCTCTTTGGGGGTGAGCTTGTGATGATCTAAGTGACAGGAATGTCTTGGACAAAGACCTTTCACCCTCCAGCAGCCCAGCCTAGGCTGATTCACATATGGCAGCTAACCGCTGTATAGTCTGTCCTACTGGGAACCCTACCCCCAGTTGCGTGGGCGGCATGAGGAGGGTCCCCCTGCCCAGAGAGTCCAGGACGAGGGTCATTTGAAGGTGATGAAACAGACACCGTGAATCTGAGCTGCTCACCAAGTCTCTACAGCAGCATTCAGAGCCATTTCACGGGCTCAACTTCTCACCTAAGCCAAAAGGTTGTAAGACACCAGCTGGACAAAAGACACATCTACCTTTTTATGTGCCATGCTGGGCTAGCATTTCTGTCCCTCAAGAGCTGACTTCTGCATTTCACAGAGCTCAGGACCCCTCCTCAAAAAGTAGGGAGAAGACAGTGGTATCATCAGCACTCAGCCGGTTGGGACCTGTCAAGGTTTGTCAAGGAGGCAGGGCCCGGAAATGAGGATCGAGATTCTGGACCTTTTGCTCTATTCAGACGAGAATCACAAGCAGACACGAGGCTCGCTGTGGCCACTCTTTGGTGGCCCTCAGTGTCCCCCAGTCCTCCACAGCAGTGGGCGGTGGCAGCAGGCAGGGGAGGGAGCAGCAGCTGGTCCCTTCTGGTGTCCCTGCTCTCTGGCAAGCTCCAGGTCCTGAGACCCTTAGCTAGCCCACAGCTCTGGTGTAGGCGCTGGGAGCCAGGGCCTGCATATCCCAAGTCCCCAAACAGTGTTGCAGCTCCAGAGCCCAGGACATCTGAGCCCCTGAGAACCAAATGCCTGCTGGCTTTCTGTGACCACAGCATGTAATTTCTCCTTCCTGGCTCTTTATAGACTTCTGTCCTAAACAACTCTACCATCTCCTCTGATCTTAGCAAGGGATGCTGTCTTGGAATGTTCAGTGTCTCTTTCGGCTGCTAAGCTGAGAATTCTCTTGCTGCTCAGCCTGCCGACTGCTTAGCAAACGCTGCCGGCAGCATCCACCCGGCCACCGCTGCACGTTATAAGCTCACCTACCGTGCTAAGGCGAGGCAAGAACAACAAACACCAGAGAAGCCTTTACCTGCTCTCAAGCCCAGGGGAGTCCTCACATTACAGTGTCTCCTGCCCACTCACCAAATGAGCTAAGCAGCAGCTTATATAACCAGAGAAGACCTCACCTACATTGTCCCCCTCACATAGGTCACACCAGTCTCTTCTAGGCCACCAGCAAAAGGGTAGCCCCTCTCGCCTACATGGACATGGTTTTAGACTCTTTTACAATTCACTGAAGTGTTAGATGACAGAAAGTTTGACGGTCCTGGTTGAGGCTTTGCATCCCTGACAGAGTTGGACCAATTGGCTCTGACCATTGTGTGGTTTTTCTCGAGTTATCTGTGGAGTGTGCGGAATGGCTCAAATTAATCCAGCTAAGTTTTTGACCACCTTTTTGCTCAAGTGAGACAGAGCAGGGAGGGATAGCCCCACAGCTGCCAACTAGGGAGTCAAATTGCCCCTCTCCTCACAGCCCTTGCTTAGGGGAAAAGTTAGCAGCTGGGCGAATGCTTACAGTAAGTGCTAAGAAGCATACTGTCGACACGTGAGTTTAGTGACTTGAAGAGGTGTCCAAGAGGATCTGCTTCGACACCCAGAATTTGGAGAAATCTGTTTTTAAACAGACGTGCTTCTTTGGGGTTGCTGTCTTAGAAAACGGTTTGGGAGTCATGGGGGGGGGTGCCTCTGCTCCTAAGAGTTGATTCTTCCCTTGAAGGATGTAATACTTTTTCTAAAGCACAGCCAACCCACGCCAACCACTGGCCTTGGTGCTGTGGGAACCAAAAACACATTACATTTGTCTTCCAACAGGGGCGCCTTAGAGACAGCCTGGTAGGATAAAGAGAATGGGGAGCATGGGGGTGGGGTGCGGGGAGGAGGTGATGCTGGCCCAGTTGCCACTGGGAAGAGAGGTCAGGTGAAGCCAGTCTTGCTGGGAGATGCCTGTGATCTCGCCTGCCTGGGGCAGCAGGATCACACCCGTGAGGCCCGCCTGGGATGCACAGTGCGGCCTTGTTTCAGAGTGGAGGCAAGGGGCCGTGTGGTTGCCTCTCAGATGTAGTTCAGTATCGCTGGGTGGATGGGCTGGAGGCAGGAAGTAAGGCCGGAAAAACTATCGACTCCCAGAGTATCTCGGTCATACTGGCCTACGTGTGAACCACTTCAGAGCTTTTCTCCAGGAGACAGAGAGCCACAGAGAGGTCAAGGCAGAAAGGGCACGCCATCCTACTTGTGTGTTTAAAGTTCCGCTCACGACTGTGGAAATGGGGTGACAGGGTTGAGGACACCCCACTGAAGGCGGAGAAGACAAGCAGAGGGAGATTTGTAATGTGGCTTGGTGGTGAGTGTCTGTGCAATGGAAGGAAAGAGAAGAAGGCAATCTTTGGTTGTGTGTTTTAACGGCTTCTTAGATTGACCTAGGTTAACGCATGAGGCGATGGGTTCCACTATGGCATTTTCATACACGCGTGTTGTACTTGGATCTCGTTTATTTCCCTCCCACCTCACTCCTCCCCGTCAGCGATTCACTCTTTCCCCGTCAGTCCCAACAGCGGCTTTCTTCCTGCGCATTTGTCACCTTTTCCGTTTCCCACCTCCTCCAGGGCCCCTTCCTCACATCATGTGGTCTCCTTGCTGGTTCCATGACCTACAAACACGGCTCACACATGCACACACACACATGCACACACACATGCACACACACATGCACACACACATGCACACATATGCACACACATGCACACACACGCGTGCACACATGCACACACACGTGCACACACAGGCACACACACACATGCGTGCACACACACAGGCACACACATGCACACACACATGCACACACATACACACACATGCACACACATGCACATACACATGCACACACATGCACACACACGCGTGCACACACAGGCACACACACATGCGTGCACACAGGCACACACATGCACACACACATGCACACACATGCACACACATATGCACACACATACACACACACATGCACACACATGCACATACACATGCACACACATGCACACACACGCGTGCACACACAGGCACACACACATGCGTCACACACACAGGCACACACATGCACACACACAGGCACACACATTCACACACATTCACACACACACATGCGCGTGCATGCATACACACTGGTGATATGATTCTGTGGGTCCAGGTGCCTGCCATCATTCTGAATCTGACCAGAACCCACAGAGAGGGAGGGAGTACTGACACCTGTAAGTTGTCCTCTGACCTCCACAGGTGCTCTGTTGTGTACAAACACAACAGATAAAATTTTTTAAAATGCATACATAGAGTACTTGAGTAAGTGTACATTTAAAAATACACACATATAATTTTGATTTAGGTTCTACATGTGAGGGAAAATGTGGTGTTTGTCTTCCAAGTCTGTCTTATTTCACCTAACAATGATTTCCACTCGTATCCCTTTCCCTACAAATGTCATGATTTTATTTTCCTTCTTTACGGCAGTATGAAACTTCATTGTATGTGCGTGTCACATTTCCTTCATCCCTCCGTCTGTTGAAGAGCAACACTTCTGATGGCATTTTCTCTTGGGCATTGAGCAGGTGACAGTGTCCCTGGCCAGGTTCAAGAGGGAAGGTGTTGTGGGACAGATCTGGATAGAACGATGAAGCCTAAAGGACAAACGCAGCTTGGCCTCTGTGGAAGTCACTGAGGCAAACAAAGAGGCCCTGGCCGCAGAGCTCCTGGGTGACAGAGAAACTGAGGCACCAGTGGGCTCTGCAGCTAAGGTAAAGCAGAGATTCTTGGCGATAGGCAGGGCATGGAGCAAGAGAGGAAAGAGTTAAGAACAAAGCCCCAGGACACAATGGCTGGAAAATGAGCCACGGGGAGGAGTGGGCACTGGTGTGGAGACAGCTGTGACACTGAGCAGATAAGCCCGGAAGAGTCATTGTAGGAGTCTACTGAGGTCACTGATGGCGTCATTGGAGCTTCTATTGTCAGAACTGAATGCCAGGGAGGTAAGAATGGGAGGGAGGTCACAGAGTGCTAGGAGGGATGTCGCAAGCCCCAGGGAGGGCCTGTCTTTAAGGCAGTCATGCCCCACCTGTGCCCTTGGGCCACAAATACCCACGGCATAGCTATGATTCCACACAGCGCGCTGGTGGCTAGCAGGGTCATGTGGGGACGCTGAAAGGTTGGACACTTCTTGAAATAAAGTTATCAGACTCAGGTCATGATAACACTGCCTTCACAGGGCGATGAGGACCGAACTAGAGTGTGATTTAAAAGTGCCTACTAAAATACTGGGGCTACAGCAGGCGTGTAATAAATAGTGTCTGTAGAGACATTAGACTATTAGTAATGATAAAATAAGTGTAAGCTGGGGGCAGAAATGCCAGCACTGACAGGAATGAGCCACTGGCACAGGGAAGCCGGGATGGAAAGGCCCGAGGCTGCCGCAGGCGGGTGGGGTAGCGGTATGAAAAAGTAAGGTCTGTGCACCGTCAGGGAGTTCCAGGCCCTCCGCCAACAAAGAGGGATACCAGAGTGAGCAAGAGAGACTCTTTCTAGGCCAGGAAGATGGATGGCTCAGTGGACATAGGAAGCTGCCACCAAACCTGATGCCCTGAGTTAGAGTTGTCCTCTGCCCTCCACACATGCACTGTGGCATGTACACACACACACACACACACACACACACACACACACACACACACACACGTAAAAGAAAATACTTTCTACCTTCATGGAGCTCAAAGCAAGAGACAGAACCATGCCTGTGCAGGAGTGCGGAGGTGAATCAGGGTTGTATGGTAATGCAAGAGGGGTCCTAACCAGCCCTGGCTGGCAGTGAGGAGCAGGTCCAGGGGCCAGTCCTGGGAAAGCTGGTGTCTAGCGTTAGGCCTGGTTTTCCTAAACAGGAAGGAAGAGGGGACAATACACATGGGGCTTTCGGTAAAGGGGGAAGCAGTGGGGACTCGTGCCAAGGCCTTCCGTGACGTAGAAAGACTGTGCGTGGTTGGGGCAACTCTGATGGGAGAGTAGCTAGACCCCACCACGATGCTCAGGCTAACGTCCTGTGGGCACGGGCAGGGCTGCCATGAGGCTCTCACAAGCAGCACACGACATCAGAGAAGGTTTTCAGGGTGCAGGCTGTGGAGCTGGCCACGCTGTCCAGTAGGAGAGTTAATGCCCCCTAAAGATGAAGGTGAAAGTAAAACCATGTTGGAGGCTGGTTGTTGGGGTCCTCAACCAGAAAGAACGGAATACAGAGAGTGTGTTAGGGACATCAGAGATCAGGGAGCCTGGGTGGATGAGAGGCTTCTCAGAAGGCAGAGAGTCAACAGTAGCTCCAGGGATGGTGCCAACATCCATCCAGAGCCAGGAGTGGAAGACCACAGGGACCGGGGAAAAGTGTACTGGAGGATTGCCCAGGAGGTCAGGTATGGGTGGAGAAGGAAGAGAGACACAGACTCCACCATTTGTGTGAGTGTGTACATGTGTGTGCATCTAAAGCCCATAGGACAATGTTTGTCTTAGGGTTGTTAACGCTGTGACAAAGCACCATGACCAAAGTGTTGAGGAGGAAAGGGCCTATTTGATGTATGCTTCCACATCACTGTTTATCACTGAAGGAAGTCAGGACAGGAGCTCACACAGGGCAGGAACCTGGAGGCAGGAGCTGACGTAGAGTCCGGAGAGCTGCTTGCTGGCTTGTTTGCTATGGTGTGCTCAACTTGGTTTCTTATAGAACCCAGGACCACCAGCCCAGGGCTGGCCCCACCCACAATGGGCTGGACCCTCCCCCATCAATCACTAATTAAGAAAATGCCCTACAGGCTTGCCTAAAGTCCAATGAGGCATTTTCTCAATTGACGATACCTCCTTTCCAACCATGCTAGCTCATGTCAGGTTGATGTAAAACTAGCCAGCACAATGTTCCTTAGGTAACATCCACGGTCTTTGTTTTGTTTTGTTTTGTTTTGTTTGTTTAGAGACAGATCTTCACTGCCTGAAACCCACCAATTAGGCTAGGCTGGTTGAACAGCAAGCCTCAGGGGTCCATCTGGTCTACCTCCTCAGTGCTAGGATTTAAGTGCACATTACCACATATGACTTTATTTTAGAAGTGTATTCCAGAGATCAAACTAGGGTCTTCGTGCTTTCATGGCAAATACTTTGCTGACTGAACTGTCTCCCCGTTCCTCCACCACTTTCTACAAACATGGAGGTGGGACCAGAGTTGGTGCGGGATAGCTATGGGGCTAGAGGGTTAGGCATGCTTTGTCTAATTACAGGGGCCCTATCCTGGATTTATCACTGTTGCCTCCCACACTTCCTGAGGGGCTGTGGGAGATTTGTGCTGACTTTTCTTTTTAATTTAAAAAACATAGCCTATGAACAGGAAGGGTGACCTATTTTCTTGTATGTCCAAATTACACCCTCGTGTTCTCCCTCAGGCTGTGGCTCCGTAGCCAAGTGGGCAGGGCCAGCAAGCACAAACTCACCACCTCACTGAGGTTCCACTGAGGTTCCATGACTACTTCATACCCAGAGGCTTTTCTACACTGTCATCATCTAGTCAAATTCATAGGCAACTAGCAAACTACATGTGAAATGAGGTCGTGATCTGCAGGGACACAGAACAGGGTTTCCCACCTGGGCCCGTGGCATTGTAAGAGGCTTCTGGTACTCAAAAGAAAGGTATACCTCTCTCATTTCTCTCACTGCCTGGCCCGGTTGGGAATGCAAGCAAGGCGTGAACCGTGTCAAAGCACAGCCAGGTAAGCAAAGAACCTTCAGGAAAAGCCATTTTCTGCCATGCTATTTGGTAGAGCCAAGGACAGGACAGTTGGCATTCATTTGAATTCATAAAGGAAGCTATTCATCAAAAGCTTGAAAGACACATCCCTGAACTCCTAATGAGCATCTAATTTTGAGATGGGGGACAATGACCACATCAAAGGAAGAGAGGGCTGTGAGAACTCCTGCTGGCAGAGGCCCAAAGAAAGTGCCACTCTACCTCAAAAGAGGACACAGCCCCCACCGCCAGTCAGAGCTCTCTTTAGATGGGCCTGCCTAGCTACTTGGTCTTTCTCTCTTGGGCCTGGGTTTCCAAGGAAACAGAGTCCCTCACAAGTCAAGCATCAACTGGAGGGCTGTGCTTTCTTGAAGTAATCCAAAGCATGGAAGAGAATGTAACTGCAGGCCAATCAGATGGTTACCTGGGGTCTCAGAGGCCCTTGTGGATAGGGCCTTGTGTGGCTGTGAAGATGCTGTCCAAAGACCTGATGACGAGACAAGGACTGGTAATTTGTTAAAGCTGTGTGTGTGTGAGTACAGAGAAAAGGAAGGGGACTTGCGATCCTAGGCTTGCTTGGCTCTCCTAAGGGACCACATGTTGAAACCACATGTGTGAGCTAGTGAGGGGTCCTGATGCCCAATTATGAGGGTTCCTGGCATCTCTTTTCATGAACTCTACATTTGCAGTTTAGCTGGGTAAAGGTCATCTAGACAAACAGAGAACAAAAGTCTAAGTGATGCCAAGATGACAGGACCTTCTGAGGATGCAGTAGCAGATATCAAGAGCTGAAGCATGGCCAAAACAGAGTCAGAAGCCCAGCAGAGGAAGGCTGACCTGAAGAGCAGAGAACCCTCATCCACCTGGACCTCTGGGGTATAGGAAGCTCAGAGCGAACATGGCCTTTGGAAGTGCCTACTGCATTGGGCAGAAATAGCTAGACATCCATCTAGACACACCTTTGAAAGCATGAATAGCCTCTCAGGGTAGGCATCCTTTTCCAGGTACTGAGCATGTCTGTGCCTGCTCCTCACTCACCAAATATAATGTCTTCACAGGAGGGAGCCATCACCTCCACTCAGCTTATTAGGATGAGACACACACCTATGGTCACACCTGACTGCTGCTGTCAGAGCTGTGGTGACACCAGGCTGTGTGGGAATCATGCTGGCCCTTCATCAGCTCTCAACACCAAGGTCTCGTGCAATGAGCAACACACTCCAGTCAGATCGTCATGGACACCTGTCCCAGACATGAACTATGAGAGGAAAGGAAGGGCTGCGGGCTGATGTCAATCACAGAAATTGCAGCCAGCATCTATTTTGTGACTGGCTGAGGAAGTGGGGGATGGGAGGGTGGCAAATGTCCATGGAGCTCTTTGGGTGACAAGGGCGTTTGGTTCCTGTACTTCTTCTTCTTTTTTTTTTTTTTAAATTAATAAAAATTCACATTTCCTTTGCACCAATTTCCTGTCCCGGGTTCCCACCCAGAATATGTTTTGTCTCCTCGGGTTCCGCTTGACTGTGACAGTTTCTCAGACTTTCCTTGTTTTTGATTCCTTGGCTCTTGAGAGGAGGGCTGTCTCTCAGCCTCTGCACTTGCTATGGGAGAAATCCTCCTGGAGGTTGAGAAATCTTGCAGCTTCCACAGACACCTCTGAACTCCACAAGCAGAGAATGGCCGTGATACTAGGACAGAGGCTTCGCATTGGTTCATTTGGGTCGACGAGATGGCTTGTTGGGTAAAGGTGCTTTGCTGGTGAGCCCGATGACCTGAATTTGGTTCTTTGAACATAGTGGAAGGAGGAAATGAACTCATGTAGGTTGTCCTCTGACCTGATGTGCTGCCTGTGCGCACACACACACACACACACACACACACACACACACACACACAGGCACCAGCCACATGGGTTAAAAAGAAAAAAAAATGTTTATATCATTCACTCTTCAACCACCAAAGCATCTTGGTAGGAGTCTCGGGAGTGCAGGGATGGGCACGTGTGCCTTTGCACATGCAAAGGTCTCAGAGGACAATTTGTGAGGACCAGTCCTCTCCTTCCACTGTGGGGCCCCAGAGATCAAGCTCCCGTGGTAGACTTGGCCTGGTGGCAATGATCTTTACCCACTGATCCAGCTTACTGGTGTTCAATTAAGCTTTATATATGAAGCGCACAGAGGGATGGGTTTCTTTGGTACATCAGAGAGAGAAAGAGTGTGTGTTATTATATATCTATTATATTTTTTGAGGATGTGTGTGTATGTTAGCTGAGGTTCTGTTGTGATGAAACACCATAACCAAAAAGCAAGTTCTGGAGGAAAGGATTTATTTGGCTTACACTTCCAGATCATAGTCCATTATTATCAGGACAGAGACTCACCTGGAGGCAGGCACTGATGCAGAAGGCATGGAGGGGGTGATGGTTACTGGCTTGCTTCTCTACTTTCTTACAGAACCCAGGACCAGGACCACCTGTCCAGGGCAAAACCAACTACAATGGCCTGGCCCCCCCCCACACACACACCAATCACTAAGAAAATGCCCACCTGGAGCCTGGTCTCACAGCCATTTTCCTAACTGAGGTTCCCTCCTCTCAGATAACTTTAATTTGTGTCAGGTTGACCTAAAACTATCGAGCACAGAGTGTGTGTGTGTGTGTGTGTGTGTGTGTGTGTGTGTGTGTCTGTGTGTGTGTCTGTGTGTGTGTGTGTGCCTGCGTATGTCTGTGTGTATGCCTGTGTGTGTCTGTGTGTGTGTGTCTGTGTGTGTGTGTGACTGTGTGTGTGTCTGTGTCTGTGTGTCTGTGCGTGTGCATGTGTGTGTGCATGTGCGTGCGTGTGTCTGTGTATGTGTGTGTCTGTGTGTGTGTGTCTGTGTGTGTGTGTGTGTGTGTGTGTGTGTCTGTGTGTCTGTGTGTGTGTGTGTGTCTGTGTGTGCTTGTGCGTGTGCATGTGTGTCCTCATGTGCACAGGTGCCACGGAGAACACATAGAAGTTGAATAGCTTGGGGAAATCAGTTCTGTGCTTCTACCCTGTGAATCTCTAGGACGGAATTTCCTCCAGGCTTGGTGCCAAGCGCCTTCACCTACTGAACCACCTCCCCGGCTCTATTTTGCCAAATGATGCAGATGATTCGGAATTCAACACCTTCTGCGGAAGTCAAAAAGTGCAGTATTCACATCAAAGGTCTGGGCTGAGCTTGTCCTTGGGGACAAGCTTTTCTAACCTTGGTGGGCTTGGGAGGTTTGGTAATAGTCCCTCTGGCCTTGCAACATTGGCACTTCACTGGCCTGGGTTCTAGGGGCCTCAAGAGTTCCCTTCTGTATTTCTGTCAGTGAAATAACTCCCAGGTGGTAGTCAGGCTGAATGTAGAGAGGACACCGAGACTCACAGGGAAACAAAGATAAGGGCTGAGGTTTGACAAGCAGCAAAGAGCGGGAGCCATGGGGAATGGGCCCCGTCCCAAGTTACCCAAGGAAGGACCCAAGAGCTGCCCCTAGAGGCCATTCTGTGAGGTGACAGTGCCTCCTGGGATGTGGTCTACACAGCACAGGGCACACCGCCTAGGGCTGGACTGCCTCATAGATCAGAGCCACCGGGAGGAGGGCATCTTGGGAAATCTCTGTCCACCACCCAGGCTGTTAAATTGCGTGTCCCTGCTCTGCTTAATCTTCAATCATCCCCTACCTGACTGGAGGCGCCAAACCCTGCCCACTGTTACACACTAGCAAGAGCAGGCTTTGGCCTGGCTTCACGGAGTCACTAGGGTGATGCCAAAGTTCAAGCATATTTTAGAAACACCGACTCAGTTAGATCCTGGCCCTCATCTTCAATGTCAACTTGCCCTTGTTGTCAGCATTTTGAGGGGTTGTGGGCGAGTGAGTTTTCAGAATAGTGTCATGGTAACTCTAGAATCACAAGTCTCGACGCCAGTTTTATAGATCAAGTTGGCCCATGTGGTGTAGATCAGGCTGGCCTGCCGACGCGTCTGAGAGCAACTGTCTTGGCTGCATTAACTGAAGTGGGAGTCCTGCCCACGGTGGGCAGCGCCACTCCCTGGGTTCAGTTCTGGAGCTGACCCGAGCAGGCAGATATGCACTCTCTGTATGCTCCTGACTGCAGGCTGGGCCGGCTGCGCAAGGTCCCACCTGACTTCCCCACGGTGACGGGCCGTAGCCTGGAACTGTAAGTCGGAACAAGCCTTTCTTCCCTAACACTGCGTCTTTTCGGATATTATATTGCAGCAACAGAACTCTGACGGTGTGGAAAGATGTGGAGAAAAGCAATGTTCCTTGACTGATGCTGGGCTCCAGTGCTGGGCCAGACGTGTTGACAGATCTGTTTGTGTCACAGTTGTGACCAGCCACACACAGCCACTTACATTTCTACTTTTAATTAGTTATAGACTTGATTAGTTATAGACTTGAAACAGTTGGCCCTTCAACCGTGCCATTAGCCACATCTCTGGTCCCTAATGGTCATGCGCTGCCGGTGGCTGCTGTACTGGGCAGCCAGAGAACAGACACTCCCACGGGACGAGCCACGTGTGGTCCATCTTTCCTTATCCCTTCTAGGTAGTGTGTTAGTTCAAGTGCTGAACTACCCCTGACAGAAAATCCCAGCTCAAAATGGTCACGTTGCCGTCACATTTTAGTACGTCATAGCCACTCATGGCTGGAGTCCGGATACGGGTGGTACCAGGCACAGTGTGGTCAGTGAGGTTGGAAAGCTCCCAACACCCTCTGGTTCCCATGGATGTTATTCCCACCACCATCTGCACATCAAACCTGTGTGACAGCAAAATAGTGCCCCAAGGCATTTGGAATGCTGTGTGTCCTCCTCATTCATATCTCTCCTCCGATCTGATCGGAACAAGGAGGACCACAGCCCTTCCCTGGCCCGGTGACAGGACCAGATACACCCTTGAAGTGCTCAGAATGGATCAAAACCCTCTGTGAGGGGGAAGGGGGACAGAAAACATAGTCCTGTGGAGGAAAGCACTTGACCTCTGAGCATGACAACTGAGGTACATTCCCAGAACCCGTGCAGAAAAGGCCTGGGAATCCCAGCTCCAGGGAGGCAGAGACAGGCAGATCCCCCACGCTCAAGGGCTTAGCTTAGCCGTCCAGCTCCAGGCCAGCGAGAGACCTTGTCTGAAAAAATACAAGGCAACTCATGGGATTGTCCTTTGACCCCCACATGACACACACATATGTGCAGCTGTGCACTTGCACATAAAAAGCTACACACACACGTGCACCCGCATGCACGCACGCGCATGCACACACACACACACACACACACACATTGAAAAGAAAAATCTTTAATTAAAAACTCACACTTCTATTGGGAAGGAGGAAGAGGAGGATGGATGACACTTAGGTCCCCAGTATTTATCGACTACAGGGACCTCTATGCTTCTTTACGCCACAGTAAGGAATTGAAAGTGGGTGGGGAAAGTCACAGGTAGGATAGGTAAATTACCCCGTAACCGAACACCGGCAAGGCAGAGTAGAGGCCCAGGTGGGCTCTTGTGATCTGTAGCCACATGCTCTCCGCCATTCGCCCAGAGCCACTGGAGTGGTTACCATCTTGGTCCTGGTGGCCTCGGTGAGCTAATTACTAATCAGTGGCTTCCCTCTGACCACGACTGCATGCAAACCACTTGGTGATCTGCTGGACAGGGCACACTACGCTGCCTCCCTCCACCCCCCTTTGTGTTAAATATATAGTTTTTATCCTCAGAGGGGGATTATCTCAGAGCAGAACTGGCAAGGTTAAACACTATCTATAAAACACTTTCCACTGGGCCATGAAATGAATTACATAATACATCAGTCGTCTACCTGACACTAAGGAAAAAAAAATCTGGCAAAATGCATTTCTGTTAGGTATGGGTGAGCATTTTCTATTTCCTTCCCGTGAAGGTAAGAATGACCTTGGTTCTTAGGAAGCGAGAATAGATTGAGCAGGCTCAGATCAACAGAGCTCCCGTTTCACTTAGTCCCCACCAAAATCGCCAAGGAGGGAAAAGAGAGATTGAATTAATTTTACTATATATCGCCTCATGTGAACTGTAGTAAGGCATTGGCTTCTAAAGGAAACCCTCCCCCTTCATGATCTCTTATTGATGGGATGTTAAGGGAGCTGCCTTGACGTTATTGACTCTGAGCTATGAGCTACAGCATACCGCCGTGTGTTAGACCGAGAAAAGTGCACTGCGCGGGCAGGTTGTCTCTGTGGGGATGGAATTTGCTGACCGTGCAGTACTTTGGGGCCTGCTCAACACGCATGGCTGTTTTCCCCAAAGAACAAATTAATAAAATGTCTGTTGGGCGCAACAGAGCCTTTGAGCCATGACCTTGCTTGAAACGAGCAAGCCACAGAAGGACCTTGGAGGAAGCAGGAAGCCAAGGCTTCTCATAACTCCTGCTTCCTAGAATGCAGAATAGAGTTTTGAGGCATCCCAACGCCCCATGATGGGATTTCTGAGACACCATAATAATGTGAGCAGATCCTCTAACGAGACTTCTCACCCGATGATAGAAAGATGGGTGGGCAGTTATAAGGATAAATATGTCGATAGGTAGGTAGATGGTAGACAGATGATGCATAGACAGATATGGGACAGATATAGATATGATAGATAGGCAGATGATGAATGAGCTTATGATTGATAGGTAGATAAATAGAAGTAGGGTAGATCAATGATACTTGATAAATAGGTGATAGATAGACTGGTGGATGATAAATAAATGGGTGAATGGATAAATAGGTTTTTTGACAGATACTCAGATAATTATTGATTGATTGATAGATGGATGATAGTACGTAGGTAGATTAACGATAGCTAAATGGAGGGTGACAGATGAGCGCTAGCTAGTGATACAGCTACTTGGTTCTGTCTCTCTGGAAGAACCTACTCAATATAGTCCCCACGGGAGGGGCATCAGGCCCCATGGGCGGATCCTCTGAGCTGAGTGGATGCCCAGCTCAGAAGCTGGCTTCAGAGACGGGAAGCCAGAGATAAAGGTTATTTTCAGGTGAGGATGCTTTGGACTTTTCGCATCTAGGGCAAACACATTTTTTTTTTCTCACTGCTCTGTCCTTTCCCACACACGAATGCTCTACTAACCCCATCACACCTCTCAATTTGTGCATTCTTTCCCCGGAATCCACACCTTACTTGTCCGGTTGACCCAGTGGTCCTCAGGCAGGGACATCTACCTTTAAAAAGGGACACAAAATAGTGGGTCAGCTGTCTGCCCCAATCCAGGGAAGGGTTGACAGTGTAGACGGACCTTTGTCTACTGACCTAGCCTGTCCTCTCTAGACAAACCAGGGAGAGTCTCACTTGTCACCTGCTGTGTCCTCCGCCAACTTAATGCCTGGAACAGAGAGACTAGTTCACAGATGCAAACCGTCCTAGAGATCCAAAGCTAGGGACCACCCCCTCAGATGGCCCCAAAGCACAGATCAAAGCTTCCCAGGGGTCGCTGGAAGGTGATAATGAGTTGCTTTCTTGGGCTACAGCCCAGGGAAGCACCACTTGAACAAAGGACTGATTGACAGGGCTGTGCCCTGGGTACCACATGGTTTGGCCATTTCCTCCACCTCAGTGAAGAGTAAAAGAGGGTGAGGGTGTGGTGGGAGGGGGCATAAAGGCCAAGGGGAGAAGATGGTAATAAGGGCAGGGGGGGTCCTAGTGGTCTGGAAATGTAGGTTTAACAGCCCTGAGCCTAAGGTGACACTAGATCTTATGTTCATTGTGCCCAATGGCCCGGATACCTCCAGGTGGGAATGTGCGAACCAGCCAGAAGGATAATGAGAGCCTGCTCCAGGGAGGTCCATCTCCTCTCTACAGCTCAAAGCCTCTCCTCAACTCCAGACCTGTTAGCATCAAGCAGGCAGTCATGTGGGTGCCCTGGGGTGGCCTGTTCCAATTTCTCTCAAGTAAAGCCAGGGATGTAGATTTTCTTCATGGAGAAAAAAAAAAAAGATTTTTTGAAATATTAGAAAACAGTTCAAAAACACTTCTAGTGTACATCAGTCAACCAAAACACAGCTTGAGGCCGGATCTAGTCCTGGGTTGGTATACAATAGTGGCCTTCAAACTAAGTAGACACCCAGAGATCAGCACGACTTCCCTGGAGGTGGGGACCAGGAACAGGCGTTTTTTTTTTTTTTTTTTTTTTCTTTCTAAAGCAAGTTCTCCTGTAGCCTAAGATGACCAAGTAGCCAAGGGTGACTTTGTACTCTGGACCCTCCTGTGTCTACCTCCTGACTGCTGGGGTTATAGTGGCGTGTCTGTTTCTGTTTAGTGATGAGGCCCAAACCCAGGACTTCTTGTGTGCTAGCTAAGTACTCTACAGGCTGAGCCACATATCCAGCCAGGAAAGTATGCTTCTAATGAGTTCCCTGGAGACAGAGGCAGGTTTGGTCCCAGGGACACATCTGGTGATCATGAGGGTCTTCCAGACTTCCTGCCCCAATGACGTCCTGCAAGGGCCCCTGTGAAACAGTTCTT
Organism: Cricetiscus sungorus; assembly: GCA_030556225.1. Lineage (NCBI taxonomy): Eukaryota > Metazoa > Chordata > Mammalia > Rodentia > Cricetidae > Cricetiscus > Cricetiscus sungorus. The sequence continues at coordinate 37,673,838 of JANBXA010000642.1, forward strand.
TGTGTCTAAGGTCTGGCTTCAGCTTCTGCATTTAGAATAGGAGCTGTGAGTGCTAATTTGGGGGTGCTTTCATTTCCCGAGTATATGTTTTAGCAAGGCTGGACTCAGAGCGTCCCCATGTGTGTGCTCTTTTGCTCCCAATCCAACGCCTCTCTGCTAAAGTTGGGTGTGCCCAGCCTGTGGTGCTGTGTTCTCCATTTTCCCCAGAGGGAGGTGCCAGCATGACTGGAGACAGTCCTATGGGGCAGCTCCCAAAGCTAGAGAGGGGGCAGCAGCTGCATCAGTTACTCACCCCCCTCTCGTGACAAAACACCTAACAGAAGCAACTCAAGCAAGGTTTGTTTGGGCTCATGTCTTAGGGGACACAGCCTGGCATGGGGGAGGGGTGGGGGGAGGGGAAGATGCTGATCAGATGCCACAGATGCTGGGGTTTAGCTTTCTCCTTCCTCAGCCCAGGACTCCAGTCCACAGAGTCAGGGTAGGTCCTCCTCCCTCATCACACCCCTCTGGAACTGCTCTTCCTAGCACAAACCCAGGGCTGCGCCTCCAAACATGTTTGAAATCCAGCCTAGTTGGCAGTGGTTCTCCTAAAAGACCCTCTGCTGAGGCCCAGAACTTCTCATGAGGCTGGATTCAAAAATGTAATCCCAAAGGTTACAATGCGTCCCCACTTCCCCAACTCTCTTCATATCCTTAAAAAAAGTCCCCAGCATTTCCTAGGATATGAAAACAGGATGCTAGCCGGCCAGTCTTGTCGTGAGCATCTGGGGAAGCCATCGCCCAGGGAAGGATGTTGCTGGGCAGGTAAACACGAGCAACTGTAAATAAGGGGACACAGGCCAGGCTTCGGAGACTGATGGGTTCCACAGACTCTGCCAGAGCCAAGGAGTGAGGTCCCCAGGGCGGAGCATCACAATCAGAACTAAGCTGGGAACCAGCACTGCCCCACCCCCACCCTGCCTTTGGAAGACTGAGGCAAGTCCCCAGGCTTCCTGAGTGAGTGACTCAATACCACGCATCCCACACAGGTCACACACACCCTCCTGAAACCCCTCACCACCACACACCCCACCCCACAGGTCATGCACACCCTCCTGAAACCCCTCATCACCACAAACCCCACCCCCACAGGTCGTGCACACCCTCCTGAACCCCTCACCACCACACACCCCACCCCACGGGTCATGCACACCCTCCTGAACCCCAGCACCACAAACCCCACCCCACGGGTCACGCACACCCTCCTGAAACCCTCTAGCTCAGTGTTAGGGGACGTGCAGGCTGAGGCTTCGCTCGACCTCTGCAGTCCCTCTGCTGTCCTCGCTGACCTGTCCCTGTTGAGGCTTCAGTCCCACACCCTTGGCCACAGTCAGTCATGTACCTCCCAGACCCACAAAGGGACCAGTGAGGGTCTGGGAGGATGCCACGGAAACATGAGGACATAAATTCAGTTCCCAAGAACTCATGTTAAAGCCAGACATGGTAGTCACATCTTTACTCCCAGTATTGGAGAAGCAGAGACAGGCAGACTCCTACAGCTCATGGGCGAGGCAGCCTCGCCAGTCTACGTTCAGTGAGGGACCCTATTCAAAAACTAAGGTGGAATCCAATTAAACATGGAAGACATACAACGCCAACCCCAGCCTTCATATGCACCCAGGCACATGTGCACACACATGCACAAATGTAAACACACACACACAGTGATACCAGAAAATGAGGTTGAACATGGCTATCCGTGTGCTCACGAACGTATTTGTGGACACTCCTTAGTCTTGTTTTGCCCCAAATGTCCTTTAGAATCCAGACTAGGCCCACAGGCTCCATTCTTCCTCGTGAAACTGTGTCCAGAGGAATGGATAGGGGTGACAGGGCCTTTGCAAAACGAACAGCCTCTGTCTGGAGTGAGGAATCGATGCACCCATCACGCCCCTCCTTGGGACTTCTGTGAGCCCAGAGTCCTGTCTGTGTGTGTGACCTGTGAGCAGAGCCACAGAGAAGCCACCTCCATGGCCTCCCGCTGCCTCTTGCTCATTCAGGGGCCTCACTCCAGGCAAACCCTGAGGCATGTGCCTGGTACTATGTAAACGGTATGTAAGCCAGTGCAGAGGCCATGGCTGAGGCTAGACACATACAGCCACCGGTCCTATCCCAGCTGTCTGTCACCCATCTGCACCTAACCATTGACTTCTCCCTGCCCCTCAGAGGTCACCTGCAGGACTCAGATGTGGGAACATCCATCCCAAGTGAGGTTCCCACAGCAAAGCCTGTACCACAGGAAGGGGACAGGGACAGGGACAGCGCAGCGCCGAGTGATTAGCCAAGGAAGAAGATTTCAGACTGGAGCCTAGATTACAACACAGGCATGAGTCCTAGAGCCACGGGCAAACACTGTTCCCGACAATCTCTGGCGGGAGGTGGGGGTGGGGGGGACAGGACGACGACGGGACACATCAGCAGACAGCCCTCGGGAGTTCAGTGCTCACTCAGACAGCCCTCCGGACCAACGCTCTCAGCAGCTGGCGAGGATCCCTTCTGTGAAGCAGGTTAGCCCCGTGCGGCTGGCGAGGATCCCTTCTGTGAAGCAGGTTAGCCCCGTGCGCTGGCGAGGATCCCTTCTGTGATGTAGGTTAGCCCCGTGCGCTGGCGAGGATCCCTTCTGTGAAGCAGGTTAGCCCCGTGCTCACCTCCTCCTCCTTCTAGTGCCGTCAGTCACCTCTTATCTGTGGTTTCAGTTACCCATGGTCAACCCGGGCCTGAGCAGTGAATCACAGCATGATGGAGGGGGCGGTGGATGCAGGGTATTGAGACAGCGAGAGGAAAACACGGGGGCAAGCGTAAGGTCCGTTTCTGTGCGTTGTTTCCCAGACCATTTTATCCCCACTGCGATTCATCTCTCACTGCACTTGACTCACAAATGAAACTTTAATCGTAGGTAGGCGCCATTCGTATAAAGCCTCAGTAAACATAGCTGTCGGTGCCATCTAGTTTCAAGCATCCCCAAAAGGACTTAGAGCGTGTCCCTGCTTTGGGGACGGTATGTGTTGGGCGGGATGGGGTGGGGGTGGGGCTACCATTCTAGCAATGAACCACATTGCCCACTTGGCAGAGACACGTCTTCAATCTGGAGCTATTTTGAGATACATCATAAAATGCTAATGGCCACCTCGCACCCACATCCCAAGTGCTGCATCCAGATTTTGCAGGGTGTGGCCAGGCAGGGATGGCTTTGCGGGGAACAGTGGCAGCGTCCCCTGACCAGCCACGCCCCTTCTCTAGAGTTGACCACTCTGACCAGGTGGCTCTTCTCAACAGGCCAAGAAGGGCCGGTCTCTGGGGAACACAGCTTTACTCCTCCAAGAAAGTGTCACAGAGTGGCAGATGGAGCTGGCAGGCAGCTCGGGCCCCTGGGGAGTTCTTAGGGATGCAGGCTGGAGCCCAGCAGACCTGCCATGTTAGTATGTTTCCTGTTGCCATGACGAACACCTGAGTCAGTGAAGTTGTAACAGGGGAGGTTTGTCCTGGTGCTTTGGAGGTTTCGGTCCGTGATGAACTGGCCTCTTTGCTTTGGCCCTGTGATGAGGTGGCCTGTCACAGCAGAATCAAACAGCTTACATGCCCAAGGCTGAAGAGAGGAAGAAGGAATTGAGTCCTGCCATCTTCTTCAAGGGAGCACTACAAGTCCCCGGAAGCCCTCCCACCAGGCCGCCCCTCCTAAAGTGTCCATCGCCTCCTGCTAGCACTGGAGGCTGAGGATGAAGCCCGTAGTGCACAAGCACAGAGAATACTGGACACCTGAAGCATGCCACTTGCTGACTGAGGCCAGAGGCCCGTGCACACTGCCGGGTCAGCTTGCGTGGCTGACACTCCTCCTGTCTTTCACAACCGATGGGCTGCTCCTTATATTTGCTGTGACTTGTCTACTTCCTTGTGTGTGCCCAGCAAAAGAACGAGACCCTGGAGACAGCACCAAGTCCAGAGACACACAGTCCAGCACATGAAAGCCGGCCCGGGATCAACCTGTCGGGGGCTCCAGGCAGGTGGCCCTCATTGCTCAAGCCTTTCCTACTCTACAGGTAAGGATAGCAATGGTAACGTGAGGCAAAGTACAGGAAGCCATGCACACACTGGACGTGCAAAAACATATCCCACAGTGCAGCTCGGTGCTACACGTGTGTCAACATTTACGAAGTGTAACCGAGACACTCAAGTTAAAGCTGTTTGACTTCCAGGCTCTCTGGAGACCTACTGCATGGGTGAGGTGGATGAGGAGGGGGAGGCTGGGACGCTTTGATCTCACTCTCTGCCTGCTATCCTCTTGTCCTTGATGGTTTTTACAGCATGCCATCAGCTGTCTACACTTGGGAAGATCTGCCCCTGCCTATGCAAAGCCTCTGCTTGTAACATTGACCAGGATAGATGGCTTGATAGTCAGGTGGAGGGATGGATGGATGGATGGATGGATGGATGGATGGATGGATGGATGGATGGATGGGGGTGGGTGGATGGGTAGATGGGGTGGATGGATGGGTGGATGGGTGGGTGGATACATAAGTGGATGGACACACTCATGGACATGAATGAAGTCAAAAGCCACATGGCCCTGGCACTTGGTACACACAGGCTGCTGCCCTCCAGACTCAAAGCAAATATAGTGAACTGATGTTGTGTCAGAGCTGGCTCTGCCAGCCCTCTTGTTTGACCTGTAAAGATTTTAATTATCTTTTAATTGCTTGAAAACATTTAACAATCAGGAGGATTGGAGTAAGAGGAGGAACTGGGCTTCTGGCTTCGCTTTAAAAAGTGACATCACTCAAACCCCTTATTGGCTAGATCTGAAAGCAGCTGCTGTCTCGGGCAGGGACCACCCTGCCCACTTTGTCACAAGCCACACCATGCCCTCTTGTCCAACTTCACCTCTGAGTGCACCTGTTGGCCACCTGTTTGTCCCCTCTCCTTGACTAACACCTCATGTAGTAGACAACCCCTCCCCAGGTCTGATATTAGCATTTTTCATCAGGCTCTTACAGCAAGCAGAGTGTTGATTTACTTCCATGTTTTATACTTACAATGGCCCCCAAGGTAGATGCCATGAGTGCTGGGACAAAGAGGTCCACTTGTTTACCATGATCACAGGAAGCCAGTGGCAGAGCCAGCCAACCCTGGTGTCCCAAGCCCTGAGCAGAGCCTTAGCTTCATACATGCCTGTCAGGGCTTCAATGTCCTAAGAGCCACAGGTTCGGAGGATGGAACAGAACTGTATCCATCTTCTCAGCATCTTCCCTAAGGTGAGCAGCTACTAGGGAGCCTCCTTCCTCCTTACACAAGACCCAGAGAAAGAGGGTCTGCCCCTGTGGATGACATAAACACTGTCCTGAATTAAACTTGGGTCCAGAAACAGTGGGGCAACCTCAGTAGAAATCCCCAACCTTGGGACCGCCTTCCACCAGGATTCCCAGCCATGGGCCTGTCTTATGTTGGCATCTCCAACCATGGGACAGCCTCAGTCCCTGGTTCCCAGCCATCCACCAGAATTTCCAACCGTGAGACAACCCAGGTCCTGATCCCCAGCCAAAGACTCCGAGCCCAGGACTGAAGCCAACGCTTGGATTCATATGAAAGACTGTTCCAGAAGGTACAGCAGGGTAGGTAGGTAAGGCAGGCAGCTAAGGCAGAGTGGCCAATGCGCAGTGGTCACATGGGCACAGTGCCACATGACTCAGCTGTGTTGGTGGCAATAAACTCCTCAGAGGCATTCAGCGTGACTTAGCAAAGTCCAGTGTAATCTTGAACTCTGCCCTTCCTCACCCATTTTGGCCAGGCCCCAAGTGTTTGTGGGTGCTCCACCTGCACCCAGCCTTAGGGGAAATGTGACATGTGGCATCAGAGCTGGAGGATATGTGTCTGAGAGGACTGTGGTCACAATGCCTCACTTTGGCAAATGTACCAACGCAGGGAACCCTGGGAGCCCTCTGTCCCCATGGACACGGGGATGGAGGAGACGCCCAGTCTTACCCACATGGTTTCTCAGGGACAGACACTTTCATGCGTACAATCTTGATTATTAAATACAGCCACATCGACACTTGTCGCAAGTGAGGAGCCTCCCGGGCACATCTGATTTCCCCCAGCCGGTGTTCTGTCGCCCGCCCTGACACTAATTCCCACTTCTCTGCAACAGCGGGGAAGTCGCTCTTTTCAGGAGAAGGCCAGGTCTATATTCACATCTTACACCCTAGAGAACTAGGCAGAGTTGACACCTGATTTATTCCTTCAAAATTCTTTTTCTCCACCTCTTCAAGCTGGCAAGGCTGCCTGTGGACTTCAGAGTAGTTGCCTCCTGTTGCTTGGTACGAACGGGCGGGGGGGGGGGGGGGGTCACAAAGCCCTTTATGGCCCTGAGCTGCATGGCTGTGGGAGAGAGGATGTGTTTCTGGGTGGATAAAGCGCCCTTTATTCCAGCTTTGCACAAAATCCCTGCTGCTGCCATTTCCCTCAGGAAACGCTTGGGCGCGGTCAGTGCCAGTGTGTGTGAAACAATAAGGACATTCTGAGGCTCCTGTCAAAGCCAAGGACAGGCTTCAGGGGTGCAACATCCCCGTCGATGTGTGGGGAGATGGAGGCTCCTGGAGACCACCCTGACTCTGCTTCCTCCCTACTGTGCAGCTTCACAGAACCCCGTCTTGTTCTCCCAGCATGCCTTGCTTGCTAGGTGCTCCTTAAGTGGGTGGATGTTGGTTCTGACCTAGGGCATTAAAAGTCAGGGATGTACATTGTGTGTCTGTGTCTTCTGTGTCTGTGTCTGTGTCTGTGTCTGTGTCTGTGTGTCTGTGTGTCTGTGTCTGTGTGTCTGTGTCTGTGTCTGTGTGTCTGTGTCTGTGTGTCTGTGTCTGTGTGTCTGTGTCTGTGTGTCTGTGTGTGTGTGTCTGTGTCTGTGTCTGTGTGTCTGTGTCTGTGTGTCTGTGTGTCTGTGTGTCTGTGTCTGTGTCTGTGTGTCTGTGTCTGTGTGTCTGTGTGTCTGTGTCTGTGTGTCTGTGTCTGTGTGTCTGTGTCTGTGTGTCTGTGTCTGTGTCTGTGTGTCTGTGTGTGACTGTGTCTGTGTGTCTGTGTCTGTGTCTGTGACTGTGTCTGTGTCTGTGTCTGTGTCTGTGTGTCTGTGTCTGTGTCTGTGTGTCTGTGTCTGTGTGTCTGTGTGTCTGTGTCTGTGTCTGTGTCTGTGTCTGTGACTGTGTCTGTGACTGTGTCTGTGTCTGTGTGTCTGTGTCTGTGTGTCTGTGTGTCTGTGTGTCTGTGTCTGTGTGTCTGTGTCTGTGTCTGTGTCTGTGTGTCTGTGTGTGTGTGTCTGTGTCTGTGTCTGTGTCTGTGTCTGTGACTGTGTCTGTGTCTGTGTCTGTGTGACACAGGGAAGCCATGTGGCCCCTCAGTATTTTCCAGGGGACAGTGGGGCTTCAATGAACTCAAGAACACAGGGCAGGTCCCTCAACCTCAGCAGTCCCTGACCACTCAGGTCAGACAACTCTTTGTTGTGGAGACATCAAGTGCACTGGTGCATTGTGGGATATTAAGCAGCATCTCTAGCCCTAATGCCAGCAGCAACCCCCACCCACAAGCTGTGCTGTGCCAAATATCTCCTGGGGTGTGATCGACAGATTCACCAAATTAATCACTTACATTTGAATTTCATATATCTAATAATTGTTTGTTTTTTTTTTACTATAAAGCATGTCCATTATATTATTTGAGACACACTTTACTAAAAATGTGTTTATTGTTGGAGACCTGGGGGTATAGTTTAGTGGCTCAGCTTTGCCTGGCATGTGTAAGACCCTTGGCTCTATCCTCATCATCATTATATAATAAATTATATATTCTAAAACATATTAAATAAAATTTAGAATCTATATTTCTAAAATTAAAACAACCCAGAAACCGAAACTTTCTGTTAACATTGATGTGGGGGAGATGGGTTCACCTAAGTTAAGAACCATTGACCTGTGGTTAAGAGTTCTGGCTACAGCCGGTGGTGGTGGTGCATGCCTTTAATCCCAGCACTTGGGGGCCGGAAAGGCAGGCAGATCTTTGTGAGTTCGAGGCCAGCCTGATCTATAGAGTGAGTTCTAGGACAGGCTCCAAAGCTACAGAGAAACCCTGCCTCGAAAAACAAACAAACAAGCAAAAGTCAAGAGTTCTGGCTGCTCTTGCAGGGGACCAGAGTTCAAGTCCCAGCATGCACGAGTTGTTTACAAACACATGGAACCCCAGTTCCAGGGAATCTGATATCGTCCTTTGCTGTTTAAGAGCGCTGCACTCCTGTGCACATACATGCGATACACAGGATTAAAAACATAAAAACGAATCTAAAAAGCAAACTGGAACCCCTGACCTTGGGTGAGCAGTCATCAAAGCTCCCCAAGGACTTCTGGTCTGGGTCTTTAGTCTCCAGGTAAGTCAGTCACCTTGTGGTCCTGTCTGCCCTCTGACATTGTGACAGTCATTATCCACAGAGCTCACCCTCCCAAACAGTGCAGATGAGACAATAAACAAAAATCTTAATGTCTTAGTAAGTTCACAGTTTTGTGTTGGGCTGCACTCATGCTGAGGTACGTGCGGTCCTGGAGCCTCAGCTTGGGCACAGCCAAGCCCCCCCCCCGATTGTTTATGCTTCCCTCTGCCTGCAGCTTCCTGACAAAGAGGGCTCTCTAAGGATGGACCTGGCTTTTGCTGAACTGTTGATTTTCAGTCACAACCAAAGAATTACCAATGGCTGGTGTTGGTCTGTAGAACAACCTATTGATTTTGGCAGCGTGGGCAGATTCTTTTACCCAGAAGAAACGACCACATCTGGTCTATCTTAAGTGACCCGATGCCCAAAGCTATTGGGGCTTCCTCACCAGTGGAAGGCTGTGTGCGTGCGTGCGTGCATGCGTGTGTGTGTGTGTGTGTGTGTGTGTGTGTGTGTGTGTGTGTGTGTGTGTGTGTGTGTTGGTTTTCCCGCAAATCTTTGGGTGGATTTTCATGGTTGCTGTTGCCTCCTTCTGGATTGGTACTGACTCCCCGCATCCCTGCATCCAGAGCTGTTAGTAGCAACTGTGTTCTGCCCCTCCCAAATCTCCCTGTCATTGTGGGTTAGGCAAGATAGCCAAGGGAAGCGAGGAACTGGAGGGTATGCCAGACAACTTTTCCTTTCTGGTTTTCTGTTGCCTCCTATTCATCTGCCACAAGACCCCGAACCCAACTCTGAATTTCATTTCACAGAACTTGGATTTCAGGCACTGTGAGAAGGATACCTAGCTTCTGCCATCTGATGTAGGGCTGATGGGTGATATGCGGAGGTGGAGTTAAGAGGTTTTCCAAGATCATCTTACACACGATGGCTGCGGGGGACTTGACAAGTGGTTAACTGAGGATTCTGGGAATGCCCCATAATTCAGTAGGGTGTCTGAGAGTCTCCATGGAGGATGAGGTGAACACTGTGGAGTCCTATAGATACTCCATGTCAGCCCACCAAACCGCTGTATTCTAACCAGGATGAACCCAAAGAGTGTGATGTATTCTCTTAAGGGTAGAGGATAGGAGGCTCGGAGGGTGTCATGGCAAAGGGAAGGAGGAGGGGAAGGGACGGAAAAGGGCAAAGACCAAAGGCATTAAGCAGATCGTGTTTGGTCACGGGGCTACTGCAGGGGCCGCCGAATTCATGGGTTTGGCTTAGCGGGAGCAGGGTTTTCAGGTCCTCTCTTGGAAGAGATGTGACTGTGTCTGCTGACATTTTGCTGATTTCGGAATTAAAGGTCAGTGGCCTTTTCCGCTGGCTTCGGTTTTGCCTGTTTTTGCCTCCTCGAGCATGGAGGACAAAGGCCACTCGTGCTCACTCACAGCAGGCCCTCAGTATCCTGAGAGGACCCTCAACCCCTCACCTAAGATTAGCTCCGGGGCCAGAGACACTCTAGAATCCAGGACTGTTGGTGCGTCCTATGTAAGCCTTCCGGGGGCTCCGGGAGGACAATGGTGTGGATACTCAGGAGCAGTTCGTGTGCTAGCCACAGTCTGAAATCAGCAACTCAGCCCAGCTCCTCTCTCAAATGGCACAGATCAGGAAAGTTCCTGGTTTCCAAAGCTTGTTCTGGCTACTTTTCTCCTTGCTGGGACAAGTAGTAACACACGGAAGTAGCGCACAGAAATTAGGGTTTATTTTGCTCAAGGGGCTGTGGTTCAAGGGGCCGTAGTGCATCGGGTTGAGGAAGGCACTGTGGCAGGTATCTGAGGCAGCGGCCCCAGTGTGCCCACCAGCAGAGGGTAGAAAGACTTGAGAGCTGGACTCAGCTCACTTCCTGTTTCTCTGCTTGCTTGCTTTTCTCCTCCCGCTCGTCCTCCTAACGCAGTCTGAGATCCCAGCCCAGCTGCAGTGGTTTGGAAGCAAACTGGCCCCCATGCCCATGTCTTTGAAAACTTGGTCCCCTGCAGTGGGGCTGTTTGGAAAGGTTAAAGAACCCCTGGGAAGCTCTGTGTGCTCCTGTCCCGCAGGGTTAAGGGGGCCTGATTAACCCACATTCAGAGTTAAACCTTGGTTCCTACACCCTTTGGGGGATCTGGCAGAGCAGGATGTGGCCTCACAGGCGTCCCGCGGGAACATGGAGACTTGAGACAGCGTCCTGTTTCCTGACAGTCCCCAGATCAGGGCCTTTGCCCAGAGGAGGGAGAGCACCTCCAGGCAAAAAGACGGGCATGGCGCCACTCACTGAAGTTCTGAAACCACCACGCGGTTGACACGGTTGACACGGTTGACACGGTTGACACGGTTGACATGGTTGCCACAGAACTCCAGCCTCTAGGAGTGTGTCCGCAGAGTTCCCGAGCGTATTGCACACAGCACAGTCACACCAATGGCAGCAGCAAACACAGGGACCTCTCGGGCAGGTACTGTGACCAACGCAGAGCGCTCCACCTGACTGTAGCCCCGTGAAGGAGTTTGGTATCCTCGACTCCTACTTGCCTGTGGTGGAGACGGTAACTCCTGTGGTTGGCTTGTTGCTCTGTGCTTTGGGGACTCCAGCTCAGCCCCGTGAAGGGCAAGGCAAAAAGCAGCCCCTCCCCCATAAACTCCCCCTGTACAGAGCTGTGGGAAAACGGCCCCGCCTTCTTCCCTTTACAACAGTCTTGGATTATCTGTCTGTGATTATCTTGGAGGGGCGCAGCTGGGTGGGGTTCCCACTGCCACAGAAGTAACCCACAATGCATCTGTTTTCTTCCTTGCCCATCCTTCCTTTCTGCCCCCTGGCTCCTGCTTCCTGGGGTCATTTTCCAAACAGAATGCAGCAGCCAAGCTTCACCTCAGGGGTCCAGACCAGGCAGAGCTCTTGTCCCTGCTGCCCAGCTTACAGCTAATTGGCCAATAGTGATGTTGGCCAGATGAATTACTGAACCTGAGTTGGGATGGAAGGAAAATAATGTGAGGCAATTAATTTTTTTAAAGTTTCCTGGACTGGAGGGGATGGCTCAGATGGTAAGAGCGCCTGCCACACAATGACAAGGACTTGGGTTCAGGTCCCCAGCACCCGCATATAAAGCTGGGTACGACCACGTCTCAGGGGAGCAAGAGATGGGGAAAAGGAAGGCGCCCAACCTCCTTCTCTGGCCTATGTGTGCGTGCACCCACACATGCAAGGTACACGCACATATACACTAAAGAAAGAGACAGAGGGAGAAAAGAAAACAAGGGAGGGAGGAGGGAGGGAGGGAGGGAGGGAGGAGGGAAAGAGGGAGGCAGGGAGGAGAGAGGGAGGGAGGGAGGAGAGAGGGAGGGAGGGGGAGGGGGAGGGAGGGGGAGGGCGTTTCTTTAAAAGAAAGCAGAGGAGAGAGGGTGTCTGTCACAGCTGTGTTTGCATCCCCTGGCCCTGAAGACATCTAATGTCCCTACACGGATGTCTGCACAGGCCCGGGAAAGACATGACTATAGCTTCCCAACGCACTGGAGTCTTTCCTCTCACCATATGCTGCCAAGTAAGCAAAATTAGGGCACACACACAGTAGAGTTCCTGTCACCAAGGGGATCCAGGGCTGGACAGTTCTGAGCCATCGACAGCCTGAAGGTTGGGTGATGGGCTAGTTCATTCTAGAAGTCTTAGGCCTCGCTGACAGAGCCCATGCACCACGAATGACTCAGCTAGGAGGTGGGATATCTTTAGTCTGGTCAAGCATGGCTACAGGAGACTGCCCGGCCACCAGAGTGTGCATCATGGGGCTCCTCCCCACCATGGCCATGCTCCTGTAGAGCACGATGGCAGTGTGGTGGCCTCCAGTACCCTGGTCTGACTCATGAGCCTGTGTGAGCTGTTCTTAGAGACTTCCAAAAATACCTTGCAATGGAATTCTCAGGAGGTCATGTCGACAACCCACGTGATCTCGTTTGCCTGCACACGACGAGGCCCAGGGAGAGCCGGTGAAGATGTCCTAACCTCCTCTACTTGTTCCTAGACTTGTTGCCATGACGAAACTTAAGGGAGGAAGGCTTTATCTGGGGTAGAAGCTTGAGGTACGGGCCCACCACGGTGGGGGAGTTATGGTGCCAGCATTGTGAGGTGGCTGGTCTCGTGGCATCGCAGTGGAGAAGGCGGAGAGATGAGCACAGCATCCCACTTCTGTTCCTGAAGGACCTCGGCTCACAGCATGGTGCCAGCTTACATGCAGGGTGGGTCTTCCCACCTCAGTCAGCCCATCAGAGATCCCCCACACGCGTGCCACAGGCATGCGTGGGCAATTCCAGATCTCATCAGATTGGCTCTCAGTACCACCTACCCCATGTCTTTATCAGTGTGTCAGCATGGTCTGAGGTCAGGCAGCCGGTGAGCAGCTCTCTGCCCTACCGTCCCTGGTTATGGTGCGGAGGTGTCCATAATGCAGTCACCTCATTGCAAAGAGGCAGAACGCTGCAATATTTACCCAGAGGTTTCGGTGAGATACTGCTCTGTAGTCTCATCGTAGACAGTGAGGGTTCGAACCCTGACACACGGGTGTGTCATTGCTTCAGGACCCTAGCCCCTGGTTCTCAGCCGAGGCTACTGTAGCGAGGACTGGTCATGCCGCTTGGCCACCGCTACCTGCATGTCCTTTCTATTTGCCAAGATCTGTGTTTCACCTATTTTATTTTTAAAAACAAGTTACATCTCCAATTTATTTAAAATCCCCCTTTGTTTCATTTTATATGTGCGTGCGTTTGCCTGAAAGTATGTCTGTGAACCACACGTGTACCGGGGTGCTCTTGGGGGCCAGAAGAGGGTGTTAGACCCTCTGGAACTGGAAGTCGACAGTTGTGAGCCAACACGTGGGTGCTGGGAACTGAACCCAGGTCCTCTGGAAGAGCAGCCAGTGCCCTTAGCCACCGAGTCACGCCTCCCACCGTGCCTTTTCCCGTTGAAGACCCCCGAATATCCTCACAGGAGCCTTTGCAACTCTGAACCCTGGCCCCGTTCTCAGATTCAAGTCGGTGTCACAGAGAGGGTGGCACTGGTACCCAGGGTTCAGTGACCCAATCAGTAGAAGTTTCTCCAGACCGCTTTGTCACGTGGCTCTGGGCGCCTGTCTCCTCCCTCAGTTAGCCACCTTCCTGCTCCTCCCGGCCACCCACTCCCTTGGGCCCTTCTCTGTTTCAGTCAGTTGGTGTCAGCTCTTATGCTGTTGACTCAGGGCCACAGCAGACCTGGCTGCCTTGCCATTGGCTGCACCGCCATGCAGGAAAGCCAAAGCCAGAAGCTCACATGCCAGAAGCTCACAGCCTCTTCCTGGGAGCATCCCTGGAGCCTGCAGCAAGCCTGGACTTGTAAATTTGAGGTCAGGGCAAGCTGTGACTCAGGAAGCTCTCACAGCTTCTTGTTTGCATCTCCCAGACTCAGTCCTTCAGGCCAGTCGTCATGCTCAGGATGCTTTGAGGACACAGATGGGGGCCACGTCCCCTCCTTCATTAGCCCCTTCGGTTAGGGAGATGGCTCCAAGTGTAAACGTCCTACTATGGAAACTCGAGGAACTACTTTCAAATCCCCAGAATGGATGAAGTGATGTTAAGCCAGGTTCGTGGCTTAAACTCTAGAGCCCCCCCCCTGTGAGATGGGGAAGGGGCCGGAGGCGGGAGAGCCCCAGGAAGCTCACAGGTCAGCTAGCCTAACGTGTACAGCGAGCGAACAAGACACCCTGTCTCCAGGTGGAAGGTGAGAAGTGACACCTGAGGTTGTCCTGTAGCCTCTCCATACTCGCTACGGCAAGTGCACGTATGGACAGGCACACATGCACACACAGAGATAAAACGTAACACAGAGGGGATTAAATACGGCCATTGTCTGTCCTGACGGCTTCAAGGTCACGTTTTTTTGTCCCTACCCAGCCTCCATCTCCGACACACAAATGCCCGCATGTACAGATAGACCAGTTCGGACTGCTTACAGCTGGCTAGACACACTGAGTACACAGGTCTGCTTCTGCATCCATCCAGGAAGACTCAGAGGTCGCCTCTGCTTTCTGTAGCCGACCCTTCCCCACAGGGAAGAACTCAGAGCTCTCTGTGCATGTGTTCATCAACAAAAAAAAATTAGTTGCTAATGCATAATTAATATCTGAGTCCTTGGAGGTCTGTCCCTCGCCTCTCTGGTGCTGGGGACCACGTGTGAAGCCACTCATCTGAAATCCAGGCTCAGGGCCTACAGGGTTGAGAAGGAGTAATGTGAGGGTTGGGCTTTGTTTGTTTTGTTTTTGTCAACACGAGTTGGAGTCATCTGGGGAGAGGAAGCATCAGCTGATGAGTGGCCTTCATCAGTCTGGCCTGTGGGGAAGCCTATGGAGCATTTTCTTGATTGGTGACTGATGGGAGATGGTTTTCTGTAAATATGTTTCTCATATTGGTTAATGAATAAAGCACTGTGGCCAATGGGAAAGCAAGATAGGCGGGGCTAGGAGACTAGGAGGAAGAGGAAGTAGTGAGGAGGAGTCAGCATGTAGAGCATGGAGAAAGCAATGCTGGCCTGCTGCGCCCGATAAGATGACCACGTAGAAATACTTAGATAAATAGAAATGGGTTAATAATTAAGACAGAGCTAGCCCATTAACAATAATAGTAACTGGCCAACAGGATTGTATCAAATACAGAGTCTCTGAGTGTTATTTGGGCCTAGCATGGCGGAGGGACCGGGCGGCAGGCGGGGAGGAACAAAGAGTGGGACCAGGCGGCTGGCGGGAAAAACCTACAGGTAACAGGTGACTGGTGTAGGAAGGCCAAGCCCATTGTGGGTAGCACCATTGCTGGGTTCTGTAAGAAAGCAGGCTGAGCAGGCCATGGAGAACAGGCCAGGAGGCAGCGTTCCCCGTGGCCTCTGTTTCAGCTCCTGCCCTGGCTCCTCTCCATGGTGGACCAGGAACTGTAAGCCAAATAAACCCTCTCCTCCTGCGGGTAGCTTTGGTCAGAGTAGTCCATCGCAGCAGTGGAAACCAAGCTACTGCGAGCTGCAACCCTGAGCCTCCTTCCCGGTTCCCTCCGCCTGCTGGCAGAATGCTGGAGGCCCCTCTTCAAAACCGCATCTTCCCCAGCAGCTTTCGTTGTTGCTTTCTTTATGGTAGCCGTTCTGATGGAGTCTTGATGTCGTTCTGCATTGTCTTCCTCTGGTTGCTAAGGAAGATAAACGTATTCCCATGCGTTTATTGGCCATTTGTACTTCATCTTTTGCGAACTGTCTGTTCATTATCCTACTTTCTGGCTGGGTTGTTTGACGCTTTGGTACATGGGGTTCTGTTTGCCATTCATACAGTCTAGATACTGCTCTTCTGTTGGATGTAAAGCGTGCAAAGACTTCCTGTCATTCTGTAACCTGTCCCATCCAGCCGTTGCTTTGGCTATAAGCAAGCTCTTCTAATTTTGCGTGATCATATTTATCTATTATTTTCTGAGCTGCTTGCTTCCTTTTCAGAAACTTCTTGCCAGTGCCTGTGTCTTGACGTGTTCGCCCTATGTACAAGGAGAGAGACAGGTTTCACTCTTCCCCATACAGGCATCAAGTGTTCCCAGTGCCGTTTGCTGAAGAAGCTGTCATTTTTCCTTCATGGTTTGTTGTGTCATTGTCTAGTTTCCCGTTTGCTGCTGTGGTAAAACACTGACCACAAACAGTGTGTGGGAGGAAAGGTTCCTTTGGTTACAGGTCTCACCACCAAAGGAAGCCAGGGCAGGTACTAAGCAGGCAGGAGCCTGGAGGCCGGAGCTGATGCAGAGGCCGTGGAGGGGGCTGCACGCTGGCTCGCTCCCCAGGCTTGCTCAGCTGCTTTCTACAGAACCCAGGACCACCAGCTCAGGCTGGCAACATCCTCAGTGGGCTGGGCTCTGGCCAATCTGATGGAGGCAGCTCCTCAACTGAGGCTCCCTCTTCCCAGATAACTCCAGTTTGTGTCAAATTGACAAAACCTGACCAGTGCAGGCATCTTTGTCAAAAACAGGACGGCCATACTCTGTGTCCTCTATTCTGTTTCACCTGCCGAGATCGAGATGTCTGTTTCGGTGCTGATGCCACAGTTTTTTCACAATAGCTCTGCCGTCTGAGTTGAGACGAGCCGGGCTCAGTAATGCCTCTGGCAGTAGTCTGTTTCCATGGGATTCTTTCGGCATCTTGGGTCTTTTGTGGTTCTGTGTGAATTTTATTATATATATATATATATATATATATATATATATATATATATATATCATGTTGACGAAGAATGTCTTTGGAACCTCTGGACCACTTTTGGTAACATTGCCATTCCGCCTTTGAGCAGAGTGGTCCAGGACTGTGGCTTGGTTCCACCTGAGGTGACAAGGTGAGCTGGCAGCCTATATCGCTCGTGCTCATCACAGAGTCACTAAAGACCGTCAAAGCACCCTGTGGATTCATCTTCAGCGTCCAGCATGCGAGCCCTGCCAGCTGGCGCTGCCAACGCCAGCGTGGGACGCTCACTATGCTCAGTGGGTCAGAGTGGGGTCAGGCGTCACCGCAGTCCTCAGGAGGCCAAGTGAGCATTTGGCGGGGTTGAGTTTCCCGGAGGACAGGGCTCTGGGGATTCTTGCTCTAGCAGATCAGACCGCCCATCTTGACTCCAAGGGTTCTTGGTTCAGCTTGTCTGCAGACACAGATACAGCTGTGTCGTTTCCAGGGAAAACAGGTTAAACTGGAACTAGAAGACACCAAGTGTCGCCCAGCACCCTCCAGGGTGTGGGAGGAAGAGGCAGGCTGAGGTGTGCGGATGGTCTCTGTCAGCAGCTAGGGCTTCTGCTTTGCAGAAACTTTAGATAAACTGTCCCTTTCCTCGTCACCCCTCCCCTCTCATCATCACAATATACACGTCCCACTTGGAAACAGCTCCACTGTCCGTCCCCTCCTCCTGCCCCTTTGCCAACCTCTCTTGTAGGAGGTGACAGAGACAGCACAGATTAGGCAGCTGCACCTGTCACATGACGGGTTCCGTAAACCTCAGCTTATTCCTGGGATGTGCGGTATCTGCTCTGTAAAGAGAGTAATGAGATTGCCGCCCCAGCTCTGTAAACTACATCCTAAGAAAGGCAGTGTGGACCCGCAGTCCGTCAGCCTGAGGCTCCGGCCCTGGCAGTCAGCCTGGAGGGTGAGCAGCAGCAATCGAGGAGGAAAGAAGGGGGGTAGGTAAAAAATGTCAGGAATGAGAAGCGATTGCGTTGTTAGCGGCAGCAATCAGTCTCACAGGCTTGGAGAAGAGGTCCCTGGGTCACACCTGTCACAAAGCATAAAGAAACGGTCAGCCGGCATCAAGCGGCCAGAGCCGTCCTTGCCGAGTTTCCCATCACGAGCGAGAGCATACTGGACTATCAACGTCACAGCTGCCCTTTGTCCAGAGGGGAGAGACCGAGCGGAACACCCGGTTCTCGCCAGCTCCTCCAGGCCTGCCGTGGTGTTCCGGGCACCGAGGATCAAGCTATCAAGCTGTGCAGCCGCAGTGAGTCACACTCCCGTTAGTAATGCGCTCTTGGTGATGCTGTGCAATCAAAACCACGGCTCCATTAGCAATGGAGTCAGTGTCCGCGTGCAAGCCCCACTCTCGGGAGGGGGAGGCGGGAGGAGCGCCGGTTTGAAGCCAGATCAAGATACATAGTGAGCTAGTGAGCGGGACACTCAGTAAACCCCAAGCAGCCCGCTGTCCCCACCACCTTCAACGGAGACAGGCAGCCTGTGACATCGGGCAGTGCGGGTGTACGCCACTGCCTGACCCCGTCTAGGCTTACAAGTGAAGTCAACTAAGTTTGCTGTCGTCTGTCTTTTTCCATGGGCCTCTCCCTGCCCTAAATCTTGATGTTCCTATTCCTCCAACAGTGTTCATGGGCACCAGGCATGCACAAGCTGCATGTACATGCGGGCAACACACTCATAAAGTGAAAAAGTTTGTCTTTGTTGTGTGTTGGCAGGCAGGCAGGCACCAAGCATCTTCGTGTGCTGGGCAATTCACTAAGTCCCTTTTTGGTGAGATACATACTACATTTTTTTCCTTTCTTATTGAGATGGGAAACAAGTAGAAAGAAACTAAGTAATTTTAGCTCTTTGCTGGAAGCTTGTCACATTTCAAACTCAGATCCGCCTCCTTGGACAAATCACAGAGTCTGGAATGAATGGCAGAGCATCATGGGGGCCTGAGAACAAGCTCAGGCTCTCCCTGAGAACCACAGTAAGAGAAGGAAGGGAATGAAGGGAAGAGAGAAAAGGGGGAGGAGGCGGGAGGGGAGGTGCAGGGTGGTGAGGAGGAAACAGAAATCCCGTGGGCACATGAGGAACATGGCCCAAGCAACGCTTACAAATCCTCTACTTTCCACAAGCTGGAGTCATCAGAGGAAGGAGCCTCAGCTGAGGCATCGCCTCCCTGAGATCCAGCTGTGAGGCATCGCCTCCCTGAGATCCAGCTGTGACGCATTTTCTCAACTAGTGATCAGTGGGGACGCCCAGGCCTTGGTGGGTGGGGCCATCCCTGGGCTGCTGGTCCTGGGTTCTGTAGAAAGCAGCTGAGCAAGCCATGAAGAGCAAGCCGGTAAGCGGCCCCCTCCACGGCCTCTGCACCAGCTCCTGCCTCCAGCTTCCTGCCTGCTTGAGCTCCTCACCCTGCTTCCTTTCATGATAAACAGTGATTTGGAAATATAAGCCAAATAAACCCTTTCCTCCCCAACTTGTTTTTTTGGTCATGGAGTTTCACCGAAGCAATAGAAACCCTAACTAAGACGCGTCATAACTTCAAATCAATATTCTCGAGCCCTGACCTCAATATTTACTCAGAGGAGATGAGTCATGAGTGGAGGAACCAGAGACTTTCTTCTCTTAACTCATTATGGAAGTGTCACCACGCTGCCAGCCATAAGGCTGCGAGTCTCAGCCACTTTGATCTGGTGCTGAAAGCTGGAGGACCCCTAGAGAATCTCCAGTCTATGACGGCAAGCCAATGAGGCCAGAGTCCGGTGTCAGTGAAAGATGGATGCTGCTGAGGCAGCAAAGAGTAGATGCACTCACCAGCAGGGCGTTAAGGTGAGCAGGCAAAGCAGCCCTGACTCCTTGTATGTGAGCTGTCAGAAGGTGTTGCCCACCCCGGAGCAGTCTTCCTTCCTCGGTTAATCCTTCCTGGAAATACTCTCACAGGCCTACCAAGAAGCATGTCTGTTCACCGAGTCTAGATCCAAGCAAGTTGACAATCCAAATTAATTAGCACACAAAGTGTACAAAAAATTTCACCTGTCACCAATACTGACTGAGTTTTTGGCAAGTTGATCATGCATTCTTCCTGGCACCCAAGTGTCCCAGAATCTCCCATCACGCCCATCCGTGCCCTTGTCTCCACCTGAGGATGACTATGGTATTAGCTTTGACAGACACTTTGACGAGTAGCTTGGCTGGTCTTTGGGTTGATTAATTCTTTATGAATTCAGCCACACACCATGCATTCTCTCGCGTCTGGTTCCTTTTGCTGGCATCAAAGGAGGTTCACCTGAGTATCTGCAGGTACTTGATGGTGGTCCAGTCCTTCTGCTGATAGCATTCCATGGTCTAAATGCCCCACAGGTCCCCATCCTATCAGTGCTGGGCTCTTGGAAAACATCCAGTTCTTGCTGCTATGAATAGGGATGCCATGAAAAATCTAGAAATATCTTTTGGTGAGCATATGTTGATATTTCTGTTGGAATGATATAGAGACACAGGCAGAAATGGAGAAGGAGTCAGAGACAGAGCACGTGGGGCCTTAGGAAGCATGTGCTCATCATCAGTAGATGCTAACAGCTCTGGGCACCACAAGTCAGCAGTGTTTAAGAGCATAGAGGCAAGGAGGTGTGGTGGCTCATGCCCGCAATCCCAGCACCCAGGAGGGCGAGGCAGAAGGACCCTGTTTTGGGGCCACCCCGGGATATAGAGCAAGTTCTAGGCCAACCAGAGGCAGTGTGAGACTGTCTCAGAGAGACAGATACCAACTGCTTTAGCCCTCAGTATGGTGCTACATATATGTGTGTATTTTTGCCAGTGTCTGTGTGTGTGTGTGTCTGTGTGTATGTGTGTGTGCGCGTGTGTCTGTGTCTGTGTGTGTGTGTCTGTGTGTGTGTGTCTGTCTCTGTGTGTGTATGTGTCTGTGTGTGTGTGCGTGTGTGTCTGTGTGCGTGTGTGTCTGTGTGTGTGTGTCTGTGTCTGTCTCTGTGTGTGTGTCTGTGTGTGTGTATGTCTGTGTGTGTGTCTGTGTGTGTGTCTGTGTCTGTCTGTCTGTGTGTGTGTCTGTCTCTCTGTGTGTGTGTGTGTGTGTGTTTCTGTGTGTGTGTGTCTGTGTGTGTCTGTGTGTGTGTGTGAGTGTGTGTGTGTGTGTGTGTTTCTGTGTGTGTGTGTCTGTGTGTGTCTGTGTGTGTGTGTGAGTGTGTGTGTGTGTGTGTCTGTGTGTGTCTGTGTGTGTGTTTGAGTGTGTGTGTGTGTGTGTGTGTGTGTGTGTGTGTGTGTGTGTGTGTGTGTGTGTAGGTCAGAGGGTAATTGTGGGAGGTGTCAGTCCTCTCCTTCCACCACGTAGGACGCAGGGGCTGAACTGAAGTGGTTGGACCTGACAGTGAGTGTCCTGCTGTGAGCCTGGTTGGGGCTCACCCGTCACGGTATTCTTTGGGCTTTTGTCTGTTTACATGCCCCCCTTTAGATCTGCAACCTCTACCCCTCTATCCCTGATGACTCTCAAGATTTTTACCTTCTGGAGCTGTGGGGGCTGTGGTTTTCATGGCTACATTATCTTTTAGGGACTGCGGTGCTTAGGGGAGGCAGTCTGGCGGGCTGTGGGCCCGTGAGCCCGCTCCTCTCTCATCTAGAAACATTTCCTTATCTCGTGCTCCCTCCAGGCACACTTCTCTGCCCAGAGAAAGAGCGATTCATCATCAGAGTGAGCACATGTCGGCCCCAGCTGTCTGACCTCAGGTCCTCCGTAATGACCGGGGGTAAAGTTCTTGCTTGGCCGGCTGCAGGGACACCAGCCGCCCACCAGCTGTGTGACCCCCTAGCCACGCCCTTACCGTCATGTCACGTTAGGCCAGTTGGGGAGGGAAGAGGTTGTTCATGTCCCTTTGCCTTGGACCCACAGACACACGTGGGTCCTACTCCACCGTCACAGCCTGTTACCACACTCCACACACCACCATGTCACCAAAGACATTAGCGTCCCCAGACATAAGCACACAGGGCCCTCATGATGACAGCCACCATAGGCTGGTTCCTATCCTTTTCTTCTTTACCTCAACTCTCTCTCCTAAGATGTTCTGCCTGAGCAGTAAGGGCACACAGAACCCCACCCTTCCTGGCCAGGGGTTGACTGTACACTGATGTAACACAGAGCTGGGGATGGACAGACATGGAGCAAATTCTATCTGCCATATTCCTCCTCATCCAGAACCTCCAACTCATTTGCCTTCAGACTTTGTGCTGTGCTCAGCAAAAGTTTTTGGCTCGGAGGAGCTTAGGGCAGGAACTAAGTACCTGCTACATCCTCCCTCCTCCCTCCTCCCTCCTCCCTGCAGACTCAGCCTGAACCTCTCCCACTACCTACTCCAGGGAAAAGATCTCCTGGGCCCATCCACGATGGGCTGTAGTGCATGATTCCTCATTAACAGAGGTGAAGAGCTCAGAAATGGGAGAAGCTGGGACAGGTCCACAGGGTGGGGCCGCCCCTTCTGTCCCCTCCTCTATGGCACTTCACGGATGAGCACAGCACCACGGACATGATGACTATAATGATCATAATGGTGACCCAGTAAACTGCCCTCCCCGAGATGCTTGGGTCAGCACAGCTTTTGGTAGCCTTTTAGCATTGTAAATCAAAGCTAAGACTGCTCGAAAATAAGATCACATAGCAGAAGAAGCCAAAGGAATGTTGGTGGCTGTTCCTAGAAGCCACATATGTCTATTTTCAGCTCCCAGTAAAGCCAGTACACTGTAATTAACATAATAACACGTTCCCTTCCATAAAGACAGGTGACACCATTGACCTTCAGTCCCCATCTGGTGCCGTCTATGTGCTGTGAGTTGTTTGCTCAGCTGTGGCCTTACGAGTCTCCACCGGACCCTCTCATCTGGTGTGGATTGAGGCCTGGCATTTGCAGGAAGATCAGAAAAAGGGAGTGAGGGGTCATCTAGACCTCCAGGGAAGAAATGCTGGGTGGGAGGTCTGAAGACATCATGGGGGGAATTAAGATGAAAATTTGTCACTGTGTGTGTGTGTGCATATGTGTGTATGCGTGTGTGTATGTATGTGGGGTGGGGTGGGGTGGGGCGTGTCCATGTGTCCATGTTGGGTACAGACAGGTAGAAACATGTCTACATTATAGATACAGACAGGCATGCATCCATAATGAAAGCCATCATAACCTACAATTATGAAGACCTTAGTCATGAGCATTATAGCATTCAAACGTCCCCATAAACTTAAAGACCAGGCAGGTCTTGCTGTTCGTACCCAGATCTTTTGACATCAGGCCAGAGTCCTCTTTCCATATGTGACCCCACACGAGACCCCTGGCATCCAGAGCTACTAGGAGGCTGCACCCCTCACAAGAGGACAGCTGCCCTTACTGTCAGGACCTGCACTAGGCTGACCTGAATTTTAATCTGGCCTCAGATGTTTAATCTCTGTGTACTTTATGGCTCTGTGTGTATATGTATATGAGAGACGGAGAGAGAGAGAAGGCGAGGGAGAGAGTGTACATATGCATGTGTGTGCATGTACGTATGTGTGCATGTGTCCGTATGCATGTATGTGTGCACACACATGCATGTGGAAGTCAGAGGTCAGTATCAGATGCCTTCCTCGACCCCATTCCTCTGTGAC
Source organism: Cricetiscus sungorus (assembly GCA_030556225.1). Classification (NCBI taxonomy): domain Eukaryota; kingdom Metazoa; phylum Chordata; class Mammalia; order Rodentia; family Cricetidae; genus Cricetiscus; species Cricetiscus sungorus. The sequence continues at coordinate 37,697,184 of JANBXA010000642.1, forward strand.
TTCTGAGACAAGGTCTCTAATCCAGTTCAGCAGCCACATGATCCTCCTGTCTCTACTTCCTCAGCCCATGCTCACACGCGTCCACCACCGCACTCAGATTTTGCATGGGTGCGGATAATCCAAACTCAGGCCCTCATGCTTGCACAGCAGACACTTTGCTGAGTGAGCCGCCTCCCCAGCCGGAAAACTCTGCCCTGCTTAACCAGCTGCTGGATTTCCCCAGGCACTGCTTGTACAGCTCTGCACCAGACCCCTCTGGAGGTCGAACCACCTTTCACAGGGTCAAACAACAGATAATCCTGTAATTAGATGTTTACCTTACAGCTCATAACAGTATGGAAATTTCAGTTATGAAGTAGCCACGAAAATGATTTTGGCTGGAGGTCACCCCAACATGAGGAACTGACTTGTATTAAAGGGTTGCAGCACTAGGAACATTGAGAATCAGTGCTCTTTGATGAGGGGGCTAATGGTATTTACATCCATATGGACTTTAGCCATGAAAATGGCCAGCACAGGCTTGACACAGAGCACCCAGATTGTCCCACCGCTTAAATTAATTCCGCACAGTGACTTTTATTGCTCTCTTGGAGTATTTCTTGCCCTACCTGTACAGAAAATTTTGATTTTCAATATCCAGGGGCAAGCACCACTCTTAGTGAAGACTCCTTAGTGAAGTTAGATGACCAGGGTCCAAGGGACAGGAAAGGGACTCGGGAAAGGGCAGGGCCAGCTCTTGTAAAACGCTGTGGCCTTCTCAATTGTCAGCTCCGAGCAATTTGTGTGCATGCAACACGGAGAAAATCATGTGTTGTACACACTACCCAAAAAAGAAGGGTTGATTGACAGTTCTCTTTAAAGGAGTTCCAGCCCCATAAAGGGCAAAAATAACAACAAAACAATAGCAGGAATCTTGGCTCTCGGTGCAGGATGTACTTCCTGCTCAGAACACTTGAAACCCCATCTAGAAATGGCATTTGGCAAAAGTGGGCTCAGCTGAAGCCACCTTCCCTGAAGCAGGAGGCTGGATGTCCCCTTCTGCATCGCAGGCTCCTGCTGTGGCCCGGGCCCGGCTCCTGCGGGAAAGTTCTCCCATGCGCAGGAGGGGAGTTGCTTGGGGAACAGAGGCGGCTGATTCTCACGGTCAACTTGATTGGCTCTGGAACTGACTCAAAGAGACGTGTCTCTGGGTGGACGTGTGAAAGTACTTCCAGGACGTACTAAAAGGGAAGGCCTTCTTGGTTGGTTAGTTAGTTAGTTAGTTAGTTAGTTAGTTAGTTAGAGTTAGTTAGTTAGTGAGTTAGTGAGTTAGTGAGTTAGTGAGTTAGTGAGTTAGTGAATGAGTGAGTGAGTGAGTGAGTGAGTGAGTGAGTGAATGAGTGGTGGTGGTGAGTGGTGGTGAGTGAATGAGTGAGTGAGTGAGTGAGTGGTGGTGAGTGAATGATGAGTGAGTGGTGAGTGGTGGTGAGTGAGTTAGTGAATGAGTGAGTGGTGAGTGAGTGGTGGTGGTGGTGAGTTAGTGAGTTAGTGAGTGAGTGAGTTAGTGGTGAGTGAGTTAGTGAGTGAGTGGTGAGTGAATGAGTGGTGAGTGGTGAGTGAGTGGTGGTGGTGAATGAGTGGTGAGTGAGTTGGTGGTGGTGGTGGTGAGTGGTGAGTGATGAGTGAGTGGTGAGTGAGTTAGTGAGTGAGTGAGTTAGTGGTGGTGAGTGAATGAGTGAGGGTGGTGAGTGGATGATGGTGAGTGGTGAGTGAGTTAGTGAGTGAGTGAGTGGTGAGTGAGTGAATGATGAGTGAGTGAGTGGTGAGTGGTGAGTGAATGATGAGTGAGTGAGTGAGTGAGTGAGTGAATGATGAGTGAGTGAGTGGTGAGTGAGTGGTGGTGAGTGAATGAGTGGTGGTGAAGGTGAGTGAGTGAGGGTGAATGAGTGAGTGAGTGAATGAGTGAGTGAGTGAGTGAGTGAGTGAGTGAGTTAGTGAGGGATGATGAGTGAGTGAGTGAGTGAGTGAGTGAGTGAATGATGAGTGAGTGAGTGAGTGAGTGAGTGAATGATGAGTGAGTGATGGTGAGTGAATGAGTGAGTGAGTGAATGAGTGGTGAGTGAATGAGTGGTGGTGAGTTAGTGAGTTAGTGAGTTAGTGAGTGAGTGGTGAGTGGTGGTGAGTGGTGGTGAGTGATGAGTTAGTGAGTGAGTGAATGATGAGTGAGTTAGTGAGTGAATGATGAGTGAGTGAGTGAGTGAGTGAATGATGAGTGGACTCTTCCGATAGGTGCTCCCTATCGGAGAGGTGTGGGGACAAGGCGGATTGGAGACCCTGGGCTCTCCAGCCGTCCTCCAGCCCGTCAGAGCCTTGCTGGGGCTGAGGACGCATCAGCCTCCTAGGCCGAAGCTACTGGGTTCTCCGCCGCTCTGAGACGCAAAGCCCCTTTGCCTCCGTCTTTTCTGAGACGGATTGGGCTGCAGCTGTTTGTGGAGCTTCTCACTCACTGTGACTTGCCGGGTCTATTGTCCAAACAAGTGCGCTCTGGGAGTCAAAGGTCACCGGTAAACACCAGTCCAGTGTCTGGGACTGTCCAAGGCCAGCCTGCATTCAAGGTCATCATACTTTAACCTACCCAGGCAGGGTACTCTATGGTCCTTTCATCATTAGCCTAAGTCAATGGTGGCTGCTGATTGAGTCAAGTTATTTTTTTAGTCATATAGACTTAGACGCAACTCCCAGCCTTGAGCTGACGAGAGCCAAAGATACAAAATGTCTACAGCATACAAATGGTCCTAAATAATTAGGGACTTTCGTGACCTAAAATGGTGCTAGGAACTGAACCAGGTTCTCTGCAAAAGTAACAAGACTCTTAACCACTGAGCCATCTTTCTGGTATTTAAACAAAATTTACTGCTCTAAAAAAAATATACTGGTCAGAGAAGATTTGTGGCGTATTAAATGAAAAGGAACTAATTAGTATGACCCCATTTGCACATGCATATTCTCTCTCCCCATACGCAGAGAGACACGGGCTGGGTGTGTGTGTGTGTGTGTGTGTACAGACACACACGCATATGCATTCGAGCATGCAAAACTCATAGAAGACTATGGAATAGTTTTGAGGAAAATGAGAAGCTGACCCAAAGCTCATGTGTCCCCATTGAAGCCTCCTGAAGCCGTGAGGAGACAGGCAGCTCCTGAACTAGCTAGCCCCCCAGGAAGAGTCTAAGAAAAGAAACAGCAACCACAACTCCCAGATGTATGCCTGTGACAGTCATGGAGTCCCAGATGATCGCTCTAACCTTCAATCAGACCTAGAGTGGGCTCAGCCTGCAGATCAGCGGGAATTGGAGCCGTGCTGAGGGGTGGGGTGTGGGCCTGCTGGGGAACAGGAGGGAACTAGTGGAAGAGCAAACCATTCTCCACTCACATGTTCTCCTGGGAGGGAAGCGTGCTCTGATCGCCAAGACAATCATTCCTGGGCTCAAAAACAGGAAGAAGTCCACTAAACACTACACCACAGCATGAAGCAGCTTCGCCAAGAATTTGGCCCTGGCTTAACTGGGTTATCAAATAGTCTTCAGAGGCAAGACCCACAGCCAGGCTCATGGGGCTTGGGGGGGCCTAGTTTGTCACTGTCCTCTTGATGTGACCCACAGACCATCTCAATTTAGAATTGCAGCCACCGTCTGTGTGGGAGGATGACACTTACATTGAGCTCCTTGTTTAAATGAAGGCCCACGTCTCCACCACACCCCCGCTCTCTTCATGGCAATCCCACCATGAGCTGGGCCCCTTAAAATGGCATTCAATCCAAAACGACACTATGGGGCATAAATCAGCATCGTTTCACTAATGAAGGCGCTGGGGTTTGGGCTTAGGAAATACTTCAGTAAAGTGCTTGGCATGCATGCCCATGAGCCTGAGTGCAGCCTCCAGAACCACTTAGAACAAGTCAGGTGTGTTCATCATCCCAGGTAAAGATAGGCAGGCTCCTGGGGCTCATGGGCCAGCCTAGGCTAAGCACAGCATTCCTGTGAAAGGCCCTGTCTCAAAAAGACAGGAAGACAGCGCCCAAGGAACCAATACTCCACATTGTCCTCTGTTCTCCATATGCATGTGCAATATCACACACACACACACTCACACACACTCACACACTCACACACACTCACACACTCACACACACTCACACACAGACACACACACACTCACACACACACACTCACACACTCACACACTCACACACTCACACACTCACACACACTCACACACAGACACACACAGATACACACACACAGACACACGCACACACTCGCACACACTCACACACTCACACACACTCACACACACTCACACAACACTCACACACTCCACACACACTCACACACACTCACACACTCACACACACTCACACACACTCACACACACTCCACACACTCACACACCTCACACACACTCACACACAGACACACTCACACACACTCACACACACACTCACACACTCACAACAGACACACTCACACACTCACACACACTCACACACACTCACACACACTCACACACACTCACACACTCACACACTCACACACACTCACACACAGACACACACAGATACACACAGACACACGCACACACTCGCACACACTCGCACACACTCACACACTCACACACACTCACACACACTCACACACACTCACACACACACTCACACACTCACACACACTCACACACACTCACACACACAGACACACACTCACACACACTCACACACAGACACACTCACACACACTCACACACTCTCACACACACTCACACACATACAGACACATAATCACACACTCACACACTCAAACACAGACACACACTCACACACACTCACACACACTCACACACACTCACACACACTCACACACACACACACTCACACACACACACACTCACACACACTCACACACACTCACACACACTCACACACACTCACACACAGACACACTCACACACACTCACACACTCTCACACACACTCACACACATACAGACACATAATCACACACTCACACACTCAAACACAGACACACACACACTCACACACACTCACACACACTCACACACAGACACACTCACACACACTCACACACACTCACACACACTCACACACACATACAGACACACACAATCACACACTCACACACACTCACACACAGACACACTCACACACACTCACACACTCACACTCACACACTCACAGACACACACAGACACACTCACACACTCGCACACACTCACACACACTCACACACACACTCACACACACTCACACACACTCACACACACTCACACACAGACACACACTCACACACTCACACACACTCACACACACTCACACACACTCACACACACAGACACACACAGACACACACTCACACACTCACACACACTCACACACACTCACACACACACTCACACACAGACACACTCACACACACTCACACACACTTACACACATACAGACACATAATCACACACTCACACACTCAAACACAGACACACACACTCACACACTCACACACACTCACACACAGACACACTCACACACACTCACACACACTCACACACACTCACACACACACATACAGACACACACAATCACACACTCACACACACTCACACACACTCACACACACTCACACACTCACACACAGACACACTCACTCACACACACTCGCACACACTCACACACTCTCACACACACTCACACACATACAGACACACACAATCACACACTCACACACTCAAACACAGACACACACACTCACACACACACACTCACACACACACACACACGTGTGCGCTCACAGTCTGACAGGTTAATTCCCACAGCTGGCCAGTGTCAGGTTAATCTAGATCTGTCACAGTCTGCTTACCAGCACTGAACATCTCCAAAGGACCACAGATGCTGAGCTGGTCCCTGAGTAACATGGCGGCTGACTCGCTATGGGGTTCGTGTCTAAAGGCTCAAGGGGCCCTGGAATTGGTCCTTGAAGACAGGGTGTAGAGAGAGTTAGTGTGATTTGTCAGCTGTGCCATGGACCACCAGTTAACCCGATAAAATTAAGATAAAATGGCAGTTCCATTGTTTTAAGGAGAGGCGTACACCTGTCTGGCTCCTGCCTTGTCAAATGGCGGCATTAGTAATTAGCTACCTGTTGCCACATACGAACAATCCCAAGCCAAGTGTCCCGAGGGCCCCACTGTTTGTTGAGGTTATGGCACTGACTGGCAGTTCGGGCTGAGCCTGGCTGGTGGTCCTTCCTCCTGCTCTTGGCGAGGCTCTAGCCTGCATCTGCTGTCAATCACGTGTCAGCTGTGAGCTGGCCTTGTCTCTGCTCCCTGAGCGCTCTCAATTCTGAGGCCTGCCCTGGATAACTGCTCTCCTTGGCCTCCTGTTTCCAGCTGCCTCACCTCAGCCCGGCAAACTGACCAAGTTTTAAGGGAGGAGAGTCCACAGGGATTCCTGGGCCTAGATTCGGAAACGATGTGTTACACTTCTGACACTTTCTATCACACAATGCATGTTATAAAGCCAACCCAAGGTCAGGTGTGGGAAACTAGACAGCTGCTCCTGACAGGGAGCTGTGCAGTCGTCCCGCAGAGAAGCACAGTCAGGTCATCTGCATGCGTGCAACATTCCACCACCGCCCTTTGCTTCAGCTTCCCCCAAGACGCCCCTCACCGCTGACTCTCGGAATCCAGCTCAGCAGCAGGGCGCATGTTGAGTCCCGACCCCCACCATCTCTATCCCATTTCCTGCACCCAATAGGCTCCTTCTGTTCTTGTGGTGGTTCTAATCGTCAACCTGACCAGAATTAGGATCACCTAGGAGACACAGCTCTAAATCTGCCTGTGGGGGCGTTTCCAGAGAAATTTAACGGAGGAAGGAAGATCCACCCGAGGTGTCAACATCACCCAGATTAGAGCCCTACACTAAACATCTCTCTGCTGCCCGATTGTGGGTGGAGCCTGACCAGCAGCCTCACCTTCTCCTCTCCCACTACTCAGTGTCTTTACCTCCATGATGCAATGAACGCATCTTCTCAGGCTGTGGCCCAATTGAGAATGAACGCTTCCTTCCTGTTAGGCCTTTTGTCACTGCAGTAAGAAAAGTTAACTAATTCAACTATTCTATAAATTTTTTACCTAAAGAAATATCAAACACACACACACACACACACACACACACACGCACACGCACACACGCACACACGCACACACACGTTCACATACACCCACACATGCACTCACACATACATGCACATACACATGCACTCACACATACACACCCTCACACACACACCTGTACTCACACATACACACACACACACCTGCGCTCACTCATACGTGCACACGCACACTGACACACATGTACACACATACCATCACACACCCAGTTAGAGTGGGAACAGTCCCATTACCTCTCCTTTGGGAGGTGTTAGCTTCGCCGTGACCCGATCAGTTTTTCCATACACTCATTTATTTAAGAATGCGTCCCTGGGCCTCTAGGATATGTCTGTCTGTCACTGTATGAGGGCGAGTTCTCTACACGGAGCACACATTGCTGTGGGGAATCAGCCACAAGCAGACGCTACTGCGCATGCAGCTACGAGCACAGAGATAGCCGTGTACAGGAGCCTACAGTCCGGCAGGGCCACTGGGTAGAGGGAGGGAAGGTAAGCTGTGGATGCCCAAAGATGGCAAACCGTTGTCACACGGAGAAGAAACAGTGTGGGCTGGACCCCAGAGTGCATTGAGCACGGGAGGAGGCAACTCTGGAAGTTGGGGCCAGGGGACTTGTGAGCTCGGTTATCAGTTTCGAGCTTTGTGCTGGACAGTGGGGCTGAAAGGCATTAAGAGTAGAACTGGATCGGAATTTCTTTCGTATTATTCTGGCTTTATGTCACTTGGGTGATTGTCATGAGCGGCATCTTAGGGCTTCTGTTGTTGTGAAGAGACACTCTGACCACGGCCACTCTTATAAGGAAGAGAGGGGACTCGCTTACGGTTCAGAGGCTCAGACCATCAGCATCATGGCAGGGAGCGTGGCGGTGTGCAGTCAGACGTGGTGCTGGAGGAGTAGCTGAGAGTCCTTCATCTTGCAGGTAACAGGAAGTTGACTGAGACACTGGGTGGTATCCTAAGCATAGGAGACCTCAGAGCCCGCCCCCACAGTGACACGCTTCCTCCAACAAGGCCACACCCACTCCAGCAAAGCCACGCCTCCTAATGACGCCGCTCCCTATGAGCTTATGGGGCCCAATTACATCCAAACTACGAGTGAGATGGGCAATGGCAGTGTGTATGCTTGGTGTTATTTCTGGTAAGTTCCTTCCTAGGTAACAGTTAGCAGTATTTGTGGATTGATTGGCTATAGAGGCTAAAGGAGGGTGACATTGGATTGACATTCCAGTGTAGGTTACTGGGTCTACTCGGGTCTACTCTCCAACGGGAGTCCAAAACAAAAGATAATCGCAGGCTGTCATAGACGTCCATCTGTGTTCCCCAGGTGGGCTTGGGTGCCTACAGAATGTCCAGGTGGGGGTCTTGAGGGGTGGTGGGGACATCCTGGGACAAAGCTGAAGCCTGGTTCCCGTGTTCTGTTGAACGCATTGCTCTGGCCTTCAATGTGGTCCTCTGGGGACTTCTTGCAGCTTCTCCCAGGTGCCAGGGAACACAGCTTCTTAAAGCATAAGGAAGTGCGTGACTCACTGGAAGTATTCGCCCACCGAGACGATTTATACTCGCTGTGATTGGGCGATTATTTACGGTATTCCCAGGGGTGCAGCGCCAGCTGGAGTCAGGCTTGGTAATGGTTTCCCACCTTATTCCTAGCAATTACATTCAGACTGGTGGTGCATACTCTTGTATAAATTGTTCGCCGATAAACATGTCCCTTAAGACACTTATTTATCTTCTGGAAGCTTCATGAAATAAGCATACAGGTTCACCATGCCATCATCCGCCCTTACATTTGATAGGGGATTCCCCATCAGCTTTAGTGGGGGATGTTGCTGAGTACCCTCCCCCAACACCCTTATTGTAGATCAAGATGAGTGCACGACCAATAAAAGGCTTAGTCTTCAAGACTTACTGGGTCATTCCCGCCCACCTCCGTGGTGACTGCGACAGTGTCTGCCTAGGGTGCCTCTTGAGCTGGGCTCTACTCTGCTTCCCTTCTCACAGATTTGAGTGCTTTCTTTGGTGGGGCTGCTTTAGAATTGCTTCTGTTTTAGGTAGGAAGACGGCTGAGCTGCTTCAGTGAAAGGACTCCGGGAAACTTTAAAATGATTCCATTTTTCTCTTTCATGTGGGTGTGGGGAAGGGCCCTCCTCCACACATTCCTCCCAGGACCCAGGTTTCTCCATCATGCTGCCCCACAGCCTTCTCCATTAGTGTGGCCCAGGACAGGCTGGGGGTAACCCTGTCGTCTGGGTTTTGAGTGCGTGGTGTGAGAAAAAAGGGTTTCAAACATCAGCGTGGCTGTTTTTTTCTTGTAACAACTGCCTGGGAGAGCCCATCAGCTCGACTTGTCGCGACCTGCCTGTGCTTGGCCCCAGAGCATCTCAGAAGAAACAGGAGGACTCGGTGCTCGCAAGTATGCCACGTGTTCGAATAACTGTTGTAGTTTAGCATGTCATGAACTCCAGTTCTGAGACTAAAACGGGACAAAGAGGCAATCTTTCGGGGCCGGAGAGATGGTTCAGTCTCTTGCTTGCAGAGGACCCTGGTTCTATTCCCAACACCCTCGTGGTGGGTCACAACCATCTGTAACTTCAGTTCTAGTGGATTCTGAAGACTTTTTCTTCTTCTGGTCTTCACGGGCACTGAACACACATGGCACACGGACACGCATGGACACATGGACACTTGCACACACATGGCACACGGACACGCAAATACCTGACAAGGGGCAGCTTAGAGAAGGGGCTTGTTTTGGTTATGTTTCAGGGAGTACAGTCCATCCCAGTGGGGAAGTTATGGTGGCAGGAGCCCGGGGCATCCTCATTCCAGAAGCAGAGAGTGAGCAGGAAGTGAGGTCAAGCTGTGAGACCACTGTGTGCGCCTCTGGGGAATGTCTCCCACCATAATCTCCACCCCCTCAGGGCTCTCTTTCCCTAAACACTGGAGAGCAAGTGTTCGAACCAGAGCAGAGGTCTTCACAGATGGGGTCACCTACAATTCTCTCTCACACACGTCTGGCTCATCAGAAAACACTTCGTCCCCTTCTTGGGCTGTTGAGAAGCTCAGCACATCCACCACCCACCCAAGCAACCCCTAGGCCTTTTCCGGGTCACCCTCCAACACGTGGGCTTCTCCCCTCCTACAGCTGCCTTCAATGCAGCAGTCAGAGTGGTCCCTGCGAAACACCCGGGCCCAGGATGCCTCAGTCCGCAGTTCCCCAGGGCCTTCTGCCCCAAGAGTCAAACCTAGACATCTGTAATGGCCAGTGAGCCTTGCATCTGGCTTTGCCTCTCCCATCTGGTCTGTTCAGTTCTGTTTCGTTGCTGTGACGAAATGTCCCGACTAAAAACAACTTTGAACAGGAGCAGCTTTACGTGGCTTATTATTCCGGGTCATGGTCCCCCGCTGAGGGACATCGAGGCAGGAACCGGGAAGCAGGCCTGCTTGCTGCTCCTCGTAGCATTGTCTGTGGCCAAGAAGCTCAGTGCCTGGTGACATTCTGCCAAAGCATACACGCTCTCACGGTATTCGCCCGTGGCTCCTGCTGAAACCTTCTGTTTAGCCGCTTTGGGAGAGCAGGTGCTCACCACAGGCTGGAGGGCATGACCACCACCTGCCCATCACCGGGCTGAGGGTGTTCAGGGAGGACTAACCTGAAGATTCTCATGTGACTTTCTTCGCTCACCTGCACCAAGGTGACACCAGTCTGTGGCATCTGGCTGGAACAGAGCCATCATCATCTAAATTTACTTTTGTCTTGCTAATCTACAGCCTTCTGGTCTAAAGAATGCTGTGGAATAATCTCTCTGTACACTGTGAATGTGTGTCTTTGCCAGGGTGATGTGTCTTTCCCAAACTGCCTTCCGATTAGTTTAGTAAAGAGATGAATGGCCAGTAGCTAGGCAGAAGAGGTTGGGCGGGACTTCCGGGCAGAGAGAAGAGAAGAGATTAATCTGGGCACAGGGGATCCTAGCCATGAGCCATGTGGCAGCACATAGATTATAATAAATGGGTTAATTTCAGTTATAAGAGCTAATGGGACAAGCCTAAGCTAAGGCCAAACTTTTGTGATTAATACTAAGTCTCTGTGTCAGTATTTGGGAGCTGGCGGTACAGAAAGAGATTTGAAACAGAAGAAGTCGGGGCTTTGCTGGGACTGGCTGCCAGTCTCTCCAGTTCTGTGTTTGGTATGTTTGAAGCGAAAACAGATCTAGAAAATCCACTAACATGCCCACCCATGAGTCCACAAGGCCCTGGTTGATCTGCCATTCTCTCTACCTTTGGTCCTACATTTGTTTCATATTGAAATGACCAAAGCTTTTATCCATGTTCAGCAGGAGGACAAAGTATTTCCACCCCATCTCCTCAGAAACAGATCCAACGAACACATTTAGTTCAATCTGATCTCTATGCATTTTAAACACTTGAGAATGTTCAAAAATATGATCCCAAAAGAGCACCATTATAATGTAAATATGACTTTAATGTGTATGGAATATTCTATCACTTTTATATCAAGTGATTTCTTTGTCATGTCTCTATGACCACTTGAGTTATTTTCAGTATTTTATTGCGTTGTTCCTTTGGCCCATCTCTTAATGAATGTATGGCCTGGTTCCAAAGGGCTGCTAATGTAAGTACTGCTGCAATATCTTTGTAGTATCTTTGTGTATTCCTGTATTTGACAGTATCATCTCTAGATATGGAGTTGATGGGTTCAAAGCTAAGAATGTTGTATTAAGTGTGCACTGTTGGAAGGAAGCCTTAGAATATGTCTACAGGAAGCATCGGTGGAAACTTCTCTGTAGTCTTTGGATTTAAAGAGGCTTGGGTGTCTTTACCCCCTGTGTTCAATTTCAACAGATGTGACTTGGTGAGCCTCTGGCAGAGGTCTGTCGCCAACCTGTAAGCCAGATCTCATGACGTAAGCACATCATCTCCCAGAAATGTCCAACAGATCTTTTAATATGCAGGCCGGCCCGTGGATTTTAGCCCTGTTAGGGCAGATACCCTAGTGAGTGATTATTTCAGAACATTTGTGTGTGCTAATTTTCAGAGCCTCTGTAGGCGCCTTCAAATGACGGCTACGCTGGGGCTCGCCCCCTCTTTGTGTTTGTTTACTCATCAAGTTATGTGTGTTGTCTGTGTGTATGTCTATGTCTGTGTGTCATGTTTGTGCATATATGTCTCTGTGTGTATGTGTGTGTGTCGTGTGTGTGTGTGTGTGTGTGTCTGTGTGCCTGTGTGTGTCGTGTGTGTGTCTATGTGTGTGTGTCTGTCTGTGTGTATGTGTCTGTCTGTGTGTATGTGTCTGTCTGTGTATATCTGTGTGTGTGTGTGTGTTTGTGTGTCTGTGTATGTATATATGAATATGTTTGTGTGTGTTTGTATGTCTGTGTGTGTCTGTGTATGTTTGTGTGTGTGTATGTGTGTGTGTCTGTATATCTCTGTGTGTGTATGAGTATGTTTGTAAGTCTGTATGTGTCTGTCTGTATGTCTGTGTATATGCCTCTGTGTGTGTGTGTGTGTGTGTGTGTGTGTGTGTTCCCTTGCCCATGCAGACACATGTGGAGAGCAGAGGTTGACAGTGGGGTATATTTCCTCGATCACTTCCCCACCTTATTTTTTGAGGCAGGGTCTTTCTCAGCATGGGAAACTGTTTTAGCTACCCTGGCTGACCAGCACATAAGACCCTGGGGTCCACCGTCTCCGTTCCTCGGGGAGGCAGCACATGGGTCTCAGGGATCCAAATGCCCGCCCTCATGCTGGGCAGCAGCACTTCACTTGCTGGGCCTGCCCTGAACCCTGCCTGTGATGTTCACTCGGTAGCCGCGGCCTCTGCACAGCACCCTGACTGTGGCCCTCTTTCCAATCAACAGCCACCAGCTACATGTAGCTTTCTAAATTTAAATGAACTCCAATTAAAAATTTACGCTCTCATTTCACTTGACCCCGCCCTGTGTGCCCCGTGGCTATTGTGCTCAATGGTGAGGGTTAGAAAATTTCCACTGCAGCAGAAAGCTGGATTGGGCCGTGCACACAGAATGATTCCTCTCAAGACCCAGCTGTCATCGGGAACCTTTGTTTGGTAATTACCTTTCCACAAACCAATTCGGGCTGAAATGGAGTCCATCCTTCTATTCATGGGAGACACAAAGGGGACGTCCCACCTAAAAAGACTGTCAGGGGTCATAGTCACGAGCGGCCTTTGAGGATCCAGGTGCTGGCTCTCAGCTAACCACAGCTGCCTTCCCACAACCCCACGCCCTGGCTGCTACCTCAGACAGAGCGAGGCTTTGGGTAAATAAAACATTCTCCCATTCTCTAGACATTACTTGTTGGGGAGAAATGCTTTAGGATGATGCTTAAACTAAGGAGTAGGAAGCCAAGCTCATGCCCACGGAGTAAAAAAATCACACCAAATTTCTCTGTAACAATTTATTTTGCTAGGCTTGGTGTTTCCTACCTGTCATCTCAGAGTTCAGGAGGCCGTGACAAAAGGCTTGTTATGAGCTTGAGGTCAGCCTGGGCTACAGAGTGCCTTTGTCTCTGTCTGTCTCTGTCTCTCTCTCTCTGTCTCTCTCTCTCTCAGACACACACAGAACACACACACACACACACACACACACACACACACACACACGATGTAGAAAGGCCCCTCAACTCATCCTGTCCACACAGACCTGTGGACAGCAATGGAGGGAGGCAGAGTGATGGTGTGAGACCCTGTTTTGTCCACTGCAGAGCTGGGGTGTCCTTTCTGCCGAGGAGGCTGCCTGAGCCACAGCGCACTGATGAGCACTGTGTGGAGACGAATCACTCGTGTGGACGCTTGCTTGGGGGCTGGATTTGGAAGCAGAGATGGAATGTCGCTAGTGATGCCTTCCAGGTCCCTCCCGGCCTGACTGAAGAGGGTATCACCCTGCACTGCCAGGTAGTGTGGAGCTACAGGGCATCAAGGAGGGGCCTGCCTGGGCTCCCCCACAGGACGGCCAGTGCCAGGGGCTTACTCGGGGATGTGTGGGACAGGCAGCAGTCAGTCAGAGCGTGGGTGCTCCCCAGACCTTGCTCCAGGGCCCCTGAGTGTAGGAGCTGATGGGAGCATGCGTTTCATGATAAAAAGCCAAGTGAGGTATCTTGGCCATTCCCATTCCGTATGCTGTGGAGTGGGAGCCCGGCGCTCCCTGAGATATTAGGCTCTAAACCTGTCGCAGTAAATACTCAGGAATTAATGCAGCAACTCCCAGCTCTGGCAGTGCAATTTGCCAATTAAATTGTTACCTTCCCCAGACCGGTACATAAACAAGATGAGCAGGTCACAGGGACTTTCCAACGGGCGTGGTACTCACGGAGTCCACCCTTCGCACAGCCCTTCCCGTGCTGAGTGAGGGGGAGACAGCCCCCAGCATGGTTCATTCCCGTGCTGAGTGAGGGGGAGACAGCCCCCAGCATGGTTCGTTCCCGTGCTGAGTGAGGGGGGACAGCCCCCAGCATGGTTCGTTCCCGTGCTGAGTGAGGGGGGGGGACAGCCCCCAGCATGGTTCGCTTCTCTGACATCACCCTTGCCACTCACAGGACAGTGAAGTTCAAAGTCACTGGCCCAAGGTCACTAAGCTTCTGGGGTCATCAGGTACCTTCAGCTTGGTGTTTCTGACCACTGAATTGGGTCTTCAAAGAGTTCCAGAGCTGGGGGATGGCTCTGTAGCTTGACTTGAAAGCATGGAGTGAGTTTGAATCTCGGAAACCACATAAGCAGTGGTGCTGTGAGCTTCTAAGGTCAGCAGCGAGGAGACCCAGACAGGAGGCATCCTTCGGCTTTCCTACTCAGCTGCCTTAGCCTGCTTGGCCAGCTCCAGAACCCACTGAGAGGCCCTATCTCCAAAGCAAGATGAATGTCTCCCGGGGTTGTCTCCAGTCTCTGTGTGCATATACACCATGTACACGGGTCTGCACAGATGCACTTTCACACATACCAACATGCATGCACATGTGTATGCATACACACGCTTGTGCGCATGCGTGTACACACGTGTGCATGTGCGTGCGAGCGCACGTGCGCGCGCGCACACACACACACACACACACAGAGCTGTAGGGGAAGGAACAGCAGAAACTCAAACTGTAGTATAGAGAAGGGTACTATGCACAGAGCTGTGCCTAGACCCCAAGGGTCCCTTTTGCCTTTTTCTTTGCACCCCTGTTCCTCTTCATTCCCATCACCCCACATGGTCCCCTCATCAGGAGGACTGACTGTCTAGGAAGCTCCTACCACGAGCTGCTCAGAAGAGCAGAGATCTCAAAGGACCCGGCATTCAACATCTCCCCTTAGGCAAGGACCGACTGCAGACAATGCGAGCCCTGAGAGATGACCTTGGTTCAGGACAAATTCTGAGGTGTCACACAGAACACCCATAGGACCAAGCCAAGACCAGGACGATGCCGTGGACTACACCTTGTTGTAGCCCCCACCCACCCACCCGCCTTTGTCCCTCACTCCATTCTCAATTGCTTCTGGAAGCATCGTCTCAGCGTTTGCCGCAGTGGAGCCTGTGCAATGCATGAAGAGCAATAGGGTTACAGCTGAGGCACGCTAGACTCAGAGCCTCAAGCCCCTTCTCCTTCATGAGCAAGTTGCTGTGGCTAAGGTTTGTCTTTCCATGCCTAGCGTGTGACCCTTCCCTGCTGATAAAATATGTGGATTAACACTAAACCAAAATAGAAACGTAGATGTATTAGTTACTTTTCTCAAGACAGAAGTGACTTGTGGAAAGAATAGTCTGTTATTAGGCTGTATTGAGTACAGTCCATCACAGCGTGGAGGCCATTGTAGCAAGAAGATGAAGGTGCCATGGCAACAAAAAGATGAAGGTGCTTGCTCAAATCTCTGAATCTGAAATCAGAGTCAGACAGGAAGTGGAGCTGGGCTACAGGGCTGCGGCCTGGAGATCTTCATCTCCCAGTTAGGCCCCGCTGGGGACCGAGTGGGAGACCCTTCACATTTACACCACAGCATTAGATGCTTACAATTTCATTCAAAAGGGTGTTTATCACACACACACACACACACACACACACACACACACACACACATGCACACGCACACACACACAATAAGTCTTTGATATTACTGATGAGGCCACTTTACCCCACTTGGGTATAAAACAGGGATCCCTTATGTTCCAACACTTAATTCTGTCTTTATCTAGAAGGGAAGTTCCCCCTCTGGACCATCTCTTCCCTTATCTCTGTGTTCCTCATTTTTACTTATGCATCCACTACTGGGGCTGGAGAGACTGTTTGGTACTTAAGAGC
Organism: Cricetiscus sungorus; assembly: GCA_030556225.1. Taxonomy (NCBI): domain Eukaryota; kingdom Metazoa; phylum Chordata; class Mammalia; order Rodentia; family Cricetidae; genus Cricetiscus; species Cricetiscus sungorus. The sequence goes on from JANBXA010000642.1 coordinate 37,713,716, forward strand.
ATTTGGCTGCTTCTGCAGGGGACCAGGGTTTAGTTCCCAACTCCCACATGTGATGGCTCACAAGTGATAGTAAATCCAGCTCCAGGGGACCTAGCCTCCTTGAGTACCCGTGTGTGTGTGTGTGTGTGTGTGTGTGTGTGTGTGTGTGTTGTGTGTGTCTGAGTGTGTATGTCTGTGTCTGTGTGTGTGCATGTGTATCTGTGTGTGTCTGAGTGTCTGTGTCTCTGTGTGTGTGCATATGTGTGTGTGTGTGTGTCTGTGTGTGTGTTGCGTGTGTGACTGTGTGTGTGTCTGTGTGTGTCTGGGTGTGTGTGTCTGTGTCTGTGTGTGTGTGCGTGTGTGAGTGTGTCTGTGTGTGTCTGAGTGTCTGTGTCTCTGTGTGTGTGTGCGTGTGTGTGTGTGTCTGAGTGTGTGTGTCTCTGTGTGTGTTGCGTGTGTGACTGTGTGTGTGTCTGTGTGTGTCTGGGTGTGTGTGTCTGTGTCTCTGTGTGTGTGTGCATGTGTGTGTGTGTGTCTGTGTGTCTGTGTGTGTCTGTGTGTATACACGTGTGTGCGTGCGTGCACGCCCACATGCAAACACACACAGATCTGTTTTAAAGGAGTAGGACCAACTGCTTTTCTACTGTGACTTACATTGCTGCCACATTAAAAACCAATCACTCAGAGTTGCATGGAGTGCACTGAGCTGTCCTGACACACAGGCTGCAACCTGATTCCCAGGCTGCTTTTCTCACACAGCCCCATGACTGCAGGGTACAAGCATAGTGTCCACCACTTGCACAAGTACACACACAGCAGCCTCCCTTACACAGGCCTCTGTGGGCTCCTGGGTCAGCATGCTTTTAATTTGCTTTCACCCTCTGTCACAGGTTTCTGCCTTGCCCTGTGAAGCCAGCATTGGTCTTTCTGATTCTGTAATGGGAATGCTGCCGCTTACTGCTCTGTTTCACCTTCTGGAGCAGGGACAGAAATACCAGAGATATTTTTCAAAAGAGGACTTAGCCTCATGGAAGGAAGTCACTAGTCTCACATGCAGTCACCGAAAGTGCCCAAGGGACCTCCCTAGAGATCAACAATAGCTCCAGACCCTGAGAAGGGAGTTGCTGCTAATTTGGTTCCCAGGTCACATGAAATTGGAAGTGGGTAGCACGGGGGAGTGGGAGGGTCTTTTCTGTGGGCTCACAAGACCGAAGCACACTTTACATTTCCCAAAGGCCATAATTATTTCCTGCAGAAGAAATTCAAATGACCCAGATAGTTGATTCAGTGATATTGGCCCAAAAAAGTATTTACCTAAAAGGCAGTTTTGTCAAAAATAACATCACAACACAGTTGGGGCTGGTTTCCAACGCCTGAAAAATTCAAGTGAGGGGCCCAAGGCTGAGGGCTAATCTAATGAGGGAGGGCAGGAATGTGGATGTCAAAGAGAAGCAAGGGGGGAGAGGCAGGGAGAGGGGAAAGGAGAAGACCGTGGGGGTCTCAACAGAAAAAAGTGTAATAGACCACCGAGGTCAACTTTCCACTCAGTCAGCCCTTTCCAAGGAACACCGACAATTCACCTTCATCCCATGAGCCCTGATAGCTTTCCAGAACAACTGGGCCTGAGCTGCATGGAGTCACAAGGCCGTGCTTATAGACACTGGCTCACCATTTGCGTTGCTATGGCATTAGTCCATCCTTGGACAAAGGGCCTTCTCCGCGGAATAAGCTGCACTGCTCCTTACCCTTATGAACTTCCTTCGGATTTAGCGAGGCTGGAAGAGGATGCTGAGAAGTCCTCAAGAGAAACCCCGTCCTCCGTCTCCCAAGATGTAGGGCCCATTCCTTCATGTGGCTACTGGGGTGGTCAGGGAGGCCTGGTCAGGAGCTCAGCCTGCCTAGCCAGGGGCTGTAGCATCACCATGCAGCTAATACACTGCACCAGTTCAGATGCCATACCTCATAGGTCAGTCAGTGGATCAGAATTCCAGTGAGAGGGGGAATGTGATCAGGCTCTCTAGAGCCCCAGCAGGAAACATGGCATTGTGACAATCTAGAACCCCAGCAGGAAACATGGAATTGTGACAATCTAGAGCCCCAGCAGGAAACATGGAATTGTGACAATCTAGAGCCCCAGCAGGAAACATGGAATTGTGACAATCTAGAACCCCAGCAGAAACACAGAATATTGTGACAACCTAGAACCCCAGCAGGAACACAGAATTGTGATGCTCTAGAATCCCAGCAGGAAACCTGGCATTGTGACGCTCTAGAACCCCAGCAGGAAACATGGAATTGTGGCAATCTAGAGCCCCAGCAGGAAACCTGGAATTGTGACGCTCTAGAACCCCAGCAGGAAACATGGAATTGTGACAATCTAGAGCCCCAGCAGGAAACCTGGAATTGTGACGCTCTAGAACCCCAGCAGGAAACATGGAATTGTGACGCTCTAGAACCCCAGCAGGAAACATGGAATTGTGACGCTCTAGAACCCCAGCAGGAAACATGGAATTGTGACGCTCTAGAGTGAAACAAGTGCATAGCTCAGCAATAAATGCAAGAACTGACCAGTGGGACTGCATAAAGCTAAAAGCCACACAGCAAAGGGGACAACAGGGAGAGAAGGCAGCTATGGGAAAGGATTATTTAGAGCTATACATTGGACAGGGCAATTGACGAGTCCACCTTCTACCCATAAACCTGTCCCAAGACAGCTGGGCCTGAGGCATGTGGGGTTACATAAGCCATGTTTGTGGAGGGTGACTCCATGTGTAAAATGTGTAAAGAACTCCAAAAATTAAAAACCAAATAAATGAGGGATTCAGTCAATAGGTAGACAGATGCTCCTCAGAGGCTGAAGCACAAATAGTCAACAAATGTGGAAAACGGGGCTGGTGAGAGAGCTCAGTGCGGGGAGGTGGGGAGGGGAAGTACTCGCTTCGCAGGTGCACCGGCCAGCCTGAGCTCGGTCCCCGGGACCCACAGAGAACAGACACAGGGGTGTGAGTCTGTAACTCCGAGACTGCAAGACAGACTATGGAGACAGGAGAGTCCCCAGATGCCACCGGCCAAGCAGCCTGGAGCACAAAGCTTCAAACTGTAAGCCTCTGTGTCTGAAACAATGAAGATTGACATCCAATACTGTCCTGTGCCCTTCCTGTAGTGTGTCATGCATGCATCTGCGCACACACAGAGACACACACACACTCACACACTCACACACAGACACTCTCACACACTCACACTCACACACTCTCATACACACACTCACACTCACACTCACTCACACTCACTCACACTCACTCACACTCACACTCACTCACACACTCACGCACACTCACACTCACACTCACTCACACACTCATACACACACTCACAAACACTCACACACTCTCACACACACTCACTCACACACACTCACACACTCACACTCACTCACACACTCATACACACACTCACAAACACTCACACACTCTCACACACACTCACTCACACACTCACACACACTCACACACTCACACACACTCACACACTCACACTCACGCACACTCACGCACACTCACGCACACTCACACTCACACTCACTCACACACTCATACACACACTCACAAACACTCACACACTCTCACACACACTCACTCACTCACACACACTCACACACTCACACACACACTCACACTCACACACACACTCTCGGTTCCAACAGCCTCGCAGAGCACACCCAGTTACTGAGGGGTGTTTAGTTTGCTGACCCCTCCTGCCAGACTCAGCCAAGCATTAAGAGCACAGTTAGGGTCCACAGAACACACCTCACTCCCTGCGTCCTGCATATCCTAATGTGAGTTCCTTGTCTCACACGGGGGGTCTGTGTGCCCTGCAGAACTGGGCACAGAGCTGGCACACAGCAGACCCTCAATAAACATTTGCAGATCAGTCCGCTGGGAAGGGTCTGACTTTGGCCTCTGCTACGCCACACATCTCCTGCCGTCTCCTGACTGTGGCTGTCTGGCAGACATCTGTGACACAAGCACAAGCTGATGTCTACTGACTGCAGAACCTGTCCTCAGTCCATCAAGGGAAGACAACGCCAAACTGGGTGAGGGGAGAGGTGGGGGCCGCTGAATCCGCAGGAGAGGTTCGTGTGAAATCCCCCGTGGGTGTTTCTGGTGACGCAGGGAAGGGTCAGGTAAAAGGACGCTTTCCTGGCTGACTAGGGCTCTGCCACCTGGGATGTCTGCAACAGGGCCACCAGGAGAAAGGACGTCTGGGAGGGCAGGAAGTCACCAGAGAGCCCTGGTCCGTCTGGCCACCCAGCAGCTCCAGCAGGGAAACAACACCCTTTTGTGGTCTGCCCTGGCTAGCTGCCAGGGCTCAACAAGGGCGCTTTTGAAATGTGTTGGTGGCAGGATGGCATGTCTAACGCGTGTTAAATGCCCACCAGCACTTATGTCTCTTTCTCACGCCCACGGAGGCAGCCTGGCTGTGGCCGCCCGACTGTGAGACTGGGGCTCCCAGGACACCTTCCTCTTCACCCTGACCTGGTCTCTGCAGGGCGTCAGGGGTGAATGGAGGCCAGAGACAAACAGGAGATGTGCCTGGTGTAAGTCCCCATTTATGCGTTGCACACTTTTGATCATTGTCACAGCTCTGTGGACGGTTGTAGCCCTCTCTTTACGGGTAGGAAAGTGAGGCTCAGAGAAGTTCAATCCTATGTGGCCCAGAATAACACACCTAGGGTATGGACAGATAGAGTTTGACCACAGCCTGTCTCCTTTGACACTTCCAAACTCTCGCAAGACCCCAGGGTCAGGGTTGGTAAGATGGGCTGGCTCACCGGGTGAAGGTGCTTGCTGCCAAAACTGATGGCCTGAATTTGATCCCTGGCCCCACGTGGTGGAAGGAAAGACCTGAGACGTAAGAGTTGTCCTCGGACCTCCGCGTGCGTCCCAAGGCACATCGTCAACCACGCTCATTAATTTACTGTAATTTTCAAAACAGACCCCATGGCAACTCCTTGGGGGTAGAGTCAGCCATCCATCTGCATCCCCACCATCTCTAGCTCATCTCATGGATGGCCGTGGTCACTCGGAGTTTGAAAAGGGCCCAAGCAGGACAGGTTGGGTCATCCCCAGCTTCACGGTCTGTTTCAAGGGTTCTCTACCTGGTGGGGGCTGTCAATTCACACAATGTAGCCTTAAAGTACAAAAAGAAAAATCACTGTGTGTTCCCCCCCCTCATCATCTTGCTTACCAGTCACTTATGAGTGACAGAGGCTCTAGTTCCTCCCTGGGGGCCCCCACCCCGACGGAGTGAAAGGCTCCTCATAGCTGAAGGCCTCCGTACAGTAGAGACACACCATAAACGCTGAAAGCGTCCCTGAGCACAGCCTCTGCTGCACCAGCCTCCCCCGGGATAGCACGTAGTTTATTTGGAAGGCCACCTCAGAAGGTTCTAGAAGCATAGCAGGGAAATGAGAAAGAGAGGACAATACCTTGAGGCGCTAACAATCGGTTCGCCTCCGTGGACAACTGGGGTTTAATCCTCTCAGGCACCACAGAGCATGCCTAAGGGCGGGGCCGCCCCAGGACAAGGGCGATGGAGCCTCGCCCACCTGCTCCACGCCACACCAAACTCTCGAACACGGGGCAGAGCGTCCTGGGGCCAGTGGATCTCAGCCTTCTGAGCGCTGCGACCCTTTAAAACAGCTCCTCAGCTATGGCGACCCTAACCGTGAAACCATTTTTGTTGTTACTTCATAACTGTGATTTTGCTACTGTTATGCATGATTATATAAATATCTGGAAGCTCCAAATGGGCTGTGACCCACGGGTTGAGAGCCACTGGCTTAGGCAAAGAGACAAGCGTGCATCAGGGCCAAGGCTGCCAGCAGGGTTCCAACGTAAGAATCACAAGGACGCGGGCAGGAACATGGCTTCCGCCCCCACCGTAGGGACCCTGGGTAGCCTCGCGCGTGGCATGCACACACCCTCAGCCATCTCAGACCCCTGCATCAGCCACTACCGAGGTTGAAGTAATCTCGGGGGAGGCAGAGAGTCACACTGATTTGAAATTAATCAGAGTCACGCGAAAGCTGAGCAGGAAGGAGCAGAGGGGTCTACCCCGAGGCGCCTCAGTACTCTGGGCGCGTGAGCTATGGCGTTCTAGAGAGGCAGTCATGGCAAAGGAGAGCAGAGAGGGGCTGGAGCAGCTGGGGCTGGGGGGCGGGGGCGGGGGCTGGGGGCGGAGGATGCTGGGATCCATGCCTCTCATACAGTAATGGACCAACCGCCTTTTGCCCCTCTCCACCACTGATCTTCCTCCTGTTTGTGTGATTCCTCCTGCTGGCCCCCATGGGCTTCTTCTGCCTCCACCTGCTCTGTCTGTCTGTCTCTCTGTGTCTGTCTGTCTGTCTGTCTCTCCTCTCTCTCCCTCCTTCCCTCCATCCCTCTCTCCCTATTCCTCTTGCCGCGGCCCCCCTCCCCATTCCCCGTTGTGTCTATCTGGGCCACTACACGTCTAAGAGACCCCATCATTATCTCCTGCCACACATTTCTCCATCGTCTTTTCTGTGGTCTCCCTGCCTTTCCCAGGGCTCTCCAAGGCTCCCTCTTTGAGAGACTTCTGTGCCCCTCTGGGGAGGGTCTGTGGGCTCAGCACTTGAAGCCGCATAACGTAGAGACTGGAGTGCATTCGTGCCAGTGGCGTGTTGCCTGTGCTGGTGGCAGACGGCGCCCTGACAGGCTCGTCCATTACCAAGCCGACTCAAAGTGTCAATCATCAGCAGCCTTCCATTCAAGGGCCCCTTTTTGCCATGATCAACATTTCAAAAGCGAATTCACAAGGCATACAGTAGGTTGCTATAATTCACCCAAGGGCTGCGCCAGCCGCGGGAGACCAGCCACATTCTTCTCTGAGTGAGCTATTTTTACCAATGCTCTCCCCCCCCACCACACACTTCATTCCAGCTCCCATTTCAGCCTCAGAGCTGAATTAGTCTCTTTCTTCGTCTTGTAGGCTCCCTTCTCTGTTATTATATAAAACCATTTCAGCCCTCAAGGAGTTGGCATCTGACATCCACATCTCCTGGATCCCAGAACAGAGACAGGAAGGGATAAATAGGAGGGAGGGAAGGAAATGTTCTGTTCTGGCTCCAGCAACTCGGATCATCAGAGAGTTAAACAGCAGCAAAGCATTTGGCGTTAATCTTTAATATTCCCAAGAACTTGTCACCTCTTCCTTCAGGCCCACAGCTGCCTCCTCCAAGTGATGCTGGCGCATCACATAAGACATCACACCTTGTATTGTGTTCTGGAAAAAGGTACCCACCAGAGGGGAGTTCTGAGTGATCAGCCTGCCTGCCTGCCTGCCAGGGGAAGGGAAGCTGTGCTTGTTATTTACAGGAAAGAAAGAAAGAAAAGAATGAACCAGCAAGCCGCACTCCCTCCTGCTCCTCCCACGGCTCACAGCTTTGGAGCAGACCCGTTTGCTCTCAGCCTCTGATGCCTGTCTCCCTTTCCAGGCTCCCAAAGTCAGGGGAGTGTTTAACAAATGCCGAGGGATGAACATGGCGCCCAAAGGTAGAAATGGAGGGGCTCACGTGCCTGGTGCCTGGCTGACAGTCTATTGGTGGCACGTCATTCTCGCCGAGTCAGTAAACGGGTGGCTCACCTGGTTGTGCAAATGGAAAGTTCCTTTCTTTCTACACATACCATGTGGTCAGTCTCAATGTAAGTCCCTGGGGCTGGGGCGGGGGGGGGGGGGGGACAGTGCTAGAGCAGGATTCTAGGAGGTGAGTTTATCTCTAAGGAGACCCTGCAAATACTCTAGAGGATGTGACACGGGGCCAATGAGCCACCCCAGGACATGGCATCGGTTTAATCCCTGAAGAACTGCAAGTCAGTATGGAGCGTGCCTCAGAGTAACTGCTCAGGGAGGGCTGGACCCCAGTGTTCTCACTCAACCTCCTTCGGGGTTACTGGGAAGAGGGTGGGAGTCCTCTGGCTCTTTGGGCTCTTTGGGCGTCTGCACACTGCTGCAGAGAAATCCTCCAGGACAGATGTGTGGGCATTAGCCACTGCATGGATATAGTTGGGAGCTGACCACTGGAAGGCTGTGGAGTAGTTCCAATAGGAGGAATACTGCCGTGATGCTGGCCATCGGAAGGACCATCCATCAACTGGACCGCCATCGTCTCAGGAAGCTGACCACTGGACAGATGTCACAGTAGTGGCCTGCCACTGGGTAGACAGCACAGTTACCGGCTGATGGAAGATGCCACCATGGTGCTGGCTGCTGAATGCACATTTTTGACAAGCTAGAGGGACTGTGGACATGACAGGCATACAAATGTCAGTGACTGCAACCATTTGTTGGGAATAGTGACTTCAAACAAGGAACAAGTGTCTCCTAACACACAAAGCCTTTACCTGAACCCCCACAACTGCCCATCTGGTTTCTCAGCGACTTGGGCTCCTCATGTGCTCTGATCCCTTATGCATCCTATACCATATGCCCAAAGCATGGAGGGAGGTGGCAACTGTGACACAAGGAATGAGAGTGACCCTGGAGGGTGCCCCGCCTCAGGTAAGGGACCAACCTTCATTATCAATGAATTGAGACCTGAGCTTGCCAGGCCATCCAGCTTTGGGAAGAACTCAGACTCCAGGAGAGAAGGTACACACGCGTGTACACACACAGATACACATGTACACACAGAAACACACATGCACACACAGACACACATATACACACAGATACACACATCCACAGACACACACATGCATACAGACACACTTGCGCACACACTCACACGCTCGCACACAGACACACATGCATGTACAAACGTGTGCACAAGACACACACATGTGTACACACAGACACATTCATGCACACACACAGACACATATGCATACACACAGATACACACACACATGCACACACTTGTGCACACACTCGCACACAGACACACACAAATGCACAAACACATGCACTCACACACACAAATTTCAGATAAAACAGAATCGGGTTATTAAATCCCACCTGCAAATCTCACCTGTGTCCAGCTCAGAGCCTGAGGCCTGTGCACTCTTCACTGCAAAGTGAGACTGAAAAGAGGCTGAGGCCCTACCTGTCTGCGCCCAGGCTTCCTGTGCCCGAGAGGACGTGGAGTGTGAGACCCTGCAATGGAGATCCTTCCCATGCTGCCAGTAGCTCTAATCGGCGCAGGCTCCACGGATCCTGAGTGCTTCTGTCCGTCTCCTTGGGCCCCCAGCTTCGACTCTCCACCAACTGGCGAGGCCTCACTGCTTGCTTCTGACCTAGCCAACCCAGAAGACCTCTTCAGAGGGTCCAGACAGGGAGCCACCCTGAGCCATTGCTGGCTCCCCATGTGCTAACGTTCACCATTGCTTCTCTACATCTGCCTCCTTCCACACGTCTTACCTATGGTGCTATATCGCCCTGCCATCCTTCCAGACCCCAGGGTAGAGGAATGCTACCCTCTCCCCACAACACTGATGGACTTTATGGGGGGTAGGGGACACAGCAAAGAGACCAAGGGATGGAGAGACTTGCCCAAGGTCACAGGAAGCATGTGTGAGGACACGTCACACCGTTCATGTCACTCCATGTAGAATGATGTGTGTGTGTGTGTGTGTGTGTGTGTGTGTGTGTGTGTGTGTGTGTTGTTATAGTCTGGAAGTTGGAGGAGGAAAAACTAGTTAAGCATGGGGAGTGTGTGTGTGGGGGGGGGGTAATGGAGAGCACTCTCAGAAGCTAAGAGTACTTACTGTCCTTTCACAGAACAGGGTTTGATTCCCGGCATCCACCCATGACCTCACTTTCCAGGGGATCTGACACACCCCTCTGACCTCCCTGCCTGGCACTGTGGTGGGAGACAGAAGACAGGTCTCAGTGTGACGGAGGGAGGGTGATGGCAGAACTTAAGCAGGTACAGACACGGAGGCTGCCAGGGGAGGGATTTTAGACAGGATAATCCAGGGGTTCTGTCTCTGCCTCAGTGGGGGTTGAGAATGAGATTATTATAGAGTTGCTAACATCTCACAGAGAAAGCTAATAAAACCGGAACAGGGAAGTGTCATTTTCACAAACCCATTTTTAGAAGGCAGACAGCTAATTAGACTAGCTGATGGCTGTGCTTCTGAAGATGCCACATAAACAACTACCTGGGAGAGCCAGCCAAGGGAGGTCATGCAAGTGACATGACCACTCATCTCCAGGGCTCTCTGCAGGGGACATGCACTGCACAAGAACCAGCCCACCTTCCAACCTCTGTTCCCATGTTTTCACTGCCCACCGCCTGTGCAGAGACAGATGTACAGTGTCTTCTGTGCAGACACGTGTATGGGGTAAGATCCATTGCCTGAGGGGATCTACAAGCGCCGTGGAGACTGAGCTCTGCACACGTGTGTGAGGGAGCTTCTAGACTGGATAAGTGAAGTGGTGAGGAAAGACCCCGCCCCGGACGTGGGCAGCACACACGCAGGAGCTGAGATCTCAGAGTGAATAAACAGGAGAAAGGTGCTGAGCATCCGCCTTCGCCTCTGTCTGCTTCCGTGAGTCCACAGGACTGCCACTCTGCCTTCCTTGACTGATAAACTGGGAGTCAGAACAAACTATTCTATAAGTTGCTTTTGTCAGGTGTTTGGTAGAAAAGTAACAGGACACTTCTACTCCATATCGAGTCCACTGGTGAAATCTTACAGCCAGGGTCATACATCTGGCTTCTGTATCTATGGCCACGAAAGCAGACCGCTGCATTTAAATGCTTGCACCCCAGGCCCAGAACATTGACTCAGTAGAGAGAACGTGTTGCTTTTACAGAGGACCTGAGATCTGTTCCCGGTCCCACAGCACCTGGTCCCACAGCACCCAGGAATCTGATGCCCTCTTTTGGCTTCTTAGCCAAACTGCACTAACATGCACATATCCCACACACAGACATATACACATACAAATAATTTTTAAAATTTTTCAAATAAATATTTAAATGTTTACATCCCTCTAAAATCCATGCTTTAAGACTCAGGCTCCCAAGCTGATGGAGGTAGGTGCCTCTGGGAGATGATGAGATCACGGATAGAAGCTTCCAGAAAGATACTAATACCCTTAAAAAAAATAGGCTGCAGGAAACTTATGTTTCCCTTCCATCGTGTGAAGACAGAAGACGTTGACCATGACCCAGAAGAGCCTTCATCTGACCCCAGAGATGCCAGCACCTTGGTCTTAGAGTTGGCCTATGGGGTGAGGACCCATATCTTCATAAGTTAATAGCACATTTTAAAAAGAAACATCAACTCAGACTACAACACAAAATTTAGTGACTCAAAGCCACTTACAGTGGCCTCAGGATTCTGTGAATTAGTGGGCTCAGCTAGGCAGACCGGTGGCATCCCTCAGCTGTAGCCAGGTGGTGGCTTCAGTTATAGTCAGATGGTGTAGCACTAAACTGACAGGATGTTAGCCTCAGCAGTTTGCTTTTCTCTCTAAGGACTCATGAAGCCACGCCCTTTACAGGTTTCCACACTGCTTGGGAGTGAAACTCCCTACCAGCCACACCATGGTCCTCTCGGGAGAGATGCTGCCTCTGCCTTCCGTGTCGGGCAGGTAACAGCTGGGGTTTCTTTCCAGTCTGGTCCCGCAGCCGACTAGCCCTAAATAGATACATAAAGACTTTTATTAATTTACAAGCTGTTGGCCAATGGCTAGGGCTTCTTACTGGTTATCTCTCTCTCTTAATTATTAACTCATAACTACTAATCTGTGTTTCTACATGGTCTTATCTTATCAGAGAACACTTGGCACATCCTATCTTCCCAGTCTCTACATGGGGTCTCCCTTGTGGCTTCTCTCTCTCTCTCTCTCTCTCTCTCTCTCTCTCTCTCTCTCTCTCTCTCTCTCTCTGACGAAAAACAACTTTGGGGAGGAACAGGTTTATTTGGCTTATACTTCCAGGTCACAGTTCCTCCCTGAGGGGCGTCAGGGCAGGAACTCGAGCAGTAGCTTGAAGCAGAGACCATGGCGGGGGGGGGGGTGCTTTCTGGCTCACTCCCAGGCTTGTCTGGCTCTCTCATAGAGCCCACTCCCATCTGCTCAGGGAATGGCGCTTCCCACAGTGGGCTGAGCCCGCCCACATCAGTTGTCGGTCAAGACAAGCCATCACAGACCAACCCAAAAAGGACAATGTGGTGACTTGAAAGAGAATGCTCCTGCCAGGCATTGGTGGTGCACACCTTTAATCCCAGCACTCAGGAGGCAGGGGCAGGTGGATCTCTGTGAGTTCAAGGCCAGCCTGAACTACAGAGTGTGTTCCAGGACAGGCTCCAAAGCTATACCTGTCTGGACAAACCAAAAAGAAGAAGAAGAAGAAGAAGAAGAAGAAGAAGAAGAAGAAGAAGAAGAAGAAGAAGAAGAAGAAGAAGAAGAAGAAGAAGAAGAAGAAGAAGGAGAAGAAGAAGAAGAGGAGGAGGAGGAGGAGGAGGAGGAGGAGGAGGAGGAGAAGGAAGGAAGGAAGGAAGGAAGGAAGGAAGGAAGGAAGGAAGGAAGAAAAGAAAGAGGTCCCCAAAGGGCGTGGCACTATTAGGAGGTGTGGCCTTGTTGGAGGAAGTGTGTCACTGTGGGGCGGGCTTTGAGGTCTCCTATGCTCAAGCTACTCCCAGTGAGACAGACCACTTTCTGTTTCCTGCACGATGCAGAACTCTCAGCTACGTCTCCAGCACCGTGTCTGCCTGCACACCTCCAGCTCCCACCATGACGGTAATGGGTAGAACCTCTGAAACGGTAGGCCACCACCTCAATTAAATGCTTTCCTTTGTGAGAGACGCCGTGGTCATGGTCTCTCCTCACGGCGATAGAAACCCTGACTAAGACAGACAATTGCTCAATTGAGACTCTTCCTGGTGGTTGTAGGCTGGGTCAGAATGACAGTGAATGCTAACTATGACAAATCCTGCAAACATGTTTGGCTGTCACAAGGATCAGAGGGCTGTGGCTACCAGCCTGTGATAAGTAGAAGCCAGGGGTGTCACTGAGCCATCTACAATGCACGGGACAAATCCCAAATCAAGGAATTGTCCTTCAAATGTCAGGGATGCCGGGCTGGGGAAGCTGTGACCCCCACGAGTGATAACCATGAATGAAAGTCTCTAGCCTAACAGAAGACCCAGAAGAGGGAGGTTGGGAGGAAAAGACCATGGCTCTACCAACCTTCGCCCAACTTTAACCCTTACTGAAAGTGCACTTTGTGTCATTGTCTCTCATCCCTGGGAATTCAACCAGCTCCTCCCCCCCAACCCCCACCCCCAGTTAATAGCAAGTACACATGAGAATTGCTGAGTTGCATGTTGTGGGTTGCCTAAAAGCTCACCATTATGTGACATTATAGAAGAGAGACTGGGTCACCTTCTCAATGGCAGAAGTGACACTTTCTAACTGTAAAATATTTTTAAAGGCTTTATTTGTGTGTTTGGGTCTCTGGAATGGGGAGAGGTTGTGTGCATAAGGATGCAGTACTTGGGGAGGCCAGAAGAGGGCGCTGGAGTCACCGAGGGTGGAGTTACAGGTTGTAAACCGCCTGATGTGGCTGCTGGGAGTTGGAATCAGTCCACCCTTGATCGCTGAGCTATCTCTTCAGTCCCACTCGATAACTTTAAACCTAAAAACTTGTGTCCCTAGGGCTCCCTGTGTTCTTCATCTCTGTAGCTTCTTATAATTGCTGTATCCTTGTTCTTTGAGACAGGCTAGCCTCAAACTCAGCTGTCCACCCAAAGATGACCTTAAATTTCTCCCACCTCCCTAGCTCTGGGGTTACAGCCTTGCACCACCACAGCGGCCTCCATGTGTCCTGGGCAAGCATTCCACCCAGTGAGCGGCAGCCCAGCCCCCTGCCCGTAGCCTCTAATGATGAGAGGAAGCAAACAGCATTGGAGATCTGTGTGCTCACCCAGGGGTGAACTGTGGCCGCGATGTCCTATGACCACTGGTATCATGCACACTTAAATACCCAAATAAATATTTTCTCTTGGCCACCTTGGAAGGCTGCACTGTTTTTGTTTGTTTGGTTGGTTTGGTTTTTTGTTGTTGTTGTTTGTTTGTTTGTTTGTTTTTTAAAAAAAAGTCTTCAACAGTTTAAAACACACGATTCTGTGCCCTGCCTTCCCACCCAGCTTAGGAGAACAAACGGAAGAGGACTCGTTATCTCTCTTGATTTTCATACCTTACATATGATCGGAAACAGAACTTCCCGCCTTGAAAAGTGACCAGGCTTTCCGCACTTATCTCCGGACAACTCTGGGTCATGTCTGAACTTCAGATGTGACGTCAAAGAACCGTGATTTGTAAGGTTTTAGTCCTTGCAACCTGCTCTTATAGTGGGCTGGGGTCCCCGTGCAGGATAAAGTCCTATCCAAAGTTAAAGGAAGAATCTCTGCTCAGGTCAGTCTTAGACCAGGCTCTCAGCAGCATCTGAGTTAGCTATGCCTCCATCGAGCTTACTGGTGCGTGTATGCTTTCATTTTGCTGCCACTTCTGCCTGTCGAACTGAGCTGATAAAGGTAGCATGCCCCAACACTGGGCAACCGGAGCATGAAAATAAATAAAACCGTTCTGGATGCATACTGATTGATGAAAGAAACAGGCACGTGGGGGCTAGAAAGACAGTTCAGAGACGAAAGCATCTCCCACACACGTGTGAGGACCAAAGGCAGAATCCCAGAACCCACCTCAGGCCAGACCACTGGTGCCTCTATAATCCACTCCTGTGGGGAGCGGGGAGCCTCGACGGACTCCCAGAAGCTCACAGGATAGCTAGCGGGCCGCGTCCACTTTGTCTCTGGGCTTCCTTGTAGACAGTGAGGGGGTCTTGGAATTAACAAATGACTCAAGTAACAGAAAGAGCCAGATGAGGCATCTGCTCCCTCCAGCTTCTCCACACGTAGCAAGCAACACTTCAGTGGTGGGATTTAAGGTCCAGTCAGAACGTAAGCCTCTAGGGATTCTGGGAAATACAACTCTTGGTTTTCCCAGCCCCTCCAGGAAGAGAAGATACTGGGCGGGTGGTGATGGCTATGGAGGCCTGCCACACATCTGTAGATGTCTTTGTTGTGGTATCCATGTTCCCTTCACTCAGCCAAATTTGAATTAAGGGGTACCTGGTACTTAGATTTCTTGGGGATCACGGCTCACCTTAACTCTGCCACACGATGAAAATAATCCGCAGATAGGCGTCTCCACATACCAAGTCAGCGGGTCTCAAATCAGAATGGCTGCAGGGCCTCTATTTGTGGAAGCTGTTTTTATTATGATGTTATTTAAAATACAGAAAGCATAAAAATAGCTATAAAATCCCCATGGTTACAAAAAAAAATCTGCTTAAAAAAACTATAAAAATTAATGTGCAAATTAAACCCAAGCAAAACTCTAAAACGAATGGAATTCAAACCAATATGTCATTAGCATGATTAATGACACTGTTTTGTTCAAAGTAAATTACCAATGTCAGACCTAATAGTAGGAAAACTCACTTTGGGGTTTTACATTCCACACGTTAATGGTCTGATTCTTTTGATTTCAAGCCGGATGGCCCCTCACTTCTGTCACTGCCAGTATTCATCATCATTGTGTTTTCCTTTTGAATGCTGAACTCTTTTTTTTTTTTTTTTTTAGTACTGATTTTAATGGGCCAATCAATTTAATGGTGCACTCAGAAATAAAGTACCGAAAATTTTAAAGCGCCATTTAACAAAAACTTCATCAGTGTATAATTGCTGATACCCTCGTTGTTAATGAACTGTGGGAAGCTGGCTTCCACGCAGTGAAGCCTCTTTGAGGTGGTTCCAGCTGATGCTCCCAGGGTGCTACTCCGCCATGTGATGGCGATGGCTGGGTCCCCTCGTTCCTCTGCATGACACCCTGGGGACCCCAGGGCTCCTGGGAGTGTGTCTGTTTGGGATTCATTGTCGTCTACGTGCTGATTAATACTAATGTAAACAGGATTGGACCATTACCATGAGGGAATGAATACCCCCCACCCAGCACACTAAGAATGAGCGGGAGCGGGAACGCACGGAGATGTGCAAAGGTATGAACAGATAATTCAAACCCTGAGGAGCTGAGGAGCCGGGGATGGATACCCACAATGATGTCCTTAATTCAATGAGCAATTGAAATGATGTGAGGCCATTTCCTATGTGTAAAATCGGCAAGATTAAGAAGTCACGTGGTGCTGATATCTTGGTCATGGGGGGCAAACATTTGGGTGGAAAGAACCTATGCACCAAGCATAAAAAGTAAGACTGGGCGCAGCCACCGGGCAGGGAGCAAGCCAGTTACTTAGTGACAGTACCTGTGCCCCGGAGAGGGCAGGGCAAGGGATCTGTTCTAGGCACTCGCCCGAGAGCAGCTGTGGTGGCATACACTTATAATCCCAGCACCCTGGAGGCTGGGGCAGGAGGGGCAGGCCATTCATCCAGGCCAGTCTAAGCTGCACAGAAGATAGGTCTCACAAGAAAAGGAGGGAAGGAGGGAGGGAGGGGTAAGGGAGAGGGTAAGGGAGAGAGGGAGGGTGGGGATAAGGGGGGTGAGGGAAGGAGGGAGGGAGGAAGGGAAGGATAAGGGAGAAAGGGGGGAGGGAGGGGATAAGGGGGGTGAGGGAAGGAGGGAGGGAGGAAGGGAAGGATAAGGGAGAAAGGGAGGGAGGGGAGGAGGGAAGGAGGGAGGGAGGGAGGCAGTGAGGGAGGGAGGGAGGGAGGGAGGGAAGGGTAAGGGAGAGAGGGAGAGAGAGAGGGTGGGGTTAAGGGGGTGAGGGAGGCAGGGAGGCAGGGAGGGAGGGAGGGAAGATTCACATTCAGATCCATGAAGGAGCTTTTGGCAAATGAGGTGCTCACCATAAATAAATAGCTAGTATAGCATGGTGTCGGGGCAGAGGATAGATGGCCCAGGCTTAAAAGCTTATACTGTTCATTCAGAGGTCCCAACATGAGTTCCAGCATTCATGTTCGAAACTCAGAACTAACTGTCTGTAACTCCAGCTCCAGGGGGATCTGGCATCCTCTTCTGGCCTCCAGGGCGCTCTGTGTGTGTGTGTGTGTGTGTGTGTGTGTGTGTGTGTGTGTGTGTGTGTGTGTGTGCATGTGTCTCCGTGTACGTCTGTGAATTTGTATATATCTGTGTGTCTGTGTGTGTGTGTATGAATGTGTGTACCTGTGAATGTGTGTGTGTAAATGTGTGTGTGTATGAATGTGTGTCTGTGAATGTGTGTGTATACATAAAAATAAACACTAAAAAAGCACTCCTGTTATCCTCTTAGGTCATCAGGCCACCATCAAAGGCTACGAAGAATTCTCTTGGGCGAAGGAGGAAGTTTATCCTAAGGGCTCAGTTTTAATCGAAACCTAAGGGTCATCCAAGTAGGAAAGTGAAGTTGATTTGGGACCTGGAAAGAGTAGCCATCTGGCTGGCTCATTAATTAAGGAGCTAAGTTGTAACAATGTAACAAAGAGACACAAATCCTAAAGCTTAATATAGGGACTTTTGTTGCGGGATCGTTCTTTCTCACAGCAACTGGAGGGGGGGGGCAAGCCCTGTCTCATCTTGTCCTTCCACCTGACTCTGCAAAGCAACCCACCACTCAGCTCAGCTGGGAGCCCAGCCCAAGGCAGGGAGGCACAAGGGTCTGGAGCAAGGGGCTTGGCTTTTAAGCTGGGAATTAACCGGAGCCACACGAACAATTGTACTCATATTGACTCAGAGCTAGCTAACCACAAAGCATGCTAAGAGAGGCTGCGGAACGCAGGGTCTAATTGAGAATCTGCTAATACAGAAAGGGAGACAGACTTAGAGGATAAGTATGAGTCTATCCAACCCAGCAGCTAACGAGCATTTTTGTAAGATTTTATTTTTATTATATTTTTAATTTTTAAATGTCTTGTTTTTGAGAATTTCATGCATGTACAAATGAAATATGATTTTATCTACTTCCCATTTCCCCTGTTTTTAGGTGTGTGTGTGTGTGTGTGTGTGTGTGTGTGTGTGTGTGTGTCAGTGTGCTTATGTATTCAGGTGCCTTTGGAGGCTAAGAGAGCATCAGATGTCCTGAGGCTGGAGCCTCCGGTGTTGAGAGCTTCCTGATAACTGTGCTGGAAACCCAATTCTGGTCCTCTGCAAAAGTGGTCAGCACTGTACCACTGGGCATCTCTCCCATCTAGCAAATGCAAGTGGAATTAAAAACAACCAAGAAAGTGGGGAAACAAGGTTTGATGAGAGAGCAGATAGCTAAGGAAACAGGTTCGCTTGACCAAGGGCAGCCCCAGAGTGAGCTGAAAACCAAGGGGCCATGTTAGGGTTGTAATGCAGAGCCAAACCATGTCCCCCAAGAAGCCAGCCTCCACCAATGAGTTCACAAAGTGGCCTCCTGACCCCACTCGGGGACAGACCCTCCGGGGCCCTGGGGACCAAGCAGCAAAGGTAATCTGCGCTTTCACAGGCATGGCCCGCCCCCTTAGCCTCCTGCTCCTCTCTGCTCCTCTCTGCACCCCATTCGTGGGCTCCTTGGGGTGTGCTTGTAGGCGTCCCCTACCGAGGCCTCAAAATGCTCTTCCCCATTGATGCTGATCTGTTGCTATGACTCAGGTGGAAGAGGCCTGGAACCTTCCCCGCAGGGCTGCAGATTCGCTGGGAACTCAGGCCGGTATCTCCAGGTTACATCATCCCATGACCCTGCTGGCTCTCACTCTGACAAGTCATGCTGCTTTCTAAATTCAATGCTCTAACAACCACAGTAGCAACAACCAAAAAGAAGAAGAGTCACTAGATAGCCCACTCCTAACAAACAAAGCAAAAAGAAGAAGAGTCACTAGATACCCCACTCCTAACAAACAAAGCAAAAAACTTCGTCTCTGAGGGTGAGCATGTTATGATTTTATCTTCACACATCTGCACGGCATCTCCCACAGGCCCAGCCCGTGAACCCTCCATCTTTATCTTGACACCCTATTAAATGGAAATTAAATGGCTTCTCACAAGAGCTCAGAGGGACGAAGCAGCTGACCAAGCTAGCTGAGGCTGCCCAGAAGGGAGAAACACATCCAGAGATCCCACCCTCAGCACTGCCTACTGGAACCACCTTCCTGGGAGCAAGATGAGGCTGAGGGATGATGATCTTGTCATGAGCTTGAGCAACAGGGCTTGAGCGAATCCACAACTCCAGCTTGGGGGCGATGGCTCTGAGGCATCCTAGAAGGGCTGTCTACACAGGGACATCTGAAAGATTAATACAAATCCACCCGCCTGGGGAGAAAGGGGACCCCAGGCTACCTAACAGCGGCACGCAGACCTGGAATAGAGGGAGGAAGGGGAGCCATAACCTCCGTAGCTGAGGCCTTCTCCACCACCACCCTGCACGGCCCCCGGGCCAGGACGGCTGGAATGACCCAGCGTCAGGAGCTGTAGTAGTTCCTAACCTGTTGTGACGTCCCATACATGCTGCCTTAGCTGCTTTCCTAATTGCTGATGCAAATTGCCTGGCAAAGGTAACTCAGGAAGGGGCATGGGCGGGGGCAAGGAGGGGTTCAGCGCAGGGTCTCAGTATGAGGAAAGCATTCTCGAATGGATGGCGGTAACGGTAGTACAACCAACCATATGAATGTGCTTAGCGCCAATAAACGACATACTTAAAATGGTTAAAATCTTATATTTATTTTCATCACAGTAATTTTTAAAAATAGCAGTGACAAATTTACCTTGAATTTGCAAAGTGGTTTTTTTTTAATTATGGAGCAAAACCAAGAACATTTGTGATAGAGTTAAGTTATGGGAAAATTATACTTCAATTTTTTTTCACAGCTGAATTCAGGGAATATATAAGGGCCCCCCCATGCACACACCCATAAGCACCCGCCTGCTCGAGTGTGGTGTACACACACACACACACACACACACACACACACACACGTAACTGGGAGGCAGTTCTCAACTGACCAGAAAGAGAAAACGCATGAGACAAAGCTGGGGAAGTCTTAGCAGCCAGATGGCAACCTCCTGAGTCTTGTGAAGGAACACAGAAGCCGATGAGGAAGGCGTGTGGTCATCTCGGTGTTCTAGAAAGATCATTGGGCTAAAAGGTGGGAATTCAGTGCAGCAAGGGAGAAGATGGAGATAGGGAGGACGCGGTGGATGATATCTCATCAGAAGGGAGTGAGGATCACAGACACACTGGGGGACAGAGTGGTGGCTGGGGTCATACTCAGTGAGTGTTTGCGTGAGGGAGGATAGCGATGGGGAAACAGAAATGTCAAGGTGGAGGCATGGTCCCCCCTAAACACCCAACAAGCAAAGGAGGGGAGCAGCAGCTGAGATTGGGGACAAGGACACCACTCTGTGCCCCGAGGGAGACAGAAGCTCAAAAGACAGATGGTACCTAAGACCGTGGCCATGAGACCCAGAGAGGCTTCAAGGGACACTGAGGCCACGTCTCCCCTTACGCAAGAGGAAGGTGAGAGCAAAGCATTCCTCCCTCCACAGACAAGGAGGCTGCGGAGGGAGAAGCAAGCCAGACTATGGCGGGAATGATCTGTGCTAGGATCCTGGAAAGTTTTCCCTATCCATGTGTCTCAGTTAGGGTTATATTGCTGCGATGAAACACCATGACCAAAAGCACGATGAACATCATAGTTCATCACTGGAGACAGCCAGGACAGGGACTCCCAGAGGGCAGGAACCTGGAGGCAGGAGCTGATGCCCACCATGGGCTGGGCCCTCCGCCACCAGCCACTAACTGAGAAAATGCCCTACAGCTGGATCTTATGGCGGTGTTTTCTCAGCTGGCACTTCCTCCTCCCTGATGACTCTAGCTTGTGTCAGGCTGACATAAATCCAGTCGGGACGAGATGGAAGGCCGTTGGGGTCAGAGGAGAAAGGAATGAAGAAGGGTCGCTGAGGAAGGAAGGAATCTCAGGTTGCCACCTTGGTGACTTTTCCTTTAATCCTCAAGATTAAGACAATTGTGACCCTTGATTGTACGGTTTACACCCTGGACACGGCTGGCGCCTGTGCGTGGGAAGAGCCAATCGTGTGTCCCAGAAACGCAACAAGACAACACCTTCGTGCGCCATACGCAGTCCGCGCTCAATAGGTATTCGATTATTTGTGCCTGCCGCCGCCGTCTCCCTACCAAGTTAAATTTCACTTTTCCCAGATTCTCTTACTGGAACTGAAAACTCACTCCCTGCCTAAACCTTTGAAACCCAGGCTCTCTGGCTCCTGATGCGGTTTCTCGAGTCTTTCTAGTTTTGCCGTCCGGTACAGCAGCGGTCCATCCACAGGACTAAATAACAACACACATAGCTCAGGCAGTCAACCTTAAGATTTACTTTTATTTCATGGGTGTGAGTGTGTGCATGTATGTGCACTGTGTCCCCTCAGACACCATGGGAGGGCACAGATCTTCTGGGACAGGAGTCACAGACAGCTGTGAGCCATCATGTGGGCGCTGGGAACTGAATCCGGGTCCCCACGAGAGCAGCCAGTGCTCTTAGCCACCTCTCCGGCCCCAGCGGTGGTTATTCTCGATTGTCAACGTGACAGGGCTGGGATCACTAGCAGACACGCCTGTGGGCACGTCTGAAAGAGGGGCTAACTGAGGTGGGAAGGCCCCTCCTGGAGCAGGGCAGCACGTCCTGTGGACCGGGGTCCTGGACCAGATGAAAGGAGATAGGGGCTGAGCACTGGCATCCGTCTCTCTCTGCTTCCTGTCTATGAATGTCAATGACCCGCCGCCTCGCGCTTCCTGCAGCCACACCTTCTGTGACACGAGGATCATATAGACCATATATATATGCTCTGGCACTGTGAGTAAATCTTGTCTTCCCTGCCTGCTTTTGTCAAGTATCTGACTGATAGGCATCGAGAAAGGTGGCAACCAAGCAGGGAAAAGCCGTGTGTGTGTGTGTGTGTGTGTGTGTGTGTGTGTGTGTGTGTGTGTGTGTGTGGCGCGCGCAGCCATTTAAGAACCTGTAAGCCTCGGCTCCTCCCCCTCCCCCATCCTAAGAAGAGCTCCTCTCTGGTTAATTATGCCCCCACTAATTACACAGGCAGAAGCGGCAGCTTTATTGGAAGGGGTGGGCCTGGAGCGCCCATGGGAAGAAAAGATGAACTCAGCTTCTGCCTCACACGCAAGTCCAGTGAGAATTCCAGAAAACATCCAACGAGCTGTCTGTCTGAGAATCCACACCAAGGATGGCGTCCTCCACGCCGTCTGGGGTCTGGGGCTGAGTGTGTGTTGGGGCTTGGCTTGAAGGGGAACAAAAGGTGAACGTGTTATGTCCCCTGATCTAGGATAACCCTCCCCCAGCTGTACAAGACACCAGAGGTTTAATGACCTCCATTTGCAGACACATGGCACGTGTCTGTATTCTCTATTCATGTGCACTTACACACTTATAAACACACACACACTCACACACTCACACACACACACACACACACACACACACATACAGAGTCACACACACACTCACACCAGGACTAACAGCTGTGCCTGCACTCAGACTGTTAGTGACATCTGCCCTCTATCTGGAGGTGGATGGCCGTGCCTGCGTCATGGATGACGTCATGGATGAAGCCTTTGCAGCTGATTGCAGGCCTTGACTAACATTTGCAGAGCCTCACACGCAGTCAGTCCCTGAATCCCTGCAGTAACTGGGCCAAGGCATCCGGAACAGCAGGTGGGGATGCAGGCGGAGAGGTTCCTCACAGAAGGTTGCTCCAGCCTGACAGAAGGATGTCTGGGCTCTGGCAAAGTGCATCCCTGGTATCCTAAAAACCAGCTGCTTTCGCTGGTGGGCAGCAGCAGCCGGCCAAAGGGTTAGATGTGGAGTGGCACTTGAGATCATGCTCTGTCCCTGGGTACCCCAGGTGTCTTAAGGTTGTGGAAGCTGGGGTGGGTGGAGAGATGGCTTATTGGATAAGAGCAGTTACAGTCAGGCTTGAGGGCCTGAATGTGGGTCCCAGTGCCCACATAAAAAGCCAGGCATGCCTGCTGCACCCATCCATAAGCCCAGAGGCAGGAGACTGACTCACTGCGGCTGGGGACCAGCTTAACTCCAGGGTCACTGAGAGACCCTGACTCGAAGGAACCCGGCAGAGAGATGCAACGAGGTGGTGGCGTCCTTTCTGCCCTCTGCTCCTGCGCAGGTGAATACCCACACTCCCATGTGTGTTCTTGTATCAGAGGGAGGGGGTAGGGAGGGGCAATCGGGAGAGACAGACGTGGAAGGGGGGGAGGGGAGAACGAGGGAGGGGGAGGGGGAGAGAGGACGGAGAACTGGAGTGAATTCTGGAAAGAAGGCCAATGGGGTGAACAGGTATTTATGGGCATGGAAAATTCCAGCGGTTTTAAAGCTGTATGAATGAGTTTGAGTATTCAGTACGAAGGCTTCCGTTAGCTGCCTGACGTCCTCATGCTTGCAGTGGGGCTGTCAGAGCTAGGAAGGATCTTGTATGTAAAGCACATGGGAGGGTGTGTTGCACTCAGCTGATGCAAGCTACCATTATTCTTGCTTTGTCACTGCTGGGGAGGGTTATTAACTGCAGCATATCAGATGAAGGCTAAAACACTTTGATGGTGAGCCTGGGCAGTTTGTTATAGAAAAATACTGAATTCAATAATAAGCAAAGATGGTGTTATTACCAACCAACAAGTTCTAATTGCCAGACCAAAGCAGATCAACCATTTCTTCGGGTTAAAAGGGTGGACTTGGGGGGTGGGGAGATGGCTCAGCAGTCTCGAGTGTGGGCTGCTCTTATGGAGGACCTGAGTTCAGTTCCCAGCACCCACAGCAAACAGCTTACATTCTCCTGCAGCTCCAGCTCTAGGGGATCTGACACCCTCCTCTGCTCCTCAAGGGTCCCTGCTCCCACATGCACACACCTACACACAGGCACACACATGCCTACAGTCAAAACAAATTGTTTAAAGTGACCATGAGACCATGTGGAGGACTGAGGTCTCATGGAGGCAGAAAGAGGGACACACACACTGGCAAGGGGCCACCGACATTCCCGCCCCCCAGGCATACTCCCCAGAGCAGAGGCAGAGGAAGTGTGTCCCACCCAGGCTCACCATCTCAACAGCTACAGGACTCTTAGCCAAAAATGTGTGTGTTCCTGCTTTTGGAAAATGGCTGTAAACAAGAATGTAGTATAAGGAAGATTTTGGAACTCAGAGCTAAGCAATGCTAGGGTTGTAAGGAACGAAATCAATGGCTCGTGTGTAACTACGACGGGGCCAGTGTGGTCAGAGCCTGGAGCGTCCGCACCAAAGATCCAGGGGACCCAGAAACTGAAGAGCTGGGAGCCCAGACAGGCCGGATCCAGGGACAGTCCCAGGGACAGGGGAGGCCTGCAGTTACCCTGCTGCTGCTGCTGCTGCTTCGGGTCCCCACCCCAGATGGCAGCAGCCAGACACAAATGGAGTGCAGCGTGTAGGCTGGTGGCTTTCTCCTTTCCTCTCTGTGTTAGTTTTCTCCTTGCTGTGACAAAATTACAAGAAGAAACTTAAGGGAGAAAGGCTTTGCTTTGGCTTACAGTTTATAAACTGGTTGTCACTGAGCACGGTGACAGGACAGGAAGGTGCGGTGGCGGGAGTGAGGGGACACGCTACGAGACTTCAAGTCACACCCCGGTGGCCTGTAAGCGGCTGTTGCTGTGACTAAATGCCATGACTAGTGGAAGAGAATGTCTATTTAGTGCACAGTTCAGAGAGGGAACGCATGGCATGGATCAGGTGGTGGCGGGAGCGGGCTGTGGAGGTGCGGAGGGTGCGCGTCTTCTGCAAGCTTGAAGATGGAAAACCGGAAGTAGGCAAGGCACTTTCCTCTCACAGCCCACCCCCACTGGCCGACTTCCGGAACAGTGCCGCCAGCTGGGGACCAAGTGTTCAGATGCCAGGGATGGCGGGGACATGGGGACATTCTCAATCAGGCCACCACACGGCCCAGCGGGTCCCCAACTCCTAACTGTCCCGCAACTTTCCAAAACCGCTGCAGACTAAGGTCTCAAAAGCATGGCCCTGTGGGGGCATGGCATGTTCCGGCCACAGAACATTTTGTCACCTCACCTGGCCCCCATCCTGGTGGGCACTGCTGTCGCATCCAGGGAGGGTCTTCCTGGTTAGTTACTGCCCACCCTCATGCCAGTGGCCTCTGGAACTCCCCAGAGCGTGCTTTATTGAAATCTCAGCCTTACTCGGTCCCATCAAGTTGACGGCCAGGATGACGCATCAGAGGACACAATCACAGACGGGTGTGAAGGACACGCTCAGGGCGAAAATTCCCTTCAGGAGCTCCGATGATCCAAAGTGACACTCAACATAAGATGACAAGGGAAAAGGAAGTGGTGTGTGTGTGAGTGTGTGTATGTGAGTGTGTGAGTGTGTGTGAGTGTGTGTGTGAGTGTGTGTGAGTGTGTGAGTGTGTGTGTGTGAGAGTGTGTGAGTGTGTGAGTGTGTGTGAGTGTGTGAGTGTGTGTGAGCGTGTGAGAGTGTGTGTGCACTGTGTGTGAGTGTGTGAGTGTGTGTGTGAGCGTGCGAGAGTGTGTGTGTACTGTGTGTGAGTGTGTGAGTGTGTGTGAGTGAGTGTGAGTGTGTTTTGAGTGTGTGTGAGTGTGTGAGTGTGTGTGAATGTGTGTGAGTGTGTATGAGTGAGTTTGAGTGTGTGTGAGTGTGTGTATTGCTCGTGTATGGGGGATGTGCACATATACACACAGACACTAAAGGGACTGAGGCCTGCAGTGAGTGTGTGCTCTGTTAACCCAGTTTGGTTTATGTCTCCACACGAGAAAACAGCGTGTGGAGAAGAGTGGGACAACCATCCTTGTAATGATTAATATCAGCTGCTAACTTGGCAAGATCTGGAGTCGCCTTGCAGACAAGACTCCAGGCACACCTGTGACGATGATCTAGATTAGGGCAGCCTCTGGGCATGTCTGGGAAGAACTGTCTGGATCTGGTTGACTGAGGTAGAAGGCACAGCCTATCTGTCTGGTTAACTGAGGAGGGAAGACCCACCCAACTGTCTGGTTGACTGAGGTGGAAGGCACAGCCTAGCTGTCTGGTTAACTGGGGTGGAAGGCACAGCCTAGCAGTCTGGTTAACTGGGGTGGAAGGCACAGCCTAGCTGTCTGGTTACCTGGGGTGGAAGGCACAGCCTAGCAGTCTGGTTAACTGGGGTGGAAGGCACAGCCTAGCTGTCTGGTTAACTGGGGTGGAAGGCACACCCTACCTGCCCGAGAAAGGAGAAAACTGAGAAGCAGGGTTCATCTGTCTCTACTTCCTGACTGCGGCTGCAGTGTAGGCAGCTGCCTCACACCGTGCCTTCCTTCCCTGCCATGTTGAAGCGGACCCTCAGACAGAGAGCCCAAATAAACTTCCTTCTGGCCCTTGCTTCTGCTGGGGTATTTTATCTCAGCAGTGACAGAAGCTATTAAGACAGCACCCAAAGTCTCGGCTGGAGGATTCTGCGTGGTAGGACCATAGGCAGCCATTTTCTCTTCTGAAGTTTTCTCTCATTTTCAAATGTCCTGAGTTGATTCAAGGTTAGTTTTTGGATTTTGTTGATGTTGGCTCTCAGTGCTGACAAAAGCTACTTCTCAGTCCCTTCTCCCGTCCCTCTGCCTCCTCCCTCGTGAAGTCCTCCATCTTTCCAGGTCCTGTCATGTCAACAGGGACATGGCAATGGAACAGATAAACTCCGATGCGCTCTAGGGGTAGGTCCTGTAACTTGTGTGCGTGTGTGTGTGGGGGGGGGTGTTGTTTGTTCTTCTTTGAAACAGTCTTGTTGAGGGACATTGGACCACAACATGAAATCTGAGTTTGCATTTGCATTAATTAAATGAAATTAACCGTGGTCCGGGGGCTGAGTTAGCAACTAGATGACAGGAAGTAGTCATGGAGCATCAGAGGGCCTCCGGAAGAGACAGAGACTCGGGAAGTAGCTGGGAGGGACTTTAAGTGGCATGGCTGTTTTTGTTTCCGAGGATTGGAAGGACACTGCTCTCTTGGGGGACACCAGTGAGGAGAGAAGGTAGGCTAGTTGCTACTCAACCTCTCTTAGCGGCACAAGCAGAGCCAGTGTCTGCTGGAACAGAATTCCCCTAGGCTGTGGCCTGAGCACCCAGGCTGCTGCCAGAGATGCAGGACAGTAACCTCTGAGTCGCAATTGCTGGCTGAAATAGCAGTAGATTAAGGCTCGGCTGAAGTTAAAACAACGGGGTCTCATATAGCCCAGGATGGCCTCAAACTTGACAGGCAGCCAAGGATGCCCTTGAACTCCTGGTCCTTCTGCCTTTGTCTCCTGAGTGTTAAGATTACAGGCTTGTACCACCATGCCTAGTTTATGTGGTGCTGGTTATGAACCCAGGCTTCCAGTATGCTTGGCAAACATTCAACCAACTGAACTACACACTCAGTCCTCTTTTTGTTTGTCTGTCTGTCTGTCTGTTTTTGAGGTGGGGTCTTCCTCTGCAGCCCAGGCTGACCTTGAAGACACATCCATCCTCAACTCCTGGTCCTCAGCCTCTCCAGTAGTGAGACAGCAGCAAACAGCACTCCTGGCTTGGTCTTTTTCCTACTCTTAGAAACTGTGGCCTCTCGGAGGTCAGGCTATACATCTTACATGTCACTCAGCCGAACAGACTTGGCACAAAATCATCACATTACGTGAATAAAAGAAATAAAATGGATGATTCAAATTCATCAAAGTCTGAGAGAATTTATTTCACATTTTCTTCTGTTTCAGAATTTTTAAAAATGCACTACTGTTGCAATCTATCTCTTGTCAAAAGGAAGCAGCTGATATTTATGAAGAAATAAAACTAAGTAGATAAAGGCCCTCCTTTGTTCTGGATTTCCTAGCCAGCGGCTCGGGTCCCTGCTTGCTGTGACTCCCTCTGTGGTGTTTGTACTGGTGAGGTCGGGAGAGCAAAGGCAGTAACTCCCCACCTGCGTTGAAGCCACAGGAAGCCAATCCCGGAGTTCCTGTTGTGTGGAGTCGGGCAGGGGTGTGGGAGCCTAGCTGACCAACTTGGGCTAACCCTGGCGTGGAGAAATGCATACCCACAGCCTATGCCCAGCCTCAGGATGTTCCTTAATATGAATGCTGCATTTCAGGTTCCAGAGCCTTAAGGTCCCACTGGGAACAAAGGCACCAAGAAGGTTGGCAGCGCTTGCCAGGGTCCCAAAGCCAGGCACCAGCAGAGCCAACATTCACCCATCCGTTTCCCTAAGTCCTCATTTTTTCCTGCAGAGGCCAAGCTGGGACCTCCAGAGCCGCCAACCACCCACGGCTAGTGACTGAGCATACAATGCTGCACTCATCCCCGAGGAGGGCATCCCTGCCCCACCTTTGAAAATCCCCAGACTGTGGCCTCTCCAGATGGCTCCTCCCACAAATGAGGCTCTGGCCCTGCCTTCTTGAGTTGGCTCCTCCCACCCTTACAGGCTCCTGGCCCCTTCTCCTTGAGACTGAATCCTTCCTGACCTTAGAAGGGCATCAGTCCCATAGCCAGGCATCCCAGCACTCGGGAGGCAGAGGCAGGCGGATCTCTGTGATTTCAAGGCCAACCTGGTCTACAGAGCGAGTTCCAGGACAGGCTCCAAAGCCACAGAGAAACCCCGTCTCAAAAAAAAAAAACAAAAAAACAAAATAAGAAAAAGGCATCAGTTCCAAGAAAACCACACAAGAACACCACGAGCGAGGACATTTTTCAACAGAGTAAGACACTGGGGCTTCAGATAGAGCGCGGTGAGGGCTGAATCCGGGAATCTGCTGCCCAGAGCCTCCCACCTCAAGCCACACTTTCCATAGCAAGTGATCATCGCTGTGTTGGACGGTGTAGATTTTTCTGGAACCCTTCCAATTCCACAGCCAGGCCTCTCAGGTGACAAGAAGCTAAGCCACCTAAGCCGGCAGGCAGGTCATGGGAGCACGCTCCTCTACCTGACTCCCTTCCCTGCTGAAAGCGGCCACACATTAGGACACGGGTGTTCACAGACAGTTCCTGTGTGCGTGGGGAAACCGTGAGGTCAAGGAGGAAGTGGCCACGACGTATTACAGGAGCGTTTGCTAGCTGGTCGGGAGCTTGCGTGGGACAGAGCGCCCTCCCTCCAGTGCCTGTCCCTGCCCCGGGAAACACAGACACACGTGGTGACAGGCTTTACGGGAGCGGTGAAAGTCCACCCCCACCCATGGCCTCTTCCCATGACTCATGTGTCCAGGCATTCACAGCAGGACGATTCAGGACTAGAACACTGGCCAGCACTGGGGAGTGGCTTTCAAAAGGACACGGCCAACACTTTATAACCCGAGCCTGGAGTTTCTCTAACCCCGCTCCTTCACAGCACACATGGGGACACCTGACCCTTCCTCACACCGTCACCTGTCTTGTCCCACACTGCCCTCTTGTCACTAGAATTCATGCCAGGAGGAGAGCAGACACTTCTCAGAGTAGGTAGCTTGGGGGACCAGAAAGCTAAATGGAAGACAGTTAATGGGGGGGGGGGAAATAGGAGCAAAATTAAACAGCACGTTAAGAGCAATAAAATCAACCAGGCTATGGTGAGAAGGAAAAGCTGCTGTAGTCCCCCCAGCACCCTTGTGCTGAGTGGCTGTTGCCAAGGTGACTGCATCAATAGATAGGGCCCAGGGAAGAGAGGCATAAGGATGCGGCCCGTGATGGGTTAGTGCCTTGTACAGGACTATCCTCCAAGCTGAGCAACTCGGTCTTAGGAAGTTCAGCTGCACCTTCTCGCAAAAGGATTCGCCCAGCTGGGTGTAAGGACTGTTTACCCCCCTCCTGGAGGAGTGGGGGCTCACAAGGCCCCGCCTGAGCTCCTGATGGCCCCACCACCTGGTGCCCAGCTCGCTCTGCCTCAGTTTCCTGTGTGGCCTCAGGGAAGGGCTACAGTCTGCGGGTCGGAGAAGACTGGAGAGAGAGGCCCTGTCTACACAGCTATGCAGAAGCCACCATTCCTGTTGGGTCAAGGATTTCCTTGAGTGGGCCTTATGGAGAGGAGCACCCACACCCCTGTAAGTAACCCCCACCTATGCTCTGCAATGAAGCCCAATGGCTCGTTGGTTGCCCCAGTGAATTTTGGTGGAATCGTGCATTGGTTTTGTCATGGGGGCCTTGAGAGGAGCAGTAAATGCTGCTTACATCTCCCTGGAAAGGAATTTTAGCCACATGACATTGTAAAAAAGACTCAGACCTCTGGCCTCCACAAGCATGGTCTCTCTGTCTCTCTGTCTCTCTCTCTGTCTCTCTCTGTCTCTCTCTGTCTCTCTCTGTCTGTCTCTCTCTGTCTGTCTCTCTCTGTCTCTCTGTCTGTCTCTGTCTCTCTCTCTGTCTCTCTCTCTGTCTCTCTCTCTCTCTTTCCCATGGGCTTCAGAAGGCTGGGCTGTTGAGTTAGCTTGGTATTTGAGTTTGGATCCTCAACAAGATGCACACCCATAATCCTGGCCCTGGGGAGGCAGAAACAGGAGGATCCCTGGGGTTCACTGGCCAGACAGTTTAACCTAATCGCTGAGAAACTCTGCCTCAAACAATGAGAGCTGGGGAGTGATGAGGAGCGCTCCCGTGTTAACCTCTGGCCTCCACATGTGTGAACACATGTGCATACATGCATGAACGGATACACACACAACTGGTTAATTGATTAAATCAGATGATCCCTTCCACCAGTTCTGTTTGATAGAACTGTCTGTGGTCCAGGCCGATCCCAGATGTGGGACCTACTGCCATTTTGATATCAGAATTCCCAGCCTCTAGAAGAAGGAGAAATAAATTCCTGTGGTTTATAAGCCTCCTATTTTAAGTTATCTTCTTATAACAACCCAAATGCATGGAAGTGGAAAGCGATTAAGAAAAAAATTGGAGCCTAGAAGCGTTGTGTATTGACAAGGAAAATGGACTCTAGTGCTCTTATGTGGGGTCAATGGGACCACTTATGGGACAATTTAGAATTGTCTAAGGGATTAGAAAATGTGCCTAGCTACAGCTCGGTGACCCCATTACTTCCCTAGAGAAGAACTTGCGTGTGTGTATGTACCGGACCCAAGTACGAGGCTGTTTACTGTATCATCATGTATGATCCAGATACACAAAAATGGCATGTATGAATCCAAGTGCAGAGATACATATGTGAAATGACATGCCCACACTCTGGAATGGAAGGAAGCCACTGCATAGAGCAGGAAGCTCATGCCCGGCCACCACAGCACATAGCATATCTTTATAGCAATTAGAAAAAAGATGGTCCCCTCTGTGCGACCCAACCAGAGAAAGCCCGTCCCTTGCGTGAGACAAGCTATTGAAGGTGGGATTCAGTTTCAGCTTCTCTCATCCAGTCTCCTCTGTGTGACCAGGAGCAGCTGTGAGGCTTGTCCTATCAACCAGGGAAGTCAGTGGAGCAGACAAACAGGTTCTAGAGTGAAGTGCAAAACTCTACACCTTTGACTAGGCTAAGCACGCATGGCTTAAATAAAACGCACCCTGTGTGCTAATGAGACGGAGAACTAGAGGAGTCTTGTCGAAGTGAGGAATGCTGGCCGACCAACCCTTCAACCTCATACGGTGTTCTGATTTCACGTTTTCACAGCAAGAGTCTATCTGTCTATCACTCCGTGATTAAGGCCAAAATTTAAACTAAGAAACCGAGAGATGAGCCCTCATGACAGAAGAAATGTACAACACCCTAGGTAACACCTGTCCTCACCGCCGTGGCCAGTACCAGATTTAAAGGCACCCTGTGTGTGGGTCATCACTAACCCAAATTCACTTCGCCCTGCTCTGCGGTGGCTGCAGGGTGGGGATGGGAGGTGGAGAGTGACAGAGAGCTTCGATCGGATGAAATAACTTCTTAGGGAAAATAGAAGGGGATGAAGCTCCCCCCTCCCGCCCCGCCCCCCCCCCGTGCCTGTTTTCTCCTAGAGAAAACATTCCCCGATCCCAGCAGCTCCTGTCTGAACACCTCTGTCTACACAGAGCCAACAGCCAACCTGAGCAAGATCAAAGAGGCCCCAATCCCTTGGGGTGGGGCTCCCTCACAGAGAAAAGAAGGTTCCAGGAGTTGACTGGTCTGCGGCTGGCTGGGCAGCTCGGTTTTCCTCTCAGTTTACAGGGTGACAAGGCAGGTCCAGCGGTCCCTTATCTAAGGAAGGCACGCAGGAGCCTTCCCGACCTGCACCCCCAGGTCCCAGCCTCCTTCTCTGGGAAGGTTTACAGCCCATGAGGATGGCTTTGTTTCTCAGAGCCCTCACTTCTGTGGCCTCCATCCAGAGGCCATCCTAGTACTGACGGCCCCTGCCTTGGGTAGTCGTTAATTATCTCTGAAACAGCTGACCACTCGGTCGAGGAGACTTCCCGGGAATAGTCCCAGTTCTGTTTCCTGAGCACCCCTTCCTTCTGTCTGCCTGGACCACCCACTGCCATGTCCGTCCACAGCCAGTAGCTCGCCATGTGACGGCTAGGCAACATTTTTGTGTGACACACTGTGTCCCTTGGAATTGGTCTCTGGTGACATTTTCCAAAGCCAACTCCACACGACTCGGCTCCCACAAACGGAGTGTTTTTTCTCTTCCGTTGGCTGCGGGAGAAGGAAGACTGGGATGAAAGGAAGATAAAGGAGCTGTTGCAACACCGAGGCGCTGAGGGCGCCTGTACCCGCTAGCTGCAGAAGCATGAAGGGGCGGCCATGTGACCTGACAAGAGCAGCAGCGTGGGGAAGGGTTTGTGTGGCTTACATCTCCAGGTTAGTCCATCAGGGCAGGAACACAAGGCAGGAACTGCAGAGGGGCTCACTGTTAATCCCAGCCCAGAACAAAACCACTACCACATTTGAAAGCCAAATTTGAAGCCAAATTAAATGCTAGGCAGGAAATGAGACAGGGAAAGGAAGGAAGTTGCTGGGGGTCTAGGAAACCCAATTCCCATGGAGATCGCAGGCCCCAGCTCCCAGGTGCTCTAATCAAGGACAGAAAGGCAGAGCTCCTCCAGGAATCCGCCATCGCAGGCTGGGTGCTGTGCTGCCCCGGCTCTGCAGGAGGGTCTGGGCCGCGGTGAGGCTGAGTCTGAGGATGCAGGCCCCACGGGGAACCATCACAGCTCTTCATCCCCTGACTGCAGGACAGGCTTATTTACCTTTTAAGATTCCCCTCTGTGGATCTCGAGACCAGCCTGTTCTACAGAGCTAGTTTCAGGACAGGCTCCAAAACAATAGAGAGAAACCCTGTCTCAACAAACAAACAAACAAACCAAAGCTCCCCGGCTGAGCCGCCGCCTCTTTCCACTCCCTCCCCACAGAGGAATGGACTGCTCTCAGAGTCCCACCACATCCAGTTACACCAGAGGCCACGCTGGGCTTATTCTGCTTGACCATCCTTCCCAAGCGCTCACTGCTGAGCCTCCGAAGTGCCGTGGTCTGCCCTACTCTCTTCAGCCGTGGTTACCAGCCACTGCTCATGGCAAGCCCTGCTCTCCTGATTGACCGCCAAGAATACAAGAGTAAAATAAAACGAGTCGGGGACTGGAGAGATGGCTCAGTGGTTAAGAGCATTGACTGCTCTGCACAGGACCTGGATTTGGTACCCAGAACCCACATGGCAGCTCATAACTGCCCTTAACTCCAGTTCCAGAGGCTCTCATGCCCTCTTCTGGTCTCCCAGGGCACTGCACATGTGTGTTACATACACATATGTGAAGACAAACACTCATACACATAAAATAAAAATAAAGATTCTTAAATGAAATAAAGAAGAAAAGCTGTCCCCACCTTATTGATTTTAACATTTCTCTCCCCCCCTTTATAATGTGTCAATAATATTGAAGAGAGCATGGAAGGCCAGTGCAGGTGGACACACTCATAATCCACGGCAGAAAGAAGGCAAGGGGGCAGGGAAAAGATTGAATGTAGTGTAGTCTCCACAACATGATTCTGTCTCGGAACAAAACCTAAACTAAACTAAAGCAGCCACAGCCTTAAAAGGTAGCATTATTTTCTCCACCCCTTTTCACCAGAGTGAGCAAAATGAGCACATGAAAGCAGTGGCCAACCAGCCCTGGATGCTAAGGAGATGAGCCAAGTGGAGAATGGTGGAGAGTCCACGTGGCTGTGTGGTGGGCGTGCAGACCCCCGGAAGCTGTGCAACAGTCCACGTGGCTGTGTGGTGGGCGTGCAGACCCCCGGAAGCTGTGCAACAGTCCACGTGGCTGTGTGGTGGGCGTGCAGACCCCGGAAGCTGTGGAGAGTCCACGTGGCTGTGTGGTGGGCGTGCAGACCCCGGAAGCTGTGCAACAGTCCACGTGGCTGTGTGGTGGGCGTGCAGACCCCGGAAGCTGTGGAGAGTCCACGTGGCTGTGTGGTGGGCGTGCAGACCTGGAAGAGCTAAAACCACCAAGGATTGGCAAGGGGATTCACCTGCTTCCCCACTTCAGTAGAGAAGGTGGCCTCCAGCTCTAGGAAACGCCTTGGAGAGCAGGGCTGTCTCTCTACAAGAAGACACCACCCCCTCCATGTTCTTCCCTAAGTGAGTGACAGGGGCTCACAGCACAAGGGTCTGTGCTTGGAGAATGTGAGGGGTAAGACCTGTGCAAATATCCTCATCTTGGAACAGAGGGTTCTGCGTCTGGTGAAGAATGCTGGGAGGATGGGATCTGAACATCAGAGGGCGAGAATCCAGAGGCGGCCGGAGGGCGAGGCGGGAACTGTGGCGTTCTCGGGTCCCCTGCAGAGGGGCTGCTCTCAGAGCAGGTGTTGAGGACCGGGCCAGCAGTGGGACTGACAGGAGGCAGGGCCACCTCTGAGGAGTCTTCAGCAGTGGAGATGAGAAGAAACCTAGTCCATCTCAACGGAATCCTCCGGCACTATTGTGGGACTTCTCCTGGAGAGATGTGAGCAGACATCTACTTACACCAAATAGAACAAAAAAGCCAATTCCTCTTAGTGAGCCAGTAAAAATAGTGGGTCACCTATGAGAACAGGGATGACACAAAAGCAGGTTTTGGGGGGACCCTACACTGTCATGCAGCTCAGGGAAGCTGAGTGCCTGGAGCTGTCTGTAAAACATCTGCCAACATCTGTGCCAGTTAGCACCTCTTCCGCCCTGCAATTGTTACTGCTTCTATAATCTTGAGGAGGGGCCTCATGAATCTTGTTGCATTCAGGGACTTCCTGAGACTTTTGACTTACATTTGGTTCACTTAATTGGCCTATTTCCTCCAATCTCTTTTAGCTTTTCAGAGCTCTGTACGCATGCCTTTTTCTGAGCTGGGGCGTCCTGCAGCCGTTTGGCCCCAAATAGACACATGGTGTAGTGAGATATTCGCCTTGTCTGCACCTGTGGCTTAGGCCATGCGCATTGGGGCAGAGGCAGGGCCGGATGGGAGCTGGGAGAAAAGGCTGGGAAAGGGTCGGTCCGCTCCTTTTTGGTGGTGGACGCTGGAAGGCTTAGGATCCGGTGGAACCCGCCGCGTACATCTGCCTATGTTGTGAGTTATTTCTCCCTTAATAAACTTCTGTTCGGCCTAATTGTTTATCCTGATCCTTATTAAATCGCAATAACATGGACGCTATATTAGTTATTCAAATGTTGGCTGGGGGCTAGGGCTTCTTATTGGCTAGCCCCGTCTTTATTATTAACCCGTTTCTATCAATCTATGTATTGCCATGAGGCTGTGGCTTGCCCTGTAATCCCCTGGCATACTGTTACTCCTCAGGCAGCATTGAAACTCTATGTGGCAGACTCACTCTGCCTACCTTCCCTGGGGTGGCTGAACACAGGTTCTGTTCCACTCTAACTTCAGGTTGTCCCTGACTTGTAAACCCTAAGGACAAGCCCTGCCTGTCTCCTGCCTGGCCAGCCAGTGCTTTATTCATCAACCAATAAGAGAAGCAAATATACAGAAGACATCCCCACCATCTCCTCTTTTCTATCTAAATAAAAAGAAGGGTTTTAGCATTAACATAGTAAAATTATATATAACAAAACAGTTATCAAGTAAGAATTATAGTTAACAGTATTTAGTCCATTAACATTTGGCAAAACTTAAAGGCAATAACCTATCACCTTTGTGAGTCTAAAGTTTTATATGTAATTTATCTTCTATCATAACTAAGGAAACTATAACCATAACTATTTTTCTTCAACTACATCAAAGACCACAGAAGGATAATATATAAACTCTAGAATTGACAGAGACATCTTGCTGCCTGGACAGTCACCCGAAGTTCTTCTGTAATGTTGGGGCATCCATCTTCAGCCTGCAGCGCTAGTGTGTCTGGCAGACTTCTCAGTGAAGCAGGAAATTTAAAACTGTCTGCCTGTATTTTTCTGTTGTTTTTCTCTGTGTTCTGCAGAATGTCTGGCAGACTCTTCCATGAAGCAGGAACCCTACAGTGATGTCCATCTTGTTTCAGCAGTCACTTTCCTGTGGGTCCTGCATGTCCAGTTTATACAGCATAAAGTCAAACAGTCCAGACAAGAGCAGTATCTTGCCCATATGGCTAGTCTTGCCATGTCGAAGGCAAACTCCATAAGGAGTTTCTTCAATGTCCATCTTCCTCTCTGATGTAATTGGTATTGCCAGGAGCAGTTATGTCTCACTGTCAAGAAAAACCCTAAACCATTTTAAATGCCATATTCTATAGGCCTTTGAACGGTTTGAAGAATATCTGTCCATCTCAAATCTATCTCTATATATCTAGAAAACCTAACTTTAAGTTTTGACTATCATAGGTGACTATATATAATCTGTATTTAATTGTACATTACATTTTTTTAATGAGCTACACAAACACCATACCTAAACAAGAGAAGAAATATACATACAACAAATTGACCTTAAATTTGTATCAATAAGCCAAAATCCACACCAATGCAAATTGTTCATTTCTACTTCAGAGTTCATTCTTGTGTGTCTTTCAGGGCTGAAGAATAAGTCCAGAGATCGTCCTCTCTTCCCCGCTTCTGTCTGCTTGTCTCCTGGCTTAAAAGTCTCCCCTCCAGAAGGAAAGGTTTCCGTTCGGAGGAAATGGCTGTGGGTCACAGCTCTGGGGAGACAGCCATGTCAGAAGGACCATGCCAGAGACAGAACCAGACTGAGTGGGTGAGCACCCCACCACAAGAGAGTCAGGTAAGCTGATGCCTGCTTCCCAGCCCTCCCCAGCACTCCAGCACGAGCAAGCTGGGGACAGAAGAGGGAGGAAAAGAAGGCGTGCCCTTCTCTTGACACATCTCCTTGGAGCCACCAATCCCCACGGAAATGGGATGGAACAAGCAGCAATAAATTCAAGATTGGTACTTGAAACAGGGCCTAGCCATGTTTAACCGTTACAAGTGGCCAGAGGGATGATGGAATCTGCCAAGACAAATTACAGGCTGAGGAAAGTAGATGCCGCAGAGCACAGACCTGCCTGGGAAAACTACCTCCTGTCTGTAACTCAGCTACTGAGTTGTCTTGAGTGGGACACTTACATCTCATTCCCTTAATTGGCCTATTTTCTCCAAGTCCTGTACACTTCCAGGGCTCCTTCTTCTGTGTCCTTACAGGACTGAAAAGTACAGCAGAGCCCATCCTCTCTGCCCTGCTTCCCTGTTGGCCTAACTCTCTCATCGAGGGGGTGGATTTTCCTGGGGTGGCTGAACACAGGTTCTGATCTACTCCAACTTCAGATCGTCCCTGACTTGTAACCCTAAGGACAAGCCTCTGTCCAGCTCCTTCTGAAAAGTCTCAGAGGAGGACGTGCATCAGCCATGACCCCCTGAGGCCAGACATCATCCCTGTGAGGGTCAGCCATGACCCCCTGAGGCCAGACATCATCCCTGTGAGGGTCAGCCATGACCCCCTGAGGCCAGACATCCACGTTTGGAATTGACAGGGTATGGGTCCCCAGAACAAAGTTGGGGAGGGCCACAATACACAAAACACGACAGATGCCCCACGAATCCTAACTGGGGTCTTAAAGAAATAAATCACTTACATTCTGAGATCTTGGCATTCCTGTTTATCTACATACTTCTGAAAGGTAATTTAAACCACTCAGGGCTTTTAAAAATCCTTCTCTAATAGAACCAAGTTATGAGAGAATAAGAATAAATGGATGTAATTTCCATAGTTTAGGCTCTCCCGAGAGTTTGGCCATCTTTACCATCCCACCTCAAACACACACACACACACACACACACACACACACACACACACCCCACCACCACACACACACATACACACACCCATACTGAGGCAATAAAATGGCTACAAAGTCTTGTTCAGGGTTATTTACAGACCACTTCCATCATTCCAGAAAACTGTTGAGAAGCTGCAATCTAGACGCTCAACAGAGGCCGAAAGTACAGTACGTGCAGAGTGAACTGAGAACTGGTTGGCCGATCCCGAGGCAGAACCAGGAAGGACTTGGGGGTCAAAGGGCAAAGCCACTCAGCAGAGAGGACTCCTACAGAAACCCTCCAGGACATGGCTCCAGGTAGTTGTGACAGAGGTTCCCACGGCTGCTCCGCTCTAGGGGACAAAGTCCACCTGTGGACGTCGTACGTGGGTGCAGCTGATTGGAAAGACAGCAAGAGCCGTGCAGGTCTGCACTGTGTGTGTTCCCAGGGGGAGACCTCACACCACAGGGGCCAAACTTGACGGGGGTGGGGGGGGATCCCCAAAGAAAGTCGGGAGGAGGGCACGGACGGACAGGCGTCATTCAAACCATCTTTCCTGCAGATCCTCCGCTTTTTTTTTTTTTATTTCTTCCTTCTTTGCAAACTTTTTTGATGAAAATGAAACCTAGAAAAGCAAGGTCTAGAAACCTAACCCAGATAGTCCTCTTAATACACGTGTTGGAATCTGGCAGTCCCAGGCGGAGGCTATGACCAAAATGGTAGAGCATTTGCCCTGCAAGCAAAAAAGCCTTGGGTTCAAGTCCCAGAATTACACAAAACTAGGCATGAAGGTGCACACCTGTGATCTCGGCACTTGGGAAGTGGAGGCAGGAGGGTCAGGAGTTCAAAGCCAGCCCCCTTCTGTTAACACCTCTCGATTATCTTAGCAGCAGTGGCTCCCCAAGACTCTTAGGTTTGTGTTCAGCAAACACCGATGAATTAATTGACTAATCTCCAGTCAGTCACATGAAAAGACAGGGTAGTTGTCCAGGAGAGCATCTCCCACTAATGTGAACAGCAGGATGGCCATTTTCAAAGTCCTGGTGCTGATGCTGTTTGGTCCTCACTCCAGACCCTGTATGTTCCTTGGGCCTCTGTTGATTCACCTGTACAGCGGATGTGCTGACTCAGTTGTTGTGTATGCCACGGCCATCGTCCAGCTCTGAAGTCCCCACATAGTGACCCCCGGCGGTCATTTGACTTACGGTGTGTGCATTTTCTTTTCCTCAGGAGAGAGCTTGTTGGGGGAACCTGAACGCCGAAGTCCAACCCCTGTACCTATGTAAGGAAAGCAGGCATGGCATTTGTAATCCCAGTGCCAGGGGGCTGGAAATTGGAAGATCCCTGGGGCTCACTGGCCAGGCAGCGTAGCTTACTCACTGAGTTCCAGACCACTTCTGGGTGTCTACAAGTAGCAAAGGGCTTTGGGGTTGACTCAACTAAATGCAGGTGGTTGATGGGGGTGTCCTTCTGTATATATGTTTCTCCTATTGG
Source organism: Cricetiscus sungorus (assembly GCA_030556225.1). NCBI lineage: Eukaryota > Metazoa > Chordata > Mammalia > Rodentia > Cricetidae > Cricetiscus > Cricetiscus sungorus. The sequence goes on from JANBXA010000642.1 coordinate 37,753,414, forward strand.
TTGATGACTAAAACACTAATTGGCCAATAGCCAGGCAGGAAGTATGGGCAGGGGGACCAGACCAGGAGAAGGCTGGGGAGAGGAAGGAGAGAGAGACCACCAAGAAATGCCATGCTGCAAAGGAGTAACATGCCAGGTTACGGTAAGGCACAGCCTCAGGTCAATACATAGATTAATAGAAATGAGTTAATAATTAAGACAGAGCTAGCCAATAAGAAGCTGAGCAATTGGCCAACAGCTCAATAATTAATATGTCTCTGTGCTTATTTGGGGCTGAAGGGCAGTGGGACCCCGCAGGACAGATGGCAGGTGGTCATAGAGTTGTGGTAAAAAAAAAAAACTTACAGAAAAATGTTCTAAAGCCAAGAAAGCAAGCACTTTCAGGCAGGTGAGCAAAATGGGGGAAAATCACTCTGCCACAATCATGGTTTGTCTTCTCTCCCTGCGTGGCTCATCCTCGCTGGTGCTAACCAGATTTAATGTGACATCTGGTGGCCACCAAGCCCAGCTGAGCCATCCCTAGATCTCACTCATAACCGTCCTCCTCACTCTACCCGCCCCCACCCCACCCCACCTCACCCACACACTGTCATGATCTGGAGAGGTCTGTCATCTGAGTGACTGCTGATCTAACTGGCTGGCTCCAGCACCTTCTGACACTTTGGCCTTTTGTCTAGACCTGTATAGTTCTGTATCTCTCTCTCTCAGGTCTCATGTGTGCCAGGATGAGACTTGCAAAGGATGACCTTGAACTCTGAGCCTCCTGTCTTTACCTCCCAAGTTCGGGGATTACAGCTGTGGTGCTAGGAGCTGACCCCAGGTCTCCCTGCATCTAGGCAAGCACCCAACCTAGTCTCTCTTGTGATGCTTAGGAAACAGCTTTGATCGTGGGCCTTCTTAAAACCCTTGGACCACTTACCCTTGCTTCTAGAAAACTTAAAATTCCTTAGTGCTAGGCAAAAGGTCTTCCTGGAATCAAGTCCTTCCTTGAGCTTTTCTCTGGCCACTCAAGCCCTGAGGGAAGATAACATGATGAGTCAATAGGGGAGAGAAAGACAGATGGAGAGGGAGAGAGAGAGAGAGAGAGAGAGAGAGAGAGAGAGAGAGAGAGAGGGAGGGGGAGAGAGACAGAGAGACAGAGACAGAGAGACAGACAGAGAGAGAGGGAGGGAGGGAGGGAGGGAGTGAGGGAGGGGGAGGGAGACAGAGAGAGAGGAAGGGAGAGGGAGAGAGAGAGAGACAGAGAGACAGATGGAGGCTGTGAGTCTGCCTGGAGCCTTGTCCTCTGTGTGTGTGAATGTGGAGGTCAATGTCACGTGTGTTCCTTGGTCTCTCTCTACATTTCTTCTTGAGCAGAGTCTCCCACTGAACGTGGAGCTCAATGAGTCAGCAAACACTCAACAGTCAGGGAGCCCCGGGGTCCTCCTGCCTCTGCCTCCCATGTCATAGGCTCCACCCACTTTTTACATGGTGCTGGGGGTCCGACTGAGGTCTTCTTCGTATTTGCACAGTTTTTCTCTGTTCGTCACGAAGGTCGGCCCAGCCAAGGCAGCCATGCATAGCCCAGGACAGGAGTCTCTAGTCTACTGGTTCTCAACCTGTGGGTCCCAACCCCTTTCTCAAGCCCCTATCTCCAAAAGTATTTACATCATGATTCATAACAGTAGCAAAGTTACAGTTATGAAGTAGCAATAGAAATAATGTGTGGGTGGGGGTCAGCACACGGGGAACTGTGTTAAACGTCGCAGCCTTGGGAGGGTTGAGGACGGCTGCTCTAGTCTACTCTCCTTATACCCGTCAGAAGAGCTTGTCCCGGGACTCCAGCCTTCTGAACGGCAGGGGAGTGAGTGAGGTTCCTCCACACCAACTGTGTGTTCCCAGCACTCTGCTGTGTCACTCACGCGTCACAGGGCGTCCTGTGGGTCAGGACCATTGTTATCTCCATTTCACACATGAACAAGCTGGCACCCGAAGCCCCTGGCCACCCTCTCCCCAGATTCAGCATCTCAGGGATCCACAGCTGCAAGTCCACAGGGTTCTTCCCGTGCAGCTGCTGCCTTGAGGGTGCTTCTGCCAGACTTGCGGGTCCGTGTGTCCCTTTTACCACAGAAGGGTCGGAAGCTGTTTGGCTTTTCTGGCAGGAATCAACCTCAGAGGGCGTCCTGGCATCTCAGAGACAGGAGAGGACTCTGCGTCCTCTGATGGGGGAGACCTCATTACCTTCCAGGAATGTCGAGACCATAGCCCAGCATTGGGTTTCTGGTGTGAAATGTCCACCGTAGGTGCACGTGTTGGAAACTTAGTCCCCAGGGACTGGGGCTGTTTGGGGAGTGTTTGGGAGGTGGAGCCTGGCTGGAGAAGGCGAAGGCTGGTCACTCGGGCCACTCGTGGGTCTTGGGGCTTTGTAGCCTGACCCCGCTTCCTGCCGGCTGTGGAAGCTCAGTGTGGATGCAGCCATGACTTCACCCTCACATTGTGAGCCAGCCCTGCTGTCCCTGCCTTAAGGGACTTTTTGTTGGGTTTTGCATCACAGCAACAACACAGTGACAGCAGTGAAGGACACTGAGTAAGCCTCCAGTCAGGATTTCACCAAAGACAAGGCCTTCAGCTGCTACCAGAATGGGAATTTCCCAGAGGCGCCTGATTCCTGGAGGAATGAATGCCCCAAGCTGCCCTTCTCATCGCTGCTGCTCTGATCTCTTCCATGTTTATTCAAAGGTTACAGATATGTCCAGCACAGGTTATCTAAGACCTGCCCTGGAGGATGTCCCCATTCCTTTCAAAGTGTTACTGTGGGACCCAGCAATGGCATTCCGCCTCCCTGTGCCCGAGGCCGACGCTGGCAGGAAGTGAATGTGGCCCAGGACATCCACATGGCGTGGACACACGTTCCTGGCCTTCGACAAAGAATGACCCTTAAGATTTATGGACTTCATTTTATGTTTTAATGGTTCTTGTCAGAATTCCGTGTGGCCTTCATGACTGATGGGCAGCAAGCAATGGGGACAAATGCTCCAAGAAATAAAAACAGCCCCCTTGAAGGCTGTGAAGACAGCAGACAAATTGTCGTAGGCTATTTGGACACTGTGTGAAGATGTATTTGCTGTGACTAGTTTAATAAAAAGCCGAAGCTTCCCGGTCGTGATGCAGGCCTTTAATCCCAGGACTCTGGTGGAAAAGGCAAGCAGATCTCTGTGAGTTCAAGGCCAACCTGGTACACAAGAGCTAGTTTCAAAACAGCTAGGGCTAACCTGTCTCAAAAGCAACAACAAAAAAGCTAAATGGCCAGTAGCTAGGCCAGAGATATGGGTGGGGAGGAGTCACCAGCCAGATGGAGAGGAAACAGGAGGTACACGATGAGAGATAGGTAAGAAGCCTCGAGGCAAAATGTAGATTAATATAAATGGGTTAATTTAAGTTATAAGAGCTAATGGGATAAGCCTAATCTAAGGCCTAGCTTCCATAATTAATAAGAAGTCTCTGTGTCATTATCTGAGAGCTGAAGGGACAGAGAAAGACTTATCACAACACCTGTCAATCCTAGGGGCTGACTGGACAGTTACTATACATCTGACTGATATCCAGATCAAATGGTTTGGGAGCACATAATGATTTTTTTTATTATCTATTCATTCCTTGTGTTATGAAGTTTGATACCCCCAGAAAAAAACCTCCAGACTCGGTTTAGATTATAATTAACCAAATTTATTAAAATCTCTAGCAGGGTCAAGTCTGTAGGCCAAATCAGAGACACGAGCACTAGACGCCGATGAAGGAAGGGCTCTGAAAGTCGAAATCCACAAGAAGTCCTTGGGTAGCTACAAAAGCAAGTTCCAGGAGACAAGGAGCTTTTCTGCTCTGCCAAGATTAGGTGACCGCAAAATGGTCCCGGAATTCCGCATAAGCAGGTTACCAAAGCCCAAATCAGCAATTGGTTATATTGCAACAGATGGTTATGGCTATCATTTCTGGGTGGGGTTCAAAGAGTCAGAGTTGCAGGGAACTTGAACCTTCTAGGAACCTGAGTCAGAGACAAATGACTGTGAGGTGCCAAGATGGACGCTTAGCAGAGCAAGGAGTTCCCGTAGCCATCACCTTTCCCAGGGACTCCAGATCATACAAACCAAATCATTGATTCCCATTGAGGTCCAGGTTGGTACCAAGCTTGCAGGGCTTGACTGTTTATGACTGTGGTAACACCCGGAAGTCACAGAAGGAAAGGATTTTGGAGATATATATATATATATATATGGATGTAGACAGAGAGAGACACAAGAGCCATTCCCACGGGGCCCTAATTCCAGATGCCCAGCAGGAAGTTTCATGACGTTTAGGTCAAGAACACATTAGATAGGCATTTATGGCTGATCTAAGTGACACCAGAGACCAGGTTTTTAAAGATAGCTTAGTAAGTACTCTCAAGATGAGATTCATGAGATGCCATAATTATAGTTTAGAGGCCCACTACACATCTGACATTTTCACATATGCAGGTGGTATACTCTGATCTGCCGCACAGGACTATCCTCTGAGCCACACTGCCACCATGTCTGTGGGATCAGCTGTGCCATCACCAACCACAGCTGGGCCTGCAGGCTGCTGACACTTCCTAGGGAGGGTTGGTGGAGCTCGCTGGAGGTTCCAAGTCAGCTGTGTGAAATTCTGCTGTAATTGCTTTGACTAGGGCTTTGGGGGAGGGGCTAGAGTGCAGGGAAGCCTTGGGAAGGGGCTTTGTCTGTGCAGCCCGGGCAGTCATCGTTTATGCTGGTGCAGACCTTTCCACGTGGCTGCCTTCAGGCCACCCATGCTTCTGCGAGGAACCTTCCCTCCAGGCTCTGGGGGGTAAGCCAGAAAACTCCTCAGTTCCCAGAAGTGAACTGTGGGGAAACTGCATCCCTGCTGGCCACCAGGACCCTAGGAGGGAGGAGTAGACATTATTCATGTCTCCCCCACAGGAGGACTTTTAGCAATAACGCCCCTCTATTATCTCTCCGCCCCCGTTCCATTGGCCCCTCCCTCTTCCCAAACAGGCCCCATCTTATGTTCATGTCTGAGTTTTGTTTTTAAAACCCGGCTTCCACATATGAAAGAAAAGTCTTGAAGTTCATAACCTGCCTGGTCTCAGTTGACATACTCTCCATTCCTACCCACTTCTCTCCCTGTGCTGGGATTTACTCTTTATGGATGAGCAAAGCTCTATTGTACACATATTCTCTACTATCGTCATCCATTCACTCCCGGATGGATATCTGGGCTGGTTCCTAATCTTGGCCATCATGAACGGTGAACCGGCTGCGAGTGTCTCTGTGGCATGCGGATTTCAGAGTCCTTTGAGTATACATCCAGGAACGATCTGGCTAGGTCCCATAATCATTCTGTTTCCAGTTTTGGGAGGCGCCTTCATACTTGCTTCCGTACTGGGCTGTTATGATTAGCTTTAACTATCAACTTGACACAGCCTAGAGTTGCCTGAGAAATTAGTCTCTATTGAGGGATCCCCAGACCTGATTGGGCCGTGATGGTGTCTGTAGGGTTGTCTTGGTTGTTGACCCATATTGGAGGGCCCAGCCCCCATAGTCTCTGCTTTAAGAGCCTGTCTGAATCCCTGCCCTGCCGACTTCCCTCTTTGATGTACCGTGACCTGGATTGTGTTTTATCACAGCAACAGAGAGAAACCAGATCGTGGGCCACATAACTTTGGTAATCTTAAGGTTGTTGCAACGCCTGACTGGCCTATCGTTCCTTCAACTAAGGAACAGGGCACAGAGTGCAGAAGAACCCTCAGCTCACACCAACCCTTGCCAAAGAGAGCCTCGGTGGTGGCTCGGGCAGAGGTGCAGAGGCCCAGGGCTGCTCTTCACTCTCACCTGGCCCTAAGCTCATGCTGCACGTGTGATTTGGGGCCCACTGGTGTCGACCCAAACCACCTCTGAGACCGAAACATGCCGTCCTCAGGCCCCCTGGATCCTTTCATCAAGCTGTGGGATCCAGAGAGCATCCACCAGACCCTCAGCACGGTCTGGTCTGTCCGTTCTGTGAGCCCACGGCTCTCAGAGTAAATACATTCACAGTGAAGGCCCCAGGTAGAACAACAGTTGTTTTAAAATGCTGATTTCATGCCCCTCCCAAAGGTGCTCTTCTGTTGTTTAATGTAACATCAGATGATAGCAAACTCCAGGGCAGATTCATCAAAGGGAACTGATAATTACCGACTGTACATTTGATTTTGTTCATTGTTTTGTTAACAGCTGATTCTGAAATATACTCCTTAGGAATGGGCTGGCAACTGGCATAAAAATATTAGCACAAACTGGATGCTCCTTTCGATTAGAGACGGGGCTCTTACCTGGCAGCTACAGTTAGGTGTGTGCACTCAGCAGCCTCCCCGCAGGTTCCAGGGTGGGCAGACACCCTAAAGGCTTTGTAAAACAGGACTCGGTTTGTCTCAACTGGGGATCCTGGGGGGGGGGTGAGGGGGGAAAAGTGGGAGACAATGGCTGGCTGCCAGAGTGAAGTCAGAGTGTAGGTCCGGGAAAGAGTCAAAAGGGGCATCAAGGGGTGGGCAGCTTAAGGGTCACTGGGGTGGCGCCCTGGGAGACCCTCTAGAGTGTCAGGGCCCTGTGTGCCCCAGCTGACTCACTGACACACACCTCAGTAAAACGTACATTTATAGAAGGTGTCCTTCCTGTCTTCAGGGAAGCTCCTGGCTTGTGATGTTGACTTCAGGAGGAAATCAGAACCACTTTGGCCAGGCAACCGGCTGCCAAGGAGCAGGCAATGTCTTGGGTTTACTCCCAGGAAGTGCTTCTAGCAGACTTGAAGGAGAAAAGCTCTACAGCCGTGACGGCCAGGCTGGTATGCTGCACCCATTATGGAAGACAGAAAAGTTCCCACGAGTGACATTAGTGACATGTGACCTGAGGGTGGAGGGTGGAACAAACATGGGTGGACTATGCCAGCAAAGGGGGGGAAGGCCGGGCACCAATTCGTTCCTTAGACCCAAGATAAATGGTAAATGGGTGTTTTATTGGGGAACAACTTACAGAGATAACAGTAAATAGTCGCCACGGGGTTCCTGCTTCCCAAGATGCAGCCCTCCCAGTGCCCTCTGCGACCCAAGAGCCCCTCCCCCTCTCTACCTCCAGGTCACGTCCGCACCTGAAGCCACGCCCAAAGGGGGTGTGACCACTGACACAAATCCACCAGCCGGTCAAGAAGCTACTACCGCGCCGGAGTAATGGGGTAAGGCTGGTGACTGCTGCCCAAACCACACTCGCTCCTACGGTGGGTGCTGGTGCCGATAACTCGTAAGAGAGGCGGCCATGCGAACCGCCTGGGTGGTACTGTGACTGGTCTCCAGGACACTCCTTTTTTTTTCTTTATTGAAAAGAGATTTCTTTCACAGAATATATTCTGATTAGTTTCCCCTCTCCATTCCTCCCAGCTCCTCTCCAGTTCCCCTTCCCTTCAGACCCAGCACACCCTTTCCGTCGTCTCCTTAGAAAACAAACAAGGAACTCGGGGATAATGACAAAATAAGACAAAAGCAGACAAGGCTGAAAAGGCAAAACAGACAGAAGAGAAAGAGGCCAAGAGAAAGCACAAAAAGTGCACAGAGGCACACGCGTGTGCACACACAGGAATCTCACAAAAATACAGGACCGAAAACCATAGCATACGCAAAGGACCTGGAAAGGAAAAAAACAAACAACTCTGACTCAACATTTTGAGACAAAGACCTTTAAAGATGCTGTTGAGTTAGTTCATTTTGTGTTGGCCATCTACTTACCGCCGGGCGTGCAGACAACCAGCGAGACTCCCATGGAGAAAACCTAGTTTTCATTTGCATGCATTCAGTTGGAGGTGGTTTCTGAGTTAGGGGCCGGATGCATGTGCATTTCCCCTGTCACCTCTAGGACCCTGTCTAGTGCAGGCTGTGTGCGGAATGCCGCAGTCTCCGTGAGTTCATATGTGCTTGGTCCTGCTGTGTATAGAAGGCCTGGTGTCCTGCGTCCCCTCTGACTCTTACACTCTTCCAACCTCTTCTTATGCAGGTTCCCTGAGCCCCGAGGGGAGGAGACACCCGTTTAGGGCTGAGTGTTCCAAGGTCGCTGTCGCTCTGCGTATTACCTGGCTGTGGGTCACTACGTACGCTCCAAGTTTCTCTGATGGTGGCTGCACAAGGCACGTATCTGGGTACAGCAGAATGTTGTTAGGCGTCGTTGTTGCTACGCCCCTTTAGCAGAACTGTGCCATTGGCCTTCCTCTAGGTCCCTGGCCTTTCTAGTCTGGGGTTCTTCGCCACCTGTGCAGCATCAGTGATGGGGGACAGAGTGAGCCTATCCAACGGGGGTATGGCTGGTCACTCCCACAGCCTTCTGCCACGATTGCACCAGCAAATCTTGCAGGAGGACAGGAGGAGCACCCTCTTTTCCTTCCAGCCTCTGCTCAGTAGGCGAAACAAGTTCTGGACAGTTGACCAACACAGTTAAGAGCTATGTCCCTCCTTTATTCTCCACCCCCCCCAAAGCCACATGTAGAGCATCGTAAGCTGGTGGGTTAGGGCCTGACACACGTTCTGCCGCACAGACATCAGCTTGTTAGTCACTGTCCTCTACGCTGGTAGAAGGCCTGACAAAAGCAACCCAGGGGATCAAGGCTTATTTAGGCTCACGCTGAAGATACAGTCCATCCGCGGGGAAGGCACGGTGGGAGGGGAGAGGGCTGGCAGCCGGAGTGTGCGAGGCACACCCCACTCCTCACACGTTGGTGGAACAGGAAGTAGACACTAGACAGGGAACAGGGCCAGGCTCCCAAAGACTCACTTCCTGTAGGTTCCACAACCACAACCTCCCAAAACAACCTGCTGGGAACCAAATGCTTAAACACGATTTTCCCCCAAACCATAACAATTAGCAAGAAATGTGTTGCTTAAAAAAAAAAAAAAAAAAAAAAAAAATTTGTTCTTTTTAAAAAACGTGTGTGTGTGCACACATGAAGTGCAGTGCAATCAGAGGCAAGATGGCGGCCGAGGCCCCCTGGTCTAGAGTTATAGACGGCTGTGAGCTGCCCCAATAGGTGCTGGGAATGGAATTCTGGCCTTTAGCACTCTGATTTTTGCGGGACAGAGTTTCACCCATGTAGCCTTTACTAGCCTGAAACTTGCTGTGTAGATCAGACCAGCCCGGAACAGAGATCCGCCTGCCTCTGCCTCCCAAGTACTGGGATTAAAGACCACGATAGCAGACTATTCCAGCCCCCAAGAAATGCATTTTTGACCAGGTGGTGGTGGTGCACACTTTTAATCCCAGCACTCAGGAGGCAGAGGCAGGTGGAGCTCTGTGAGTTCAAGGCCAGCCTGGTCTACAGAGTGAGTTCCAGGACAGCCAGGACTACACAGAGAAATCCTATCTCCAAAAAAAAAAACCAAAATAAATTAAAATAAAATCAAGAAATGCATTTTAAATAAGCAATCGTGGCTTCTGGTTTGTTTATCATGCAGCGCAAGGCTTTAGGACTTCTAAAATTTGGTTCATTCCAGAAAACGCAGTGAGGCTTGCCTGGTGCTGTGCTTGGTACCAGACTGGCTCTGTGGATCACTTTTGAGGAGACAGGAAAACAGCAGGATCCGAAGCACAGGTAGACTTGAGTACATTGGAAAAGGATGGGAAAGGAGTCATTCCATGGAGAGGTGTGTGTGCGTGTGTGCATGTGTGTGCGTGTGTGCGTGTGAGTGTGTGTGCGTGTGCGCGCACGTGTGTGCGTGCACGCTTGTGTGTGTGTCTGTGTGTGTCTGCATCTGTGTGCGTGTGCCTGTGCATGTGTGTGCGCGCGTGTGTGTGCGCATGTGCGGTGTGTGTGTGTGTGTGTGTGTGTGTGTGTGTGTGTGTGTGTGTGATGGTGCCCTGAGAGCCTGTGACTTCCAGTGTCAGGCAGAGTGTGACTCTTCCCCTGGGGACACAGTGTACACTGTAGCCTCCACAGGGATCCCTAGAGCCCAAAGTCCACCTGAGGACCCCTCTGTAGAGTTAGTACTCTGGCACCTCACCCCCAGTGTGCTCCCGCTCTAACACACCAGTCCAGGGAAGACTCTGGAGATTTCCTCACGTGTTAACTCTGTGTTCTTGAGCAGCTGGTCACGCGGCATCCGCAGGCAGGAAGCAGAGAGAGAGGGATGCTGGTGCCCAGCTGGCTTTCTCACTTTTTAATTCAGACCCTGGCGTGGCGCTGTCCTCATTCAGGGTGGATTTTCCCTTTGTAGGTGAATTTCCAGACATGCCCTCACAGTCACCCAGAGCATTATCCGAGGTTGATTCTACATTCCATCGAGTTGGCAGTTAAGATAAACCATTCCTCAGAAAACAGATGGCAAGTGGTGGGGAGGGCACGGGGGCCAGGAAGGGGAGAATTGTCACAATTGGTAGAGCCACTATGGAAATCAGTGTGGGAGGTCTGAGGTGGGGGAGGGGGAGAGAGCGATCCAGAGGTGGGGAGAGGGGAACTGCCATGTTAGCTAATTTAGACTACTCCTGGGTATATACCCAGAAGGTTCTAAGTCAGTGTACCACAGAGATGTTGGCATGCCTGTGTTCATTGTTGAGGTACGTACTCAATCTCATGGAGGATGAACGGATAGAGGAAATGTGATTTATAGACACAATGGAGGTTCACTCAGCCGCGGAGAACAAATGATGTTGTTTGTAGGAAACTGTTTGGGGCTGATGCCCAACATATGGTTAAATAAGCCAGAATTAGAAAGACAAAGGCCACATCGTCCTTCATCTGCAGAATCTAGATGAAAGAATGCACACACACACACACACACACACACACACACACACACACACCAGTAAAGTGGGTGGGTGTGGCTCGCTGAGGAGGCCTGCAGGAGAGGGAGAGGGACAAGAGAGCAGTAGGGAAATAGATTGCAATTGCTTAGATTTATTTAGTTTAGGTGTACGGGTGTTTGGGCTGCATGTATGTTTGTGCCGCACATACATGCAGTGACCTCAGAGGCCAGCAGAGGGCATCATGAGCCCCTCTGGAACTGGAGTTGCAGATGGCTGTGAGCCACCTTGTGGGTGCTGGGAGCTGAACCCGGGTCCTCTGGAAGAGCAGCCAGTGCTCTTAGCTGATGAGCCATCTCTCCGGGCCAGGAAAATGCTTTTAGACATGTATGAAGACGTCGTTGTGAGACAATATTTCTGTGGGAGAAACTACATCAGCTTGAAAGCTGAGCAAAGGGAGGTCATGTTCTTCAGCTGTGGTGACTGCCTGTGCGCTAGGCTCTGGACAGTGCTGCCTTCATCTTCAGGTTATGTCCCTGGCGCCACACGTCCACCGGTGACGGAGCGGCCACTGCACCTGGCATCTGGCCTGCATGTCAGCTCCCAGGTTTTGGTCCCTGGGAGTTTGAAGGATCGCTGCTTTCCCTAGCCCGCAGCCTTTCCTCACGCTTTGTCCAGGCTCCTCGTTGTTTCTCCATTTCTCCTGCTTGGAAAGCTATTGCTCCTCTTTATGAAGCACCGTCCCAATCCCCAAAGCAAGTTTGTTTAAGCCACTCAGACAGTGTGTGCTTTATGCTCTGAGCACACAGGGGCACGGGGCACATCCGTGCTAAATCTAGCTAATCATGCACATCTCCATCCAATGGACACAGACACTAGTAGGGATATCTTAAAGAAAAAAATCATACTCGTTAGTATTTTTTAATTGCACTTATTTATTTTGTGAGCATGTGTGTGGGTGGGTGGCATGTGTGGGTGGCATGCAAAGACCATGGAGCACATACAGAGACCAGAGGACAGCTTGTGAGAGGTGGTTTTCTCCTTCCAGGAGCTGAGAACTGGGGATCAAACTCCGGTCGTTGGGCTTGGAGATTAAGTACCCAGTGAATTTCCTGGTGTTTTTCTGTGGTAGACACAGTGTTGCCTGTTACATGCATCATTCCATCTCATTGTTGCAGAAACCCCAGGAGGCAAAGGCACCTGGAAGAAGATGTAAGAGACATTCCCAGAGGCAGCCACCTGCCCAAGGTCTCATAGTGAGAAAATGACCAAGGGTGAACAGTTTGCATCAGGCGCCATGCTGGCCAGGATCTGCTGGCAGAACACCCCCATGCTTGGCCCGTGGAGCACATAGCCGTGAAGAGTGGTGGGGGACACATCTAAGCCATAAAGTTAGAGGCTCTGGGGACACGGAAAACCTGGGTGGGACCTGGGAGGCTGAAGGTTTCCAGGATTCAGCTGGAGCACAGGTTGGAGTTGAAGCAAAGGAAGACCTGTGTTGTGAACCAATCTAAACATTCTACCTGGAGCACGGTGAACCAAGGGCCCACGTGTCTGCTTGGGCCTAGGCAGCCTCAGCTAAGCTGGGTTTCGTCAAACCTCGTAAGATAAACGGGAAAAGCTAGGTCTTGCTCTTCCCTACCTGCTCAGTAAACTCCAGGGTTCCAGAGAGCAAGGCCCACCCAGATTCCCACAGCAGGCCAGACTGCACCAACTGGTCTCGCCTGTGCGTGTCCAGGCATGCTGACCGCACTGAGCTCATGGATTGGCCATGCCTGTTGACTGTGGTCTTAAGTTCTCTGAAAGCAGACCCTGCCTGCCTGTGATTAGTCAGAGGTGCTTGCCAAGGGGACCTGGGAGGAAACAAAGGACGGACAGGGAAGCTAGGAAGCCCAGGAAGGGTGTGTCACCTGGAAAGTGTCCTCAGCCTCCACCCACAGGGGCCTCTGCAGTGTGACTGACACCTCAGAGTTGTTGCCTGCGCAGACTGGGGTTTGTGTCGTCCCCTCCCCCACACGACCAATTAAGAACCCATCCCATGGAGGTAGAACAAACGATCCCCAGCACTGCTGGGTGTCTGGGCAAGTGATCAGAATGGATCCCAGCAGACGGCAGATAAGGAATGAAGGTGCTGATTCTTCCACAAAGACACCAACGTCAGCGAGGGCTCATACCAGGGTGTCGGTACTCCAGGCCCTGCTCTGACTTGTGTTCAAACCTTCCCTCAGCAGTCCTGATAAAATGCTGATGAATGGGCCCCAGAGTTTCCCTGCGGTGTCTGCCTGTCTGTGGATCCTTTCAGTCAGGACACGCCAACGGCTGAGAGGTGAGGCCTGAAAGGTCCTCAATTCTGAGCTTCCGGCCATCCATCTAATGCTTGACAAAGTGACATCAGGGGCCAGCGAGAGGGCTTTGAGGGTAAAAGTGCTTGCTGCCAAGCCTGACAAGCTGACAGCCCACATGGTAGAGGGAGAACCTATGCCCACAACTCGCCTGGCGCCTTCCACATGTAAATTAATGTAAATTGAGGCTTGATGGAGAAGGTGTTACATTGTTAACATCGAGGAAGGTAAAAATAACCAGATTCCTATGTTACGGTGAATGAGTCGGTTTTTAAGAGCTGGGCTGGGGTGTGGCCGGGTTGATGAAATGTTTGTGGAGCATTCTTGAGACCCTGAGTTGCATTCTCTGCACCAGATACAGCGGGGTCGCCCTGTGGTCCCAGCACTGGTAGCTGGGGGCAGGAAGATCAGAAATGTAAGTTCTCCTTGGCTATACATCAAGTTCAAGGCCAGCCTGGGCTACATGAGACTGCCTCAAAAAGAGCTGTAAAGATAGCTCAACCCCAGAGGAGCAAACCCCCGCCCAGGCTCTGTTTGTGCCCTGAATACGGGCAGCTGTCATGGGAAAGGCGTGCTGCCCTGGACGCCTATCACCAAGGTCTTCATAGACTCACGCAAGGGAAGAGGTCTCTCAACAATACACTAGCTGAATGATTTTCTAGCTGCTTCATTGAGAGCCAGGCGGTGGTTCACACCTTTAAGCCCAGCACTTGGAAGGCAGAGGCAAGATGATCCCTGTGAGTTCCAAGCCAGCCCGATCTCCATAGAAAGTTCCAGGCCAGCTGTGGCTACATAGAGAGACCCTGTCTCCAAATAAACAGCACAGCTTCACCGGGGCAGGGTTAATTTACTCCATCATTCTCGTTTTGAGCCTGCGGGCTCCGTGGATGTTAGTCTGTCCGCCGTGTTGTTTTCAGTGTAGACCCTTCCTGTCCTGCTAAACAGAAATTCTTAGCATCAGTCATTCCTCATTCCCCACAGATTCCAGCTTCTAAACAAACTGGATAAGGACGGGAACCTTCCTTCTTCCTCATACAAGAAACTAGCAGAAAGCCTCCCGGAAAGCCTGCGTAATCCACTGCACTGGAGCATCTCTGCCCTCCTGACTGCCAGGCTTGAGGAACAGCCATGTGTGTACCCGTGAAGTAGAAAGGGAAGGGGGGGGGGCTGATGATTCAGCCCTGGGTGCAGGCCTAGGGGATTTCCACAGCCATGCTCAGCCCCGAGGCAGGACTGTGTGGCTTTACTTCCTTTCAAGGTACCAAGGAACAATGCCTGGTGTCTCTCCGCTGAGGGCCACACCCCACAGTCAAGGTGGAGGCCCTTCAGAAATGTATTGACAACAGTACTAAGGGATCTTTATTCTTTCAGCCGAAGCAGGGAGGCCAGAAACCTTATCCACGAAACTCAAGGCACTTAAGTCAATTAAGAGTAATCACCCTGTGCATGGATCTGTTGTGTAAGAGTCTTGGCTAGCCTGTGGTCTTACTGAGTTGCTGCATTCAGTAAACACCTGTGAGTACCATGTCCCCTGGAGCATGAGCAATGCGTTTTCGGAGCATCTCGGGCCGCATTAGGAGGCTCTGTGGAGGCATTATCTCCTGCCCTCTTCAAATAGACTCCCATCTTTCCACCCATAAGCAGAAAAGGACCTCTACATGCTCACTGGCTGCCCGGCAAGCCTCTGGTGTGCCTGCCTGCCTCCCGCCCTCTCTCCCTCCCTCCCTCTCTCCCTCCCTCCCTCCCTCCTTCCCTTTGCAGGCCCACTTCCTGGAGATCTGCCACTGCCACCGCCTGGCACACTGGGGAGAAGTTCTCTGATGAGAGGGTGGGCGGTGACAGTAGAGGTTTGCACTCATAGCGTGTAGAGGGATTAGGGGACAGGCACTTTGCCACTTGGTTTTTCTTTCTTGGTTCCATAGGAGCCATGAAGGTGGATAATTCCCCAGGGAGGCAGAATCTGCAGCTATGTGGTCCTCACAGGCAGAAATGTTATTGTGTCAGCCACTCTCCTTGTTGCTGTGACAAAATACTTGACAAAACCAAATTAAGGGAAGGAAGGTTTATTTTGGCTCATAGGCACAGTCTGCCATGATGGGAAAAGAATGGCTGGGGAGCAGGTCGCATGGCTGGGGGGCAGCAGGTCACATGGCTGGGGGGCAGGTCACATGGCTGGGGGGCAGCAGGTCACATGGCTGGGGGGCTGCAGGGCACATGGCTGGGGGCAGGTCGCGTGGCTGGGGGGCAGCAGGTCACATGGCTGGGGGGGCTGCAGGTCACATGGCTGGGGGGCAGCAGGTCACATGGCTGGGGGCAGGTCACATGGCTGGGGGCAGGTCACATGGCTGGGGGGCAGGTCACATGGCTGGGGCGGCAGGTCACATGGCTGGGGGCAGCAGGTCACATGGCTGGGGGCAGGTCACATGGCTGGGGGCAGGTCACATGGCTGGGGGCAGCAGGTCACATGGCTGGGGGCAGGTCACATGGCTGGGGGCAGGTCACATGGCTGGGGGCAGGTCACATGGCTGGGGGGGTGAGCAGGTCACATGGCTGGGGGCAGCAGGTCACATGGCTGGGGGCAGGTCACATGGCTGGGGGGGTGAGCGGGGCAGGTCACATGGCTGGGGCAGGTCACATGGCTGGGGCAGGTGACATGGCACCCGTCAGGAGCAGAGAGCTGTCAGTGCTGATGCTTAGCTCACGTCCTCTTTTTAGTCAGTGTCCTACTCTGGAACAGTGTCGTCCACATTTCGGGGTGGGTCTTCGTACCCCAAGGCCATCTTACAGACCTGCCCAGAGGCTGTCTCTCGGGTAAGTTGGCGGTATCAGCCACCAGTTTCCAGTTTAGGTGAGCAGAGACAGACAGAGTGTCTAGCTTACTTTTCAAGGCAATGCAGGTGGAGCTTCAAACACCCATGACAGTGAGGACTTGGGGGCCTCCCATGGCTCACGCTCAAGAGTAAGACAGCTAACCAGATCCACGGACTGAGGCAGGCTTTGCTCATTCGTTCTGAGAGGAGACTGCCTCTGGAGAAGGCCAAAGACTAGCCAAGTGTCCTTCGCTAAATAATGATTCCCTCAGGTATGACCTGGATGACGTCAGCAGCCGAGTGGGCTTGGGGTAGCATAAAAAAGCACCACCAGTACCTAAGGAATGTTCTTAGATGGTGTGATAGCTTGAAAGGAAATGGCCCCAAAGGAAGGGGCACTATTAGGAGGTGTGGCTGTGTTGGAGGAAGTGTGTCACTGTGGGGGTGGGCCTTGAGGTCTTATATGCTCAAGCTACTCCCAGTGACACTGACCACTTCCTGCTGCCTTCTGATCAAGATGCCAGCATGCCACCATGCTTGCTGCCATGATAATGAACTGAACCTTTGAAACTTTAAGCCACCACTCCAAGTAAGTATTTGTTTTCCTTATAAGAGTTGCCGTGGTCATGGTGTCTTGTCACAGCAATAGAAACCCTAACTAAGACAGATAGCTAGCAATCAATTTTTTTTTTTTAATTGGTTTAATTCTTCTGGTTCGTCTAGTTTGGTGAAAACAACTAAGCTTAATCAAGTTCGTGGGTATTTTACAACATTTAAAGAATAAGTAAAAGCCACGCCTGTTTTCCTCCATCCATCCATCTATCCTCCTCTTCTCTACTACCCTTCTCTTTTTCTGAGTGAAAAATTATTAAGACAAAATAGGTCTAAACTGTAAACAGCGGTGTGATGAGCTGTAGAAATCAGATTTTTAAGAATTATTAAATTAGGAGCCATCTCTATGTGTTTTGAAATAAAAAAGGCACTGCTATTTTAGGTGTGACAGTGTCCAGAGACACAGAGGGAGGGAACACATTGCCTGCACAGAACAAAGCAAAGAATATTTGAACCTGAGGAAGCCAAGAGATGCCTAGAGGCTACTGTAGGTACAGATGCTGTGGAAATGTGTCTCTGTCTCAGGGGAGGTAGAGGCCGAGTGAGGAGGAAAGCCAAGAGACTCAGCCATTTGCAACAAGGGGCAGGAAGTAGTAGGCTTAGGTGGCCAGTCATAACACCAGACACAAATTAATCCAAGGATAGTTTTCATAATGGTGAGTGGCTCTGGAAGAATCTATAGACCGGACTCTTATAGTAAATGGAGGTTTGAGAACCTCTCATAGGCTAAATTCCCAATAGAGGTAAAAATTGTAAATACACATGCTATTCTAAAACACGGAATTCCTTTTCCTTGGAGCGTAGGAAGGGGCTTCTTTTTCATGTTTTAGAATGTTATTTTTGGGTTGGTAGGTGAATGTACATGCACATGCCGAGTCATGGGTGTGGAGGTCAGGGGACAGCCTGGAGGCATCTGTTCTCTCCACCATGTGGGTCCAGGGTTCCAGTTCACGTTGTCAGGGATGTCAGCCAGCGCCTTCCCCTGATGAGTCATCTTGGCAGCCCTGAAGAGTGCTTCTGATTGTGACATAAGGTGCAGAAGAGATGAACAAGAGAGGTTCATTCATTTGTCTACACAGAATAAAATCTTGAACTAGGAATGTAGTTGCCTAGCATGTGTGACACCCTGGGTTCAATAATCAGAACCAACTAACTAAACAACAAATAAATGAACCAATATTAAATCTCCCAAAGGACTAAAAGACGGGGAGGGGGGATAAGAAAAAGTAAAGAAAACAAAGCCAAATAAGTTACAAACCAACCCCACAAACTGGAAAAAATAATATTTATTACAGACATAGACCAAATATTTCTCTTTTTTCTTCTTCTTTCTTTCTTTTTCTTTTTTATTTGTTTGTTTTTTTTTTTTTTTTTTTTTTTTTTGAGACAGGGTTTCTCTGTGGCTTTGGAGCCTGTCCTGGAACTGGAACTAGCTCTGTAAACCAGGCTGGCCTCAGAACTCACAGAGACCCGCCTGCCTCTGCCTCCCGAGTGCTGGGATTAAAGGTATGAGCCACCCACACCCAGCTTAAATATTTCTAATGCAGAGATTTTGTAGGAATGGGAGAGACCAAGAGGAAAAATAAGCAGCCAAGGAAGCACAGTGAAAAATATTCAGATGTGTGAAAATATACTCTGCTTTATTCCAAGGAGAAGTGCCAATTCAAATCCCAAAATATCACGTATGAAACTGTGGAAGTTTGATGACATATTGTCCCACTAGGTCCTCCCCGATTGAAGGAAAAGCAGAAGAGGGATGGAGAGCAAATAAACAGAAGTAAAGACAGGCTGTTTCCCACCAGCACCCGTCACAGGCTTGTAGAACTCAGGGAGAGACACTCAGAATTTTCCAGGTGAGGAAACAATGGAGCTGGCCCAGTCCCTGCCCATCACCGGTTGGTGGCAGGAGGGAATTAACTCTCAAGCACTCCCGTCTACCCATCTCCCTCACCCTCGACACACAAGCCAAGCCTGCTTCTCGATGGCCAAGGAAAGCCCTGGGCAGTTGCCTCAGTTGTAGTAGAGCATGGTTGTCTAGGGCGTGGACAGGCCCAGGTGGTGTATTTCACATGCCCTCCCTTGATGAACCCTCAGAGACTAGACACTCAGCTATTGCTGATGAAAATGAAAACTGTGACAACTCCTGAGTTAACTGTGAGTACCAAGTGTGTGCTGGCCATTTGAGAGCCTCATTTGGATTCTTCTGGGGTTTGAGGTTTCTGTTGCATGTAACTGAATCCGGAGCTTTGTACATGCTACACATGTGTTCTATCACTGAGCTGCATCCCCAGACTAAAAAGAAACCTATGGAAAATTCTCCACTTACTTGGATAGATAGATAGGTAGGCAGATAGGTGGGTAGGGAGATAGATTAGAGAGAAGAATGATGGATAAATAGATGATAGATGAAAGAAAGAAAGGAAGAAAGGAAGGAAGAAATAAAGAAAGGAAGGAAGGAAGAAAGGAAGGAAGAAAGAAAGGAAGGAAGGAAGAAAGGAAGGAAGGAAGGTATTACTTTGGGGTCATGACCTGGCCCTCACAGACCAGGCTAGGCTGGCTGTGAGCCCCACGGATCTGCCCCAGGGATTTCTCTCCCTTCACTGATGTGATTATAAGTGTGTTTACCATGCCTGGCTTTGTTATGTGGGTTTTGGGGATTGAACCCAGGTCCTCACCCTTGTATGACAAACACTTTACCTACTGTGCTATCTTTCCAGCCACCAAAGGCAGACATTCTTCTTTTTAAAATATGCCTGTCTGTGGGTATGTGTACGTTAAGAGTTGTGACCACAGAGGCCAGAGGAGGGCACTGGATGTCCTGGAGCTTGAGTGACAGGCACTTGTGAGCCTGCCACCTGTGGCAGGTGCTAAGAACTTAACTCCAGCGTCAGAAAGAGCTGTAGGTGCTTGTAACTCTGTGCTTCTTCTCCAGCCCCCAAAGGCAACTATTCTTAAATGAGGTATTTCAGAATCGGTTGACGTTAAAAGACATCCTTTGTCCTCATTGCTCACTTCCTTTTAAAAATAGGTGTAAGGATGAGAAAGATACAGGATATTTACAGATACACACAGGGGAGTTAAATATATCAAGAACAATTGGTGATGCAAGAGACTGAGTGTATCTTTTCCATTGTGTGTATAGTATTTATTCTTGTTAGGCTGGAAAGCAGGTGTGGGACTCTATCCCGATGGGGGCTCATTTGAATCTGCCAGTAGAGAGGATCAAGGTGGGGTGTGACTTCTTAAAGAGTCACAAAGATCAGCAATGACAATAAATCAAGCTATAAATTACACAGGCTGTGAATGGTTACAGAGTTGGCTTAACAGATTACATAGGCGATTTCAGAGCTCTAGAACAATGGGTGAGTGGAGCAAATAGAATCCAAAATGTGCACACAAGTAGCTGGGGGATACAGAAGTAAAATATAACAATTGTATTTATGTCTTTAATCTTAAAATGAGTTCAGCTTCATTGATATTTGGTCTAAGTATTGACAACAGTAATTTGGTGCCATTCAAATAAATATGCGCCCAAGAGCTACTTGTATAAGATTAGTAAGCACACTGTAAAATTAAAAGTGCTTAGAAATTGCAATGCACATGCAGGAGAAAGCTGCGGTGCTGTGTGACTATCCCATCTGAGCTATCCTAGCTCTGTTAGTTTGTTTTCCCCCCGGTGTAACAAGTCACTCAGAAACAGACTGACTTACGGTAACCACCATTTCAGAAACATTGTTTCAAACCTGCACAAGGGTCACCCTTCCTGGAAAGGATCCCTGAAGAGGGAGGCTTGCGGGGCCAGGTGGATTATAAAGGGGCGTGGGCAGCAGGCACTGACTGGGTTCCAGTGTCTCAAGGAACTTACAGTAGAAGGAGAAACGTTTACTGTGGGGAACAATATAAACCAAAGTATTCTCGTGTTTCCCCACACAGGGCTCATAATCACACCACTTCCACACATAAACACACCACTTCCACACATAAACACACCACTTCCACACATAAACACACCACTTCCACACATAATCACACCACTTCCACGGTCCCACACATAATCACACCACTTCCACGGTCCCAGAGCCTCATCCTGGATTGTCTTAGGCTAATGTAGAAATCACAGGAAGTCCCAGCACATACCCACACTTTCATACCTGTCACCTCTCCTTATGTCTCTCAAAGGACTGGCCATTTCCTTCTCCTTTAAAAAAGAAAACTACCATGGCCTTTTCCCCCCTTATCTCTCTCTCATTCTCTAATAAAAATCATAGATTTGTAAATTTGAAATCCAGTAGACTGGAACAGAGAAAAAGGCTCTGATAAAAACGAAGGAAAGAATAAAGAGTGTGTCTGATTATTGGACAGAAAACACTCAATACCTCTGTGTAGGAGGCGGGGTGGGTAAGCTCAAGCATTAGAAGTAAGACAGACTTTAAAGAGATAATATACCAATGCAGTGGTTTGTGTGTGCGCGCGCGTGTGTGTGTAAAACAGTGTAGTTTGACTAATTTTAAATATGTTAGAGCTAAAATTCCTGCAAAAGTATACCAAAATATTAAAGCATATGGATTCTATAAGAAACCAACTTACTCCATTGAAGGCTTATAAATGGTACAATAGAGTAAAATCTAATGAGTAAAACCCTTTGAAATTTGACCATGATTTTGTGTGTGTTACTTTTTAACAAACAAAAGTAAGATTGCTGTAAAGCATTACTGGGAGAAAAATGAGAAATGACTATATTTTTAAGCAAATTGTTTTAGCCAAGTAGTTAAAAAAAAAAAAAATCAATCAGTAGTCTGTGTCCACACCCAGAGTTATTTTTGTTGTTTGATATAAAACAGAAAGCAAAGGCTTGCTGGTGGCACCCTGACATCCTCCACGTCCCTGCTGGTGCTTCTGGACTGTTGTGTAGCCAGCAACAGCTCTCCCTAAAATTTCACCTTGACGGCAAGTGAGGGTCACATCAGTGGAGTGTCACCCTGTAAAAATGTCTCCTCTAAGGCAGGTAACTATCATTGTCTTTAAAAAGTGTTCCTTCAGATAAGGGACTACTCAACGCTTATTTTTCTTCTCAGCTACACTTAATTTTTGTTGTTAAATTAATGGAGCTCTTAAATATGACAGTCTGTCTTTAATTAAAAAAAAAAAAAAACCTATTGCTGGTCCATATGTTTTCTAACAGAGACAGCATAAAACTCCCATGTGTTTAAACATACCATACTATACTTAGGACTGTGGTACACACACACACACACACACACACACACACACACACACACACACACACACATACCACAGAACACTATATCCATAGTAAATAACTAAACCATTGGGGTTGAGTTGGGGAGGATTTTTTTTTTTTCTTTTTTCTTTATTAAATAACAGCCACATTTGTTGAACAGGACATTTTGTTCTGTGTTTTGTTTTAGAGACAGGGATGGCCGCTGTATTTAGACTTTATATGGCCTGGGTTACCCGGCTCACAACAGAAACACCTGCGCCAAATTAATTTATTGTAGCACATTAATTATCTCATAGCTTCTATTTAGGCTGCAGCTGTTGCTATTATGTTAATAATAATTTTTATCATCACTGTATACAACAGGTTATGGAAAGAATAGAAATATCTCTTTGGGGGGGGCTTCCCCCTTGTCATTTCCATTTTTCAATGTCAGAAGGAAAGACTGGGAGAAAATCAGGCAAATTAAGCCCCCAAAGCACACTGTAATTTTCCATTTCTGAACGGATTTGTAAGAGAATGGCTGAGTGAAGTTAGCAGAGCATCGCCCCCCACACAAAGATGGCGCGTGCAGAATTTGTGAAAGCGAGGAAGGAAGAGGAAGGACAAGCAAGAGAGGACGGACACTGCAGTGCTGGGTGGGTGAGTGTTTGCAAGGGGGCGGGGAAGATGCTGCAGTCTTCATGAAATAAGAAGGTGGGGGAGAGAAAAGCAATACAAAGAGTGGGTCTCTCATTGTTTGTAAAATATAAACACAGATGAGTTCTGTCTGTGGTTGGTTCATGCCTTTCATTCAGCACAGCGGGGATGTTCTTAAGAAGTTGCCCTCTGCGAAATTTCACTAAATGGGAACCGTGGACCCTGCATGATGGGATTATAATCACACCAGCCACCCCTTTTACATATTTTTTTTGTTCAAGATCCAGTAAGACCCCCTGTTTTTAATATATATAAAGCGATAGACATTGATATGTCGATAAACTGAGGGTTCGCGCCACCCCCCCCCATAGCCTGGTGAACAAAAAACGAGTGTGCTATCCTCTCCTAGAGATCTCAATGGATTCAAAAACAATATGAAATTTTCGCTGCCTGCAGTCCCTGCAACAGCTCACCATGTTGCCTACTAACCAAAAGATCAAAAATTATCGATTTCATGGCGCTGTGTGCCCTGGAAAAGAAAAGCTACTTTAAAATTTGCATTGTTTAAGACATCATTTGGAAGGAAAGAATCACCCCCCCCCACACACACACCCCAAACACTTTGGGATGTGAAAAAGGCTTGTTTTCATCTCCTTCATGATTTGCTATAATTCCATTATTTTTAGCAGCTGGGGTCCAGAAATGATTTTTTTCCGACGAATTTAGGATTTTGCCGCAGTGTACATCTGCATTCCCAGAATCCTCCGGTAAGTTAATCCTTCTTTCGATGGGAAACGCCTTTAACCTTCTCGTGAATGAAATACCTGCAACCATTTTGAAATATTTAATAGAGGGACTGTGTGTGTGTGAGTGTATGCGTATGTGTCTGTGTATCTGTGCACGCGTGTGGAAAGGGGGGTAGGTGTGTCAAAGCATGCTTTCTTAGTCTTGCAACGATAAATGCTAAGAAGCGTATACCTCCACATCTTTGCTCGTCCCGTTGAGTCTCCGTAGCTTCCTCATCACAGTTTCCACGGCAGCCATGAGAAAGCACTTCTTCAGGAAGGTGAACCAAATAAGGCCTGGCGTGAAGCATGGTGCCAGCGTAACTAAAGGACCAGGCCACGGCCACCTCCATGGCCATCCCCTCCTGCCACCCTCACGAGCCCTCCTCCGCTCTGCAGTTGTACATGTGCTGGGAGCTTTGCCTGGTGACTGCAGAATCCGCCCAGTGGGTTACTAGACGGCTTCTGTGTGGGAGAATAAGCCACACAGTCTGAAGAGAGGTATTTACAACTGCTTAGCCTGTTCAGCTGGAAATTAACAAAAAGATGATACAACCCTGACACGTTGTCTTACAAATCAAAAGTCTGGATCCATAAATAGCCCACTTGACAAACGTAGAACTAAAAAGCCGATTGTGATATATATATATATATATATTTTTAATGGGTCTTCTTAGAGAATCAGTATCGGCAGTTTCTGAATGCGTGGAGTATTGCTACATTTCTGCTGGGAAAGGATTCTTCCTTCCCGGGGGAATCGGGATGGAATCCAGTGTGGACCACGCCCTAATTTCAGTTTGTCTTCCCATCACTTCTGCCTATTGTCACATAGCATTGACTCACAATTACAGCTTTACTTTAAATGAAGGCATTAATCAAGAGCATCAACCATCAGCTGCCCTCTAAGCAGGCTCATTGTTATAGGTGTGCAGTAAACATTTAAGTAATGGATCTAGGTCTGATAGAGCTTAGTATCCAAACGCAGAAGGACCAATGTTGGCTCTGTGTGTGTGCGTGTGCGTGTGCGTGTGCGTGTGCGTGTGTGTGTGTGTGTGTGTGTGTGTTTCAGTGAGTGTGCTCTAGGCTCAAATTCAGTGTGGCCAAAGCTTGTTCTGCCTGTGGCCCGGCTGCAGGACAATCGATCCTGAGTGTGTTGAACCAGCTGGAGATAGGCATTTGTCTGTCCCCATTGCTTGAAATTAATTTTTGTCAAACCCATTGGGTTGACTCTTGGGAGAAAGGGTGTAAGACAGAAAAAATAACTGTTTTTGTGAAATGTCTTATATAGGGTCAACTGTTTTTAGCAATTAAAGCAATTAATTTCATAAAACTGCATCACTTCTCAGCTGCTTG
Organism: Cricetiscus sungorus; assembly: GCA_030556225.1. Lineage (NCBI taxonomy): Eukaryota > Metazoa > Chordata > Mammalia > Rodentia > Cricetidae > Cricetiscus > Cricetiscus sungorus. The sequence continues at coordinate 37,777,981 of JANBXA010000642.1, forward strand.
CTTTATTTTCAGATTAGCTCAGAGAGGAGCACAATTCTTTATTCATTAGGTATTTTGACAATGTGTTTTTTTTTTCTGGTGTAATGACAGTATTTGTCTTAATTTCACAGAAGTTACTCATCTTTTTTATTTTTTTATTCTTTGGTACAAAATATGGAACGGTGTTGTTTTATGAGAAGCGAACACAAATCCCGAGCAATTTTAAAATCAGCTAATGAGTCTTGAGGCTAGTCAGCTGGTTATTTCTCTAGCGGCTTACACCGGATGAGACGGGCAGCACTCCGCATTGCCGCACGCTCACTCCACCCTCTCTCTGAAGCATGCTTCGTGTGAATTGTCCAGAGGAACTGAGACTTTTAATTCTAAGCCGGGACTAGAAGACCCCAGTTTTATGCTTCCTGTTGGCATCTGGCTAGAGAGAAATACAAATATAAGGGAGGCTTTATCTTTAAGATCTTTCAATGGTGAACAGACATTTAATGGGTTTTAATAGTGTGTCTCTTTCTTTCTTCCTTCTTTTTTTTTTTTATAGTAAAACTCGAACACAGAAAAAGCAATGTGTAAAAATAAGAAAAGAGGGTAATCCTCTGAAATCAGCGATCTAATTTTAAGAGCAGGATTTTAATCCAGTTGACCAAATACTTTAACTCTGCCTCTGAGAATGAAAATTTGGTTGGTAGCTGCAACCAGCACTGGCACTCTGATAAAATACCTTTTCCTGCCCATCTCTCTGAGTTATGGCAGGCCAAAGCACTTCAGCCTGCAGCGGCGTTTACTGTCCGGAAATCCTAGCAGAGATACAGAGGGGAAAGGTCTAGACAATGGTCCTCACAGAGCTACGGTGATGTATCTTTAAGATAGAAAAACGAGTCATTTAAAAAATAAGCTGGCCCTACAGCCTTAGCCCTGGCTCAGTGGCTGGACAGGCTTCCTGCCAGTACCTGTACATAAGGGCCTATTGTTTGCTTGCGTTAATTACAGTGCTGGGATGAACGAAGGCAGGGGGACGACTTTCACTGCTGCCATTGTTTGGGAGGAGACAAGCACAGGATAATAGACTCGGAGACAGCCAACCCACCCCAACTGCTTCAGTTACGACCAGCGCCAGCCGTGCAGGCAACAATGGGGCCATTTCCAAGAGATGACCCAACTTCAGCCTATTGTAATGACTCAGATAAAATGCTCTCGAAGGATACAAAATTAGCTTTGAAAAATCGGGAGTTTCTCAAACCATACAATAAAATTGCAGTCCCTGGGGAAAAGTCCCCACCTCTCCAAGTGAGACGGGATTTCTAGGAACCAGGCTGGTGAACAGTGTCGTGGAGGGGGACCACCTGTTTGTTGCCATGACCTCCTGGGGTAGGGAGGGGAGGTGGCTGAGCCCTGGGGATCCCTGGGGGGGGGTGTTCAGGAGGCGCCGCAGGAAGCGGGAGCGGACGCTCCGGCAGACAGTGAACTGTGGTGGGGTCGAATCGCAACTCGGGGACGTGGTGGCGTCCGGAACGCCGGGGAAGAGCCGGGTTCGGGACTCGAACTGGCGCGCTCCGGGGGCCGCGCTCCACCCGGCCCGCAGCGGCGGCCCGCACGGCTCCCTTCAGCTTCCAGTGGAGCGGCGTCGGGACGCCCCGCCCCGCCCCGGCCGGCCCCTCCCGGCAGCGCATGCGCGGAGCGGCCCGGGCCGGCGGGGACTACTTTCCGCGCCCCGCCCGCGCCCCGCCCCTCGTCCTCGCGCGGCGGAACGCTCCGCGCCGGCGGCGGCGGAAGGACACGGGGCCCGCGCCGCTTATAAAGCGCTCCTTGTGCGGCGCCATCTTAAGCCCTCGCTCGGTGGCGGCCGCGTCAGCTCGAACCTTGCGCGCAGCCCGCGGCCCGGGGAGGCGGAGGCGGAGACGGGGACGGAGCACGGCGGGCGCCGAGCCGGCAGCTCAGGAGGCCGAGGCCGAGCGCACGGCCCCGAGGTGCGGCGCCGCGGAGGGCCGGCCCCGGCCGCGCCAGCGGGAAACTTGGCGGGCCGGGTGGCGGCGGGAGGCCGCGGGGCGCGCGGGCCGGGCCGGGTTCGGGGCCCGGGCCGGGTTCGGGGCCGGGGCCGGGGCGGCGGGAGCCCGGGTGGACGGCCGGCCGCCGTGGGGGTGGGGACCGCGGTTCGCGTCCCGGCCGGGGCTGCGGCGGGGGCGGGGTGGGCGGGGGCTCCGCCTCCGTGGCCCGCGGAGACGGAGACGGGGGTGCGGGCGCCCCGCGCACAGGGGACGCCGGGCTGGCGCGCGGCGCCTCCCTCCCTCCTCCCTCCGCCTTCCTTCCGTCCTGGGGGAAGTGTAGATCCTTTTTCTTTTTCTTCCTCTCCCCCCTCCTCCCCTTTGCAACGACCTGACTGTGTGAGTTTGAATCCAAACAACTTTCAGCGGCGGAGTCGCCAAACTCTCGGGGGCAGCGGGCGGGGCGCGCCGCGAGTGCGTCCTCGGGGGGTGGCGCCCTGGGCGCGCGTGGGGTCGCGGGCAGCGGGGCCGAGACCCCCGCCCTGGCGGGAGTGTGGGGTCGCGGGCGAGCGACGGGCTCTCCTGGGGGCGGGGAGGGGAGCGCAGGGCTCGGCAGCCCGGGCCAGGGGCGGGCGGGCCCTCCGCCGAGTGTGGGGTCCGCTCGGACCGTGCTTCCTTGCTCTCGCGGCGACGTGGTCCGCGCGTGCTGTGCTTGGGGGCCGGACTGAAGTTGGGTGCCCGGGCGGCGGGGCAGCTTTGTCTGGGCCCGGGGCCGCAGACATCTGTGGGCTCCCCCCTCCCCCCCACCGCGGCCCGAGCGCTGAATGGAGAGTGGCTGGGCTGCTGGTATGCGGAGGTCGGCGAGAGGAAATCGAGGAGTGGTTTTAGTGAAACGAGAGCTTTGTGCCGTGAATAATGGTGGCTTAGACCAGACAGCAGGCTGGAGAGACGGCAGCTTTGCCTTTGATTAAAGTCTGCCTCATGTTTTTTCACGTGTGCAGCGTTTTGTCTGGGGCTTAGGGAGCCGGTTCACCATTTGCTTGTGGCTTGCAGACGTCTCGGTGCAGACTCTTCTCGTCCCAGGAAAGAGGGAATACAGCTTGCACTGCTCGTTTCTGATTTAATAATGTTGCCTAAGCTTGTGGCTTTTGCATCTCGATGTGTTGGGCCCGAACTTTATTTGAATTAAGGCCGCTGTTACATTTAGTTCACTTTTGTTTGCCTTTAAATGTTCAGAAATCCCCGAATTAAAAAGAAGTGAGTACCCCCCAAGGTTTGAGAGCCCCCCTTTGGCAGCAGACAGCACTGGTGATGGCCGTTCTGTGACCCAACCTTTGTCCTGAAGGCCGAGTCTGAACAAGTGGTGGCAGGGGAAGCTGGAAACGAGTTGCTAGCACCAGACCTTCCCAGACAGAAGTCCTTGAGGAAGCAGGATGCCTGCAAAGCTTCGCTTGCTTGGGTCGCAGGAGGACCAGCCTCAAATAGGGTAGCCTGGAGTGGTGCGCAGGTGTCAATACTGACTCGTGGAATTGTCTAGAGCAGCGGTTCTCAGCCTTCCTAATACAGTTCCTTGTGTTGATCACCAAAAATGTAATTATTTTCGTTGCTGTTTCATAACTAATTTTGCTACTGCTATGAATCATAATGTAAATAAGTATCTGTTTTCCGATGGTCTTAGGTGTTCCTTGTGAAAGGGTCATTCGACCTCCAGGTTGAAAAGCACTGGCCTGGAGAATGTATATTTAGGTATTAAATGTCTCCTGAGGAGTAGCTGTCTACTTCTGTAGTCATGGTGTGGATAGAAGTTGTTGGGAATGAAGCTTTAGCACTGGTTTCAGAATGCCACTCCCAAGGTGGGGGGCAAGGAGGCAAGTACCTCGGGGTGTGCTCGAAAGCACTGGTGGCCTTCTTCAAGTGAGTGCAGGGCAGAGACCAGAGCCTGTGCACACTGGGGGCGGGGAATTTGGACAGCGCCAGTAGATCAGGAAAATTGTGGTGTTTAGGGGAGGCAGTGGTCTGGGCCCATCACTTGGGTGCGCAGGTGGTAAATTTTTAGTGTGTTTGGGACTTGGTCAGAAGTGGGACACACTTGTAATGAACAGTGCTCACAACTTGTTTGTAGAAAACGATGCAAATGTTAACTTTTTTTGTGTGTGGTGTCAGACCTGTGGAGGCACCCCCTGCCCTCTCTGAAAGGACACAGCTTAGAGACAAGTCAGCCCTTGAGAGGCGGCAGAGGGTGTGACCCGTAGATCACTAACGGGTGAGATGAGTACCGCCTGTGGTGTGAGCGTCAGAAGCGTGCTCTGCAGAGAGGCCCTTGTCCCCTTGCTCACCTACGAAACGTTCCCTGTTTAAGCACAGCACCACTGGGCTGGGAACGCAGGTTTAGTTACCTGCTGGTGTAGAACTTGGGAGAAAACATGTCGTCTTCCTGGGTAGAAAAGCCTTTAAAGGGGAGTAGGCCTCAGGGCTTAGCCACCTTTTTGGACTTAGTTGTGGTGTCTCCTAAGACATTTCCCAGTTTCACTGAGGCCGCAGTGCTGTGGTCATGCTGAGCGCCCTCCGGTGGACAGAACACAGGCCATGATTCCTCTCGCTCCAGCGAGAGCCAGCGGTGCAGTACAGCCTTGAGGGGCGCCCCCCACCCCAGGAGACCCGGCAGCCAGTGTGTAGGGCACCTCTGCTTACCAAGCCCCCAGTGCCCCACGGGGTAAAGGCCACGTCGATGACTTCTTAGGGGCGAGGATTGTAGGGAGTGGCTAATGAGGACTGTCGGGTGGGCTGCGTTCTCCTGTGGACTAGGAACAGCACCCGTGCCAGGATTGTCTGCAGTTGGTCAGGCTCATGGCTCGGGCCTGTAGACAGGCCTTCCTCAAAGCTTCAGATCACACCCAGAAGAGGAAAGCCCACTCCAAAGTAGGTTTTGAAGTGAAATGTCAATTTATGAAGGATTTTTGAGAGTTTGGATTGTGTTTTTGGATTCTGCTTTCCAGAAACTGCTGAAATGAATAGAATGGTGACCCTCCTAGCTGTCAGGACAAGTTTCTTGCATTGAGGGTGTTGTACTGTCACACTTGAATGTGACTTTTTTAATTACATTTTTATTTTTGAAATAAGTATCATTTCCCCTTTCCTCCATATCCTTCTCACTTTCATTGAAATTCAGGGTCTATGTTTTCATTAACTGCTGTTAGACACACACCCTCATACTCACACACTCACACTCACTCACATACACTCACACTCACATACACTCAGACACTCACACTCACTCACACTTACATGCTCAATACACACTCACACTCACATGCTCACTCTCACACCCACACACTCAAATACACTCACACACACTCAAACTCACATGCTCAACACACTCACACTCACTCACATGCTCACACTCACCACACGCTCAAATACACTCACACTCTCACTCACACACTTTCACACTCATACCCACACACTCACATGCTCACTCTCACACCCACACACACTCACACTCTCACACTCGATCACTCACACCCCCACTCACACTCACACACACTCCTAACTACAGCCTGCTGTCTGTGTGGTGCTCTCAGGGCTGACATCTGGTACTGGGTAACTGTCTAGTGTGCTCTTCCCCAGGGAAGGCTTCCTCCCACTCAGTGCTCCTTGGTTGCCTCTAGTCCCTTGTTATACTGCCAAGGCCTCGGGGTCTGCCACCTCCCCCACTGTAGCATGTCCACGCTCTATTAACTACCTAAAAACCTACACTACACATGCGCACATAAACATACATATATATACACAGTTTAAACACAGTTCCCTCATCTGGACTAAGTGCTCCCTTCAAAAACCAAAGCTTATCTAACAAAACCCCAGTGTTAGGCACGAGAAGCCCTCTTGTGAGTTGCTGGCCAGATCTTTCTAGTAGACTCCCGAACATACACCTGTTGCTGTTAACCTTGGTTGTCCCTCAGATGTGGAAGGTAAGCCCCCGGCTGTGACTGACCTGGATACCTTCCACCAGAGGACCAGCTTTCATGGAACAGACACAAGTAACAAGTTCACAGAGGAGGGGAGGCTGGAGGCAGCCAGCAGTACCCAGCTATGATGCCATCGAGCCAACAATGACCATGGCATGGTGAGCCCTAAGGGTACGGAAGTGCAATTGCCTGCTTGGTAACCAGCAGCTAGCGCTCTAACTGGACTTAAGGCTGGTTCAACAAGAAGAGGCATGCTGGTACAGAAAATGTAGCCAGCCACCCAGGCCGATAATGCCCTCGTGGTCTTGGAGGATGCAGTTTGTGTCCAGCTCTTCCTGACGGGCTTAAGTCTCCAAACTCACTTGTGTTAGGCACCTACATGCAGGACAGACCCCACAGATGCCATGTATGCATGGTCTGTCGGCCTCACTCAGCTTATTTAAACCGTTTCCTGCTTTCACTGGAAGCCTGAGCCTCTCAGCTGGTGTAGTACTAGGCTCATTCCAAACTTAGAAGCAGTGTTGTGATGGGGGTCGGCTAAGTGTGTTTTATGTTAGCAGTGCATCGTCCCTCTTGGTCAGTTTGTTGGGGGAGCGGTTAATGTATCAGTACAGGTTCAGTCTTTTACTGCTAGCTGGGTACTTACTCCACTTTGTAAAGTGGTCTTTGTTTAAATGGCAGATTCTTGCTGGAATAAATACATTTAAGCTGGTGTTCAAAAGTATTATTGGCCTGAGCCTGGTGGGGCTCACCCTAATCCAGCACAAAAGCCTGAGGCAGGAGGATTCTTGTGCATCTCAGGGCAGCCTGCAGTACAGGATGAGACCATCTCAAAACAAATGTCAAGGTACCATCTGAATGTGGTGTTGTGGTTTTTAATACAACATGGATCTGTGCCTCTTTCCTAGGAAACTCAGCCTGAGGCGCCCAACCCATCCCAAGGTCCCCTGCATCTTCATGGAGCTACGGGGAAGGGTTGTCTGCTTTCCTGAGACAGGCTCTCCCTATGTGGTCCAGGTTGGCCTGGACTGGGTTTTGTGTTGCTGGGTTGCGTGTGTGCACCACCACCCCTGGCTAGTGTGTCTGTGGTACCCCGTTTTCCTAGTTGTGTGTCAGCATTGGTTCAGGAGGCCCTTCTGTCCCATTTCCTATCATAACAGTAATTTTGCTAGTGTTATGAACTGCAATGTGAATATCTGCTGTTCAATGGTGTTAGGAGGCCCCTGGGAAAGGATGGATAACTAACTCAAAGAGGTTGAGACCCGCAGGCTGAGAACCACTGGGAAGCTGCCTTTCCATGTTTTCTTTGTTTTTCTTTTTTGAGATTTAACTCATTTCTGGGTTGATTTTTCTTTTTTAAAGCAAATCTACAACAGATATGTGTAACAGTTTTAAAAATAGTATGATTTATGACCTTTGAGTATGTTCTTAACTCTTCACATGACAGACCTTTTTCTGGTCAGCAGATTTGACAGCTGGTTGTTGGTCTGAAGGGGAAGGAAAAGCACAAAAGCAGGAGTTAGGGCCAGCATAAAGGTGTACCACTGGGGCTCTGCGGCAGGAGCTGCAGGGGTGGGCGGTATGTCCCTGTAAGTGCATATGTGCTTACGGGTACCAGCTGCGAAAGATGTGAGGAAGGCAGAGTTCGCTGTGATTCCTGGGAGTGCAGTTTGAAGATCTTAAGTTTAGGTTGGAGTAAGAATTGGTTACACGCAGGGTGGTGGCTTCCAACAGCAAAGTGCTTCCAACATTCCCTTAACATGGAGGACGCCAGTGAGAGCCATCCATGTTCAGAACTAGGGGACATGGGCACAGGGTTTCTTGAACTTTTTTTTTTTTTAATGCTATACACAAAGCTTTGTTTTTGTGCCAGTGAAAAGACTGCACAACATTAAATACAGTATTAAATGCCATTAAGTTTCATTTAGATGCAGAAATAGAAGCAGGTATTAGGGGACAGTGTGCTGATAAATAGATTCATACGCTTAATGTCTTACTACTTTAGGATTTTAACGCAGCCATTTTGTGAGTCCATGTCTGATAATTATCTGCTAGAGACCTTTGTCGCCTACTTTTAATTGTGTTGTTATAGTTCTTGGGTCCTGAAGCAGAGCTCCCGACAGTGTCTGTCTGATGCTGTTTTCACTAGGACGCTGCAGTTGGAAGTCTGGAATACCAGAAGAGCAGCAGACACTGGGGCGAATCAGGACTGTTAACATGGTGGTGTTGCTGCAAAGTAAAGCCCCGAAGTCCTGCCAGAGCTATAGTTAAGAACGTGGTGGAGTGGGGGGCTGCGGGGGTGGCTCAGAGGTTAAGAGCACTGGCTGCCCTTCCAGATCCCGAGTTCAGTTCCCAGCACCCACATGGTGGTGGCTCACAGCCATCTGTAACGAGATCTGGTGCCCTCTTCTGGCAGAGCACTACATATATAATAAAGAAAGAAAGAAAGAAATAGAAAAGAAAGTGGTGGCTCACTTTTGTATCCTAGCACTGTGGGGCTGAGGGAGTAGGGTGCTGTGATCTGTAGCAGGAGGAGTTGGTCTTCTGAAGGGGGAGTGCTGGTTAGCGCCCCATGGACGTTGGGCCTTGGGTTCTTTATTGCCGTTCTATCCCAGGGCGTGTTTCTCTGTGAATTTCTCCGAAAAGACTTTGATAGCTACCCTTCTCTCCTCAGCTACGGGCACGGCTGGAACCCGTGACTCATCAGTCCATTTACTCTGTGGACGCGGCCCTTCTTCCCCCTGCCTGGGGGTGGGTCACCTGCTTCCCCGAGGCTCTCACTTGGGGTGTAACCCCCCCCCAACCTACTTTGTGCCCTTGAACCCAAGGGCCTTGCTCCTTATTGATTACTTGGGCTCATTCTGTCAGACTCTAAACTTTTATATGATAACTTCAAATAATACGCGTCACTTCCCCTGATGGCCTTCATGTTTCAGGTGTCCGCCAGGATTGCTTCCTCCTCCCAGAGCTCTTGTCTCAGACTGTCTCCTTTAGGCCTGCCACAGTTCCTGGTGATAACAGGACCCATCACAACTGTCAACTCACACACGGTCTAGCTTTGAATTGTTCCATTGGGTAACTCCAAAGAAAACGACTTTTAGGTCAATTACTTTTACTGTGTAAGTCAGCCACCCCTAACCCAAGGAAGACTCTGATATATTTTGGTTTATGTTCTGACAAAAACTTGTTCATGGTGTTGTGTTTGGGCATTTTTGTCCTCTCAGTTCCCTTACTTCTTCTAGTAATCTTGTTTTCTATCTCAGTTCAGCCACACATTGCTCAGAACTTTGCCCTGCCTATCTCATCTGAGGCACGCAGTGAATTCCTGTAGTGAATCAGTCCTCGCCTTGACAGTCTGGGCCCCACAGCCACTGCTGCCCATGGCCAGCGCCCCCGCCCCCAACCTTCATGTGACGCTCGACTCTTCCCTTTCACCCGACCCCTGCGTCGCCTCCTCTGCCCCTCACCAGTGTTCTTGCTCCTTTGCTGCTAAGAATAATGAGTAGTGGGAAGAAGAGACTCCAGGGACTGCCCTCTGCGACAGGCCTCCCTCCTTCCCTGCAGAGCTGCTGATTGTGGATGTGGTCAGAACAAGGGCACAGGGCTCGCCCTGTCCTGCCCTGCTTCCCCAGGCCTGCCTGGCTCTGTGTTTACAGACAGATGTGCTGTGATTTATACTGTGAGTGATGTTTTAAATGTCCCCTTCCTTTAAAGGGGCCTTGTTAACACATTTGGGGCCTCCTCCAGTTCCTGTACCATTAGCCCGGTTGCTGCAGTTGCTGGGAGGTTTTGCACTGGATTTGTACGTCTGCACACCCGGCCAGCTTTCCACATCCTCGACTGTTAGCTCCTTGACTTGCCCTCGACTCTGACCTGAGTTGGAGCAGCTGAGCTGAAGGGATAGACCTTGAACCTTCCTGTTTGGTTCGTACTCACAAACAGGCTGTAATAGACACTGTGATGTGCAGGTGCATGCCTTGGTTTCTCTCCGCTGTAAACTCTTAGTTTGCCACCATGGTGCATTTGTAAGAAGCAGCCCAAGCAGTGAATTGGAAACGAACCTGGCTGTTCCTATTTTCACTGCCTGGGCTGTCTGTGGCTTCTGTGGTGTGTCTGACCTCCCTGCGAGCCTCATCCACTGCCCTCTCAAGTGCTTACACCATTGAGTCGTGTCCAGCCATAGCCATGCCCCCTTAGTCTTGGCATTCACATTGTGAAGGCCTTTTCCTCCCCTGTTCCCCTTCAGTGCTGTAGCCGGAGGTGGTGCAGCTCCTGGGCAGAACACAGGGCTTTAACTCCGCTGACGTAGCATTGGCTCCTGCATTGATCATGCTGTCTGCCTGGTCTCCACGTGTGGTTCTGAAAGGGTGGTGGAGCACTGTATGTCCCGGGCCTCGGCACCGATTACTCTGCTCCTACAGGCTGCCTGTTTCCTCAGTCCTTCTGGTCCCAGCTTGAAGGCTTCCCTTCAGAAAACCTGGCAGCCTGTTAGCCTCCTGGCATGTTACTGAAACGTGTGCTAAATAAATGAAGGGGTCTATGTGTTAAATCATGGCGCTTGTGTCGTGAAACTGCTCGTTTGTATAACAATTGGGCAAATTGAGAAAATAAAGCACCAGTGGGCTATTCATGTGTACTCCAAGAAACAACTCATTTGCTGGTGTTTTGGGACTCAAAATAGAACAAAGATGAGGTACTGTCCTTGAAGTTCTTTGCATCAAAATAATAAAATGCAGTTGCGTTCTCACTGAAAATCTCTGTTCTCTGTAATACTCCAAATACCACGCACTTCAGAGCTGTAAGGCTTGGCTGCTCCGAAAGTCAGCCTGCCAGACAATGAAATGTCAGTCCTACTTGCCGCTGCTGGGGCCTGGGAGCAGCTGCTGCCCGGGGTCTCCTGCTAGGGTTGTCCGTCCTTCCTTCCTTCCTTCCTTCCTTCCTTCCTTCCTTCCTTCCTTCCTTCCTTCCTTCCTTGCGCCCTTTGAGTGCTTTTCAATCTTGGTTATTGCTACCTGATGTTGTTCTTGCAGTTTGGACTCTGGTGGTTGGTGTTTACTGACCCTTAAGGGTTGTGGCGTCAGTGTCCCATGTGGCACTTTAAAAGTGCCGTGCAGGGCGCTGTGTCAGCCCCTCCTGGCTTCCCCAGTCCTTGGTCAGCAAGCACACAAGGGATCCCCGAGAGTGTACGGGGACACACTTGCGGGTCCTTCTGGCCTTTAAAGGTGTTAGAAGTCTTACATTATTGAACCTCAGTTCTGATTCATTACATACTGGCCTTGATAGCCTGAAATATTTTTCCCAGATAAAAGCTGTGGCATTCATAGATCATTTTGTCCTGTTGTTCACAGAACCTGTTTTGAAAGTTCATATGAAAACAACTAAGAGATGGCCTTTTTAGTGGCCTATTAACCAACTTAAAATTAAAAACCCTTTCTGTTCAGTTTTTCTTGCTTTGGCTTGATCTGCGTAATGAAAAGGTAATTCACTTATTGTTGTCAGTGCTGATGTGTGGTACTGTGAGCAGATGCAGACATCCCTGGATGTGAGCCCGGAGCGGAAGAAGGGCTGGAAGCAGAATGGAGTGTGAAGGGGGACTGGGGCTCTGTGGGTGCAGAGCCACGGCCTTAGTGTGCTGCCCGTGGTCTCTCAGTACAGGAGAGTGCAACGGCTTAGTCTTTGATAGCACACTAGTCCCTTGAGCTTAGTATGTGCTGGGCGCTTTGCAGCCTTGGCTAGGGACTGGAGGCAGTTTGAGCCTTCCCGGAGTTCATGCCTTGAAGTCTTGAAGCAAGCCAGAGTTGTGAGTTGTTTGATGGGGAAGAGAAACTTGTAACAAGTACAGGGGAGGAAGGTTTTTCTTCAGGGAGGGAAATCTCTTATGGAGTCCTGCATTAATTAATTCTGCCGTAGTCTAAGAGGGAGCCAGCTTGAAATGCAGCACTCCCTTTCTTGGGCATGCTTAGAGCTGCATGGTGGCACCACTCACCACCCAGAAGCACTGGGCCAAGGGGCTTAGCGGCAGCTACTCTGACGCTCTGGAGGAGCCAGACAGAAACTGAGCTGACAAGGCCGAGCGAGCACTTGGCTCAGCCACAGACAGGCCGCGGTTGGAAGAAGGGTTCATTAGTTTGTAGACACACTTGGTTACATCAGTAAGATGACCCCCCAGAGAGAATACAGTTTTTACTTCATTTTCAGCAGCTTTTGTCTGAGGCAAGATAGTAAGTAGAATGGTTTCCACATCTACAGAGTCCACTTGGTTAGGCGGCTTAGCGTTTAGACTTTGAGTGCTGCAGCTCAGTATTTGGACGAGTACCATCTTATTCTACTTTGATTACAGTTACTCTGTGTATGCGTGCACACATGAGCTACACTGTTTTCAATTTGTCTATATTGGTTCTGCAGGTTATGCAAGACATTTTGGGTACTTGGTAATATAGGAGACTGGGTGTGGGGTAGTCTCACTCTTTGATGACTGTGTAACCACTTTCCTGGCCTACCTTGTTTGTTTTCTGTCTTGCAGCCCCTCCTCCCTGTGAACTCTGGGGTGCAGGGAGTGGCTGACTTGGACCTGCTCAGCCAGGCTTCCCTAATCCCAGGAACTCTGACTCACAGTACTCCTGCTCAGTGCTTCCTGGTCCACTCTGCCTTTTGTTCTGCATTTGTATTGACTCCCAGGCTGTTCACAGCTCCCTGGTTGTTAAACTGGTCCCCATTTACTACCTTTTTCATACCAGGTGTATTCCTTCCAAGACGCCTTCTTCACTTCTGAGATGCTTTGCCCTGCCCTCCTCTTTGCCTAGTGCTGCCGCCCAGGAGCCCCAGGCACCACCCTGGGGTGGCTTTGCATCTCTTGCTCTCCCTTCCCTTGTTGGGTGGGGAGGTGTGGGGGGAGGGGAGAAACGTGGCCAAAAATATTGTCTGAGAGCATCCTTTAATACAGAAATGGAGGCATTACTAGCTATATGACCTTGACTTCTGAGACCGATAATGTGACACCAGTAACAGACTACTTAAAGTTAAATTAAAGTGTAGATTTGGTTTCGTTAACGTAGCTTACAGCCTTTGCTTGACTATGCGAGTGGAATGCCCCTGGTAAGTCCTCCAGCCGGGTGAGGGTTTCATTACAGCGGTAACTGCGGTAAATGCGCTTCTAACAAGTTTGGGGAGCCCTGTCGGGTGTGGTTGCTTCCACCTTTCTGACTGGTTGTCTGAGGCAAGCAAAAGGGCTAACTGGGCTCATTGTCCTCATTTCCATTTTTTCCTTTGAAGTGTTTCTTATAAAGATTCCCTTTTCCTGCTCATTGTGTGCTGTTGGGTTTTTGCCTTTAATCATGTTTCCAGTATGCTATTTTTAAAATTACCATGTAGGTAGTGGTACACTGCCTAGAATTTAACTAGAATGTATAATGTATGAGGGTGTGCATACGTCCTTTATGCTTTTTGTTAGGGCTTCAATTTTAACACATACTTTATAACTACTTTAGTGTGATTTTTTTTACTTTTTCATTGTGTTTGCTGGAATGTGGGTGTGGTTTTAGTGCCACAAGGTGCAAGTGAAGATGCCTTTACTGTGACAAGCCAGATTTTCTAGTATCTAGTCAAGTGGTCCAGCTCCTCCTGAGCGGTTGGAAAACCTGCTGTCCTGTGTGGGCGTTGTTTGCTTTGCTGTATCATCTTGTCCATAGGGAAATGAGACTACATTGTTAGTGCTACAGGAATGTGAGCATGTAAAGCCTAAGGACACCCCGCTATGAGCTCTGGGAGGCTCATAGAGCAGGGCGGGGCAGGTGTTGGAGTGGCTTCCCTAAATCAGCTTCAGGGATAAATAAAGAAAATCAGACTAACATTTGTTTTAAGTACATTGAAGTAACCAGGTTAGAGAGAGATGGTATGCGCGTCTCTAACCAAAAAACAGACTCTTGTTCTGAAGGAAAATATTTTTTGCGTATAATTGTGGTGGCCATTTTTTATTTTATTGAAGCTGAGTTTTCTATTCAGTGTCATTAGACTATAAAAACACAGTTAATGGGCATAAATGCCTCGGGAGTATTTATAGGTGTTGTCAAATTTAGACATGCAGTTACTTATGATGTTGAGAGAGGTGGATTTTTTTAGGATGGCCCCATTTTAAGAATCCTAGAAATACAAAGTTTCAAAATAACATCGGGCTTTAATTTTTATTTAAATGCTAATACCTACTCCCCCCCCCCACTAGTTTGGTTCTATGTAAGGTGCCGGGCATACGGTAACAAAGCACCCGTGCACTCACCGTCCAATAGCAAGCATTTTGTAGTTGACGGTTTTCTGTATCTGACTTGTAAAATGAAAACTAAACCCTGCTAAAGAACTGGCGTTGTTCTGTGTAAGTGACACGTGTGATGAGTGAGGCTGCTGTGGGAAGGCGGGAAGGCGGGAAGGCGGCAGGCGCCTTTACCCATGGAGCCATCCTGTCAGCCCAAGCCTACTTTCTCTTTCTCTCTTTTATAAAATAAAAGCATGTTTTTAATAATATCTATGAAAGACCCTTGAAATTTTTCTTGGTCTGAAGGGTTTGTACTATCTTGGACTCATTGGTGAGGCTGATTGTAAATGCAAAGTCACAGTGTAAAGCTGAAGTGTGTGAGCAGTGCTCCTAAATGTGCATATTCAAAGAGCTTGTCAGGTATAGTGCATGTGCATGCTCATAAAATTAAAGGTGCCACAGTGACAGCCTACAACGCAGACTTGTGGCATAGACAAGACAGCAAGAGTAGGTTTAAACCAGACTGCACCCTGTTACTGCACTGGGGTCAGGGCAGGCGGGGATAGCTGCTAAGGCGGGCTGGGATCATAGTTGACCATGGCAAGCCCTTGGAGTGGACAGCTTGTGTGTGTTGCCTTCTGTGAACCTGCTGTTAACTCACATTCTGTCACTTTTTGGAGCCATGTTGATTGATGATCAATCAGTGTTATTAATCAAAGGCTTAGCTGTTCTTTTATCTTTTAAAACCCACAGTGCTACGTCTCTGTCATTGGAATTGGTTAAGATGTTCATTGTGTCCTGGTGTTAGAACTAAACTAGCAAGTGAGGAGGGACTAACAAAATTTCAAGAGTTGGAGGTAGGATTCCGTTCGACTCCGAACATTCACCGCAGTACAGGTGTTTATAGTTTTATAACGGTTGACATGTGAGGTTTTATTTGAGAAAATACTTAGCTATTCCTAATTGTAGGATTGATGTTACAGAAATGGCCAAAAACCGGTCATGCACTCGGCATATCACTGTGGCTTGGGGGGAGGAGATGGCCTGATCTGGCCAGTCCACCTTTTGTTTCTCTGCCATTTGCATGTCCATAATTGAGGACATTTCATCCCAGGTCACAGCTGGAGAAGAGCAGGAAGGGAACTAGAATGGTGGCTTTAGAGTCCTGAGGAATTAGAAAAGCGTCTTCAGTTAATTGGATTTGTTGTAGTACAGTTTGAAAAGTGAATTGTTGGCATAAACTGCCAGTGTTAAAAATGGTTTTAGAGTATATATGCTTTATGCAGTGACATTATCCACAGTTACTGATAATTCATTAAAGGTGAATAATTTTATCCTGATGGGAATTTGGAGAATAATTTTAGTGTAAATCTATACTATTTCTGTAAGAGGCAATTATAGCTAGTTAAAGTCAGATGATCTTTGTGCTGATAGATAATTGAAAAAGTGAAGTATACATACATTTAAAGAAAGAGCAAGAAAGAACAAAAGCGCTAAGACAGTGTGCACACAGGCTCCTTGGATTGGTTGAGATGCAGGAGAAGCTGTGAGCCCCACGTGCACCTTGTCAGAGGCCCCAGACTCTGTCTCTAGTGACCACTAGCACCTTGTTGAAGGATGCTAATTCTCCTGATACTGTCTTGTGATTCCTGCTGACAGGCCTGGGTTCCTGCATCCATAACCCTTTTCTTTTTTATGTTTGAGGTCTTCCCATGGGGTGTTTCAGGGGTATTTTGCAACTTTGTTAATATTTAGCTTGCAGTTTTTGTTTCAAGTTTGTTGGGGATGCTAGGTTGAATGTGTGGCGTGGACTCTGCATTTTAAAGGCACTGTCTGTTTCTGCTGAGTCTGCTCTTGAGCTCTTCCTTTGATGTTGAGTCCCCCACAGTGTCACATAGGAAGCATCCATCACTGGAAACTTGAGGTTGGTCCCTTAATAATTGGCAGGGGGTGTTGGGAAAGAGCCAGCCCTTGGCCTGAAGTCTCTGATGAGGAAGTTTCCTTTGGGGTGAGACTGTGCTGTACTTACTCCCCTCAGAGCAGGGTGCGCTCATCAGATTCTTTTGGTGGGTGATGCTAAGGATTCTTGTGTTTATTTTTTGTTGTTCTGCGGAAAATGCTTTGGCCCACGTGTTGCTGCTTACCCTGACAGCTCCCTTTCCTCCTAACCTACAGGTGGCTGTGAGGCGGAAGAATGGTTTTCACATATATTCCGTGTTTTTAGGTGCTAGTAAATGTATGTTGTGTTCAGGGTGGTGCAGATACTGTGGGTTTAAGTCATGCTCCACATCAGCAGGAAGAGATTGTTTGAGCTGTGCACCATAAGGGGAAAGAGGTAGGTACACAGCCTGTAGGAGTGGCACTGAGTGGGGCCACGCCTTCCTAAGGGCTGGGGATGGCAGCACTGGCTAAGGTGAGCACAGTGAGGCCACACCCTCTCTTCATAGAGAAGGATGCATTTCTTTGTTGATTAAAGATGGACCGCCATGCCTCTCCATCCCTCTCCATCCGGCTGTGCCCCTCATCTTAGGCTACAAGGTTCTGGTTCTCAATACAGGGTTTCTCTGTGTAGTCTGGCTGTCCTGGAACTCGCTCTGTATAGACCAGGCTGGCCTCAAACTCACAGACCCGCCTGCTTCTGCCTCCCGAGTGCTGAGACTAAAGGTGTGTGTGTCACCACTGCCCAGCAGGGCACAAGATTCTTGAGGGGGAACCCCCTTGATTGCCAGCTTGTTTGTGGGGTCTGAAGCAAGGGTGCAACTTGAGTTTACTTTCCTTAGCTTCGGAGGAGTGATGAAATCAGGGCCCGAGGCAGAGGGAAGGCCAGCCTGGGCTTCAGAGTAACAGCGTCTCAGGAGACAGAAGACAGTCAACGTGCGTCCCTCTGTTTAGAGAAAGCAGTGGTCATTAGTGCGAGGTTTCCAGTCACCTTCGCATGAACTGAAAATGCAGTCATACCTAAGGGTCATTGCCGTCTGTGTCTTTATACACCTAGTATTGATTAGTAAGTACTCGATGTGTTAGCTGTAGTATAAGACGAACCTGCTCGGGACAAAAAACAGTGGGATCTGACCAGGGAACCCAGGCGAGGCTGTGAGCCCCACGCCTCCATTTTATTCTTGGTGATTTGATACTTTTCTTGAACATTGTACAGTAAAGCTAAAATGCAGGCATAATTTAACTAAAATCTACCTGTGAGAAGTGCTATACTCTGTTGATCACAGGGGCAACCGTACCAGTTGCCATGGTGTGTACATCATTGCTTGAACTTAGACAAATCTTTTGATAAGTGTGTTCATATTTGTTCTTCAAATTTTGACAAGTAATTTTGCTTTTTAAGTCGCATAAATTGCCATTCTGGTCAGTGTGTCATATGAGGAAAAACCAACTGATTTTTTTTTTTTTTTTTTTTTAAATAAAAATTTGGTGTTTTTTAAAACTCTACTGTCTCATTCACGGGCAGCCCAGTCTGAGTGACTTTAGCCTTCAGGAATGCACAGAGCAGTTGAAATTTGAATGCTGCTCCTTTATGAGTGAACAGGTCATTCTCCATGAGCACCTGTGTGTCTGCTGAGACAGCTTTCACTCAGAGGTCAGTGCTGCTGGAGCTGTGGTTTAGGGTCTCGTGCTGAACTGGCTTTTGGCTTGTGTTGGTGGGGCATACCCTGACACATACAGCAGGCATCTCAGTGGCCCCAGTTAAAATCAAGCTTAAATTGTAATGAATTGATTTTTCTTTCTTTCAGGGTTATCTGAAGCCTAGTGTGTAACTGCTGTGACAACACTCCTGCGTCGACAATGGCTACACAAGGTTTGTGCTCATGGCCTCTGTGCGGCCGCCTTAGAGTCCCTGCTGTACTGGCCCCTGCTGGCTTGCCGGCCACCTTTGCTTTCTGTTCACTGTGGCCAGTCCTGTAAAGTAATCTGATGGGAGTGTAGTCTGAGTGGAAGACCTGGAACCTGAGTGCCATTGGGTCCCTGTTTCCATCATGAAACACACACTGGATACCATTCTCATGTCCTTGGCTGCCTTTCTAAGGGTCTCAGGGGGCCATGTCAGCGTGTGTCACCCAGGGTCAGGGGGTCATGTCAGGGTGTGTCACCCAGGGTCTCAGGGGGTCATGTCAGGGTGTGTCACCCAGGGTCAGGGGTCATGTCAGGGTGTCACCCCGGATGTGTTGTCTGCAGCTGATCTGATGGAGTTGGACATGGCCATGGAGCCGGACAGGAAAGCTGCTGTTAGTCACTGGCAGCAGCAGTCCTACTTGGACTCTGGGATCCACTCTGGTGCCACCACCACAGCTCCTTCCCTGAGTGGCAAGGGCAACCCTGAGGAAGAAGACGTGGACACCTCCCAGGTGCTGTATGAGTGGGAGCAAGGCTTTTCCCAGCCCTTCACACAGGAGCAAGTGGCTGGTGAGTGGAACGCTTTGTGTGTTTGTTTACAAGCTGGACTGGGATTTCTTAGCAAGGATGCGTGAAGGCTTAGACACGGGGCACACGTGAAAAGTAGGAAAAGTGAGTGCAGTGTCACTCAGCACTCGCCACAGTGAAGTCTCACGAGCATTGACCTTTCTTCCCCAGACATTGACGGACAGTACGCGATGACTCGGGCTCAGAGGGTACGAGCTGCCATGTTCCCGGAGACACTGGATGAGGGCATGCAGATCCCTTCCACACAGTTTGACGCGGCTCATCCCACTAATGTCCAGCGCTTGGCTGAGCCATCCCAGATGCTGAAGCATGCAGTTGTTAATTTGATTAACTATCAGGATGATGCGGAACTTGCCACACGGGCAATTCCCGAGCTCACAAAACTGCTAAATGATGAGGATCAGGTAAGCGGCTACACTTGCTTTCCAATTACGGTGAGGGAGACTGAGTGGCAGTGCTGCTCCACGTCGGCATTTGGAACTAACGGTGCTTCTTCGCCCCCGTCTATCTAGGTGGTAGTCAATAAAGCAGCTGTTATGGTTCATCAGCTTTCCAAAAAGGAAGCTTCCAGACATGCCATCATGCGCTCTCCTCAGATGGTGTCTGCTATTGTACGCACCATGCAGAACACAAACGATGTAGAAACAGCGCGCTGTACGGCTGGAACTTTACACAACCTTTCTCACCACCGTGAGGGCTTATTGGCTATCTTTAAATCTGGAGGCATCCCTGCTCTGGTGAAAATGCTTGGGTAAGAAAGTGTGGCCTCCTAACTGGAAAAGTGGGAAGCGGAAGGGTGCCAGTACAGCTGACAAAGGTTCTTTTCTTTCTTCGTAGGTCACCAGTGGATTCTGTACTGTTCTATGCCATCACAACCCTGCACAACCTCCTGCTACACCAGGAAGGAGCGAAGATGGCAGTGCGCCTAGCCGGTGGGCTGCAAAAAATGGTTGCTTTGCTCAACAAAACAAACGTGAAGTTCTTGGCTATTACAACAGACTGCCTGCAGATCTTAGCTTATGGCAATCAAGAGAGCAAGGTAAGGTAATGACAGCAGAGCCACACCCAGGCCCGCAGACTCGAGAAGTTGCACATTCGTTTCTTTAGAGATTAAATGTCTGCATGTACAGTGCTGTGCTATGCTGAAGGGACAGGAAGCAAGCCTCCTGGGCTTCTATGCTGGGGCGGGAGGTACCCTTGAAATAAAGAAGAAGGGGTCTCAGTACACAGAGGAAACACTGTTTTGAGGGCCTCATGGGGATCTTTGAGAGGAAGCGAGGTAGTTCGGACTAGGTGAGGACATGTGGGAAAGCCCTGAGGAGGGGGGTGTGTTTGATAAAGGTTGGGGTAAGGCTATATATAGATGGGCTGGGTAGATGGGAGGTTTTGTAGGGCATACCAAAGTCCAGAAGAGGTAACTTTGAGCATAGGTGTGAAATAGATCTTTTGTGGAAATGTTTAAGGGATTGAAGGATGAGGGAGTGGTCATTCTGCAGATTTGACAGGGTAGACAACATGGTAGGTCAAGGTCAGAGGTCACGGGCTCCTAGTGCCCGCTTTCACCTGGCAGCTCTGACAGCTTTCACTACGACAGGCAAACACGGTTCTTTTCATATTATTTATATTTTGTGTGCATGGTGGTTTGCCTGCAAGTATGTCTTGGGGTTGGGGGAAGTATGTCGGATACACTGGAACTGGACTTGAGACAGTTGTGGGTGCTGGGAATTGAACCCAGGTCTTCTGGAAGACCAAGCAGTGCTCTTAACTACTGAGCCATCTCTCCAGCCCCTGTGATGTATTCTTGAAAGCAATGGTGTGCCTGGACTTGAGCAGAATATTGTAAGCAAAGAAGTCACATACCTAGGACCCCCAGTTTGAGACCGTGGGTCAGAGGGGTCCAGAGATAATTTAATACCAAGCTGGCTAAAATTTTACATGACACAGTAACTTAGTGATAGGGTTCCTCTCCAGCATTTCTGGAATTTTATGACTAATTGTTGTACATCTTTCTAGCTGATCATTCTGGCCAGTGGTGGGCCCCAAGCCTTAGTAAATATAATGAGGACTTATACTTATGAGAAGCTTCTGTGGACCACAAGCAGAGTGCTGAAGGTGCTATCTGTCTGCTCCAGCAACAAGCCAGCCATTGTGGAAGCTGGTGAGTACGCACATGCTTGGATTATTATTACTCAGGGAACACCGGAGTCCATACTTACAATATGCATTTGCTTGTCTCTGGGTTACTGAATAAAGTGGTCCTTGCTATGCGTCCCCCTCCCTTACCCCCCAGTATTTTTAATGGGACAACGTGTATGTGGTAATTTACATTGTGCGTCTGGTGATGGAATAACAGGCAATAGATGGTTGGTACTCTAGCCCAGTCGTTTGCAGCTCTCGGGCTTCTATCAGTGAGTGCCTAAGAGCGTCTGCCCCATCTGTTGAACCAAGCTCCAGATCCTGAGTAGAGGAGGAGGTGGTGAAGGCACAGAGGGAGGAGAAGCGAGTGCTGTAGGTGAAGCACACTGTTGGTTAAGCCCATCTTCCTGCCCGTTGGGACGCTTGAGAGTTGGGGGTGAGGGTTATCGACGCAGTTGCTAACAGTGAGCATGGGCCTCGGAAAGACGAGTGTGGTGTGTTCTGTGGAGTAAGGGCGCATCAGTTCTGCCAATTTTTCTAGAAACACTAAGACTGTTTATTCATCCGCTTGTAGTTGGGAACATGTGCATGGAAGCCTTTTAAGACCCCCCCACCCCGATCATTCTGATGTGTTTCTCTCGAATACGATACTTGGCACTAAAAGTACTCTAAGCAGTGTAGTTTGACATTATACCGCGTGTCTGGCAGCACAGTAGAGAGCTGGCCCATGTTCTCAAGTCTAGTGCTGACGAGAACAAGGTGAAGGTAGGCACTGAGCTTAGTCTCGGCTTGTAGTCTCAGCCGCAGGCAAGAGGCAAGAGTCAAGGCCTGTCTCACAGCAGAGGAGAGGAGATGGGCATATGACAGACATGAACAGTGCGTAGCAGTGACAGTTAACCGAGGAGGGCGTGGGAAGGAAGAGCCCCCCCCCCCAAAGGAGTGCGTGGTACTGTAGCCTTGTCCCCTGTGAGAGAGACGTAGGGGGCCAGGTGCTCTCCAGGGAAGGAAAGGGTAATGGGCTGTGTCTGAGAGCGGGAGGGGAAAGTGCTGGCAAAAGTGCAGTGTGAGCAGCAGTTACTGTCAAGGATAAGTGAGGCAGTCGTGTTAGAGGCCCAGCTTTAGGGACACGGCTAATTGAAGTCCTTGGGTCTTGGGAGACAGTCTAGTGTGGAGCAGCCATGGGGCTGCAGGAGGAAACCCCTGAGGAGTGGCCTTGCTAAGGTCAGCGTGGCGCAGGTTACGTGAACAGTCGGGGTTTGCTAATTTGTGAATATCTTAAGAGGGAACATTGAGAATGACGAACCACAGGGAAGCCAGGCTAAGAGTTAGGAGTTTATGACAGGAAGGGCCGGCGACCTGAGTCTCCAGCTGTTGTGATGAGCACCTGGGGCAGGATGCACTTTGTGAGGTAGTAGTTGTATAGGGAAGAGGGGAGTCTAGGGAAAGTGGGCACAGCCTCAGCCTCAACCCCATTCGCTGCCAGCAGCCAGGTGAGCTGCGAGGGAGGAATCTTTGAGGGTGGGCTGAGTGCAGGAGTGTCAGCCAGATTTGAGGAGACAATGTGTGAGGTGAGAGCCTGTGCCGTTGCTCAGGGTGACCCAGTTGAAGGTGGTGGGTTTGATGCGTCGCTGTGCAGGGGCTCTCAGAATAAAGGCCCAAACTGGAAATGAACCTTGGGTTGTGTCAGGTGACTATATGGGCTGTCCCTGTGTGACCCTGCTGTCCTTGAACTCAGGCTTCGGCAGTCCTGAGTATCTGGAGCTGCCACAGTGCCAGAGTATCTTCACGCTTCAATGTACATTCTGTGCTTCAAGACCTGCAGACGCCCCTCCTGGTCACGTGACTTAGTTCAGGGTTGTAGTGCTGTCCTCTAGTGCGCTGCATCATGCCCTCTATGCACTGCTGTGTCTCCAGCTTAGAGCAGAGCCTCGTGCTGACGGTTCTTCTGGGAGCGGCTGACTGAATGAAGGAGTTGGTAGGAATGTACCTACAGGTAACGATAGAGATGCTGAAACTTTCCACAAGAGATAGAAGGAAAACATGAGCTATCCAACAGGTGTCACTGGCCAGGTAGAGTGGAAAGGCTGACTTTCTGGAAAACAGGAGAAATGAAGCCCTTAGGGCTGAGGGGGTAGGCCTTGCCGTCAGGGGACACTGAGAGCTGACAGGCACGCCGAGCTGAGAGCCATCGCCTTGTCTGACTTTGTAGGTGGGATGCAAGCGCTAGGACTTCACCTGACAGATCCGAGTCAGCGACTTGTTCAGAACTGTCTTTGGACTCTTAGAAATCTCTCAGATGCGGCAACTAAACAGGTACGTTCTGCAGATGCTGCTGCGTTGGTGCCAGGGTGTCCATGAGCTTTGAACCCACTCGGCATGTTTTATCTCCACAGGAAGGGATGGAAGGTCTCCTGGGGACTCTAGTGCAGCTTCTGGGTTCAGATGACATAAATGTGGTCACCTGTGCAGCTGGAATTCTTTCTAACCTCACTTGCAATAACTACAAAAACAAGATGATGGTGTGCCAAGTGGGTGGCATAGAGGCTCTTGTGCGCACTGTCCTTCGTGCTGGTGACAGGGAGGACATTACCGAGCCCGCCATCTGTGCTCTTCGCCATCTGACCAGCCGGCATCAGGAAGCTGAGATGGCCCAGAATGCCGTTCGCCTTCACTATGGCCTGCCTGTTGTGGTTAAGCTCCTGCACCCACCATCCCACTGGCCTCTGATAAAGGTGAAGGGTCAGAGGGGATGGGAAGCCATGGCTGCTGGGCAGAGGTGGACGGTGCTAGGGGCGTGGTGGGATTCCCGGGTGTGTGTGCTCCATGCTGCTCGTGCTTTGACCGTGTTGTATACAATTCTTCTCTCTGTGTAGGCGACTGTTGGATTGATTCGAAACCTTGCGCTTTGCCCAGCAAATCATGCGCCCTTGAGGGAGCAAGGCGCTATCCCAAGGCTGGTTCAGCTGCTTGTCCGCGCCCATCAGGACACCCAGCGGCGTACCTCCATGGGGGGCACAGCAGCAGTTTGTGGTAGGTGTAAAAGCTCTGTGACACTTGGCTGTCTGGAGGTGTTTGTGTGCGTGAATACATAATGTACAAATGCTGTCTCACCCGGCACACCCCTTTGTGAAGGGTTACTAATGACTGTGGGGGGGGGGGGACGACAACACGGGGACAGCTGACCCGCTTCTGTGGTTTCCAGAAGCAGAGTGGTGTGACATAAACCCTGGTGTTGCCCTGGTCCAGTGTGCTGTTGTGTATTAGGCCTTGAACACATGCGCTCATGTAGGAAGTCTACCACAGCCATATTTACATCCAACTCTTAGGTTCCCCCACATCAGAGTAAGAGGGAGGAACCGGCCACAGCAGGGTTACACCTCATAGTGTAGGCTTGCTTTTCTTCCTTCTCCACAGGATGGCCTCATAGCTAAGGGCCGCCGCAGTCTGGGAAGGAAATGTCTGTGTCCTTACAGAGGCCAAGATGAGTATTAAAGCAGCAGAGTCGTGACAGGTCCTGGATTAGAAAGTGAATGGTTGGCACAGGGCGCCAGCTGAGCAGTCTCGGGGGATGTCAGCAGCGGGCGCTCTCCTGGCGCCCATTGGCATTTTAGCATTGGAACAAATCTCAGTAAAGTTTTCACCAGCCTCATGTAAAACAGTAGAGGGACACACAGGAAGACCCTTCCCCGGAGTGCTTGGTGTTCCTCCATCAGAGAGAGCCAGCTCCGGGACCTGAAGCATAGTAACGCTGAGCACTCCATCCTCATGTCTGTGAGGCTGTGTCTGAGAAGCTCACTGTTGGTTGAACCTGC
This sequence comes from Cricetiscus sungorus, assembly GCA_030556225.1. Lineage (NCBI taxonomy): Eukaryota > Metazoa > Chordata > Mammalia > Rodentia > Cricetidae > Cricetiscus > Cricetiscus sungorus. The sequence continues at coordinate 37,802,549 of JANBXA010000642.1, forward strand.
AGCTATGGAAGGCGCCGAGCACAGGAGCCTCTGTCCGTGCCTGAGCACGGGCAGACTGTGGGGACCTTCGGGGACAGTGTGACTGGGTAGCAAGTGCTGCTCAGAGCTTAGAAACCAGAGGGGAGAGTGCCAGCTTGCTAAATGCCTCTCTCTTCTAGGAGGGCGTCCGCATGGAAGAGATAGTGGAAGGGTGTACCGGGGCTCTGCACATCCTCGCTCGGGATGTTCACAACCGCATCGTGATCCGAGGACTCAATACCATTCCACTGTTTGTGCAGGTGAGCTGTGCCTTGGCTTCTAAATTCGGGCCCTAAAAATTGACAGGATTAGAGACTGAGAAGTCCTTAATTTTTAGGAGCATTGGGACTAGAGCCTCAGGAAGGGGGAGGGCTAAAGCACAGCCCCCACCCCACCCCCAAGAAAAGGTTCGTGGCTGAGGAATTCTGGGAATGATTAATTCCAGAGCAGCCTTCTGTGAGCACAGACCTGGACGCAGCCCAGTGAATGGGTGCTGCCGACACTCCACGCTGGGCAGAGTGTGCCACGTGTTCTTTCTTTGGGGTTAATTGGGTCTTGTTTCTGTGTTTTCTCCATAGTTGCTTTATTCCCCCATTGAAAATATCCAAAGAGTAGCTGCGGGAGTCCTTTGTGAACTTGCTCAGGACAAGGAGGCTGCAGAGGCCATTGAAGCCGAGGGAGCCACAGCTCCCCTGACAGAATTACTTCACTCCAGGAATGAAGGCGTGGGTGAGTAGAGGACCAGCCAGCCCCGAAGCTGCCATGTGTGCCGGTGCTGGGCCCACCCTGAAGGGCCACGTTCTTTTCATTTCCCAGCAACCTATGCTGCTGCCGTCTTATTCCGCATGTCTGAGGACAAGCCACAGGATTACAAGAAGCGCCTTTCAGTAGAGCTGACCAGTTCTCTCTTCAGGACAGAGCCCATGGCTTGGAATGAGGTAGGCGCGGAGGGAGGCCTGCTCAGCAGGGCGGGCCTTGTTCCTGTGCGTCCTTGGCTCTGCGGTGCTTATGAGCCGTCTCCCTCAGAGCTCACAGGAGCATAGAGGAGAGGGCTATAGTGAAGGAAGCCTGCCAGGGGAGCGATTAGTTTATCAACCCCATTTAAACGGTCTGCTTTATGCAGACCACTGTTTGCAGTAAACTTCCATGAAGTACATTATGTCCTGACCGGAGTCCTTGACTCCCCACCCACCCACTCTGAAACCTGTTCCCATTGATGCCTGTGTCTGTCTGGGTGATGGCAGCTTTGCTGTCCCAGCCACTTCCCGCTGTCCACTCTGCGGGAGCAGGCTGCATGCCCGGCGTTTATTGCTGTACCTGGAGTTCTGCAACAGCACAGGTGTATCTTTAGAGTAAATGAGTGAACATTTTGGTGCTGTGCTCAGTTTGATCTTATGTTTTTAAACTCCAAGTGTGGTTTTGAGAATGTATGTTCTGTCCTGTACCCTTTTAGACTGCTGATCTTGGACTGGACATTGGTGCCCAGGGAGAAACCCTTGGATATCGCCAGGATGGTACGTCATAAAGCTTTCATCCACAGGGCTGGCTGCTCACCGGGGAGCCTGGGTTGCAGGAAGTGGCAGCTGCACTTAAGGTGTCACTGCATGCTGCCAGTGCATGCTCTCCTGCCAGCCCTGCCTGCTGTCCCCTGCCCTCGTCATACCTTTGTCTTGGAGAAGGGAGGGTCTAGGACGGGTGATTTATAGCTGGTCTCTCAGAGCCTTCTGGAAAGTGACCCGGCTCTCCGGCTTCTCAACCTGAACTGGGATAAGCAGTTTGCCTGCCAGCCAGGTGGGCCTGCTGAGGGTGCCTGGAGCAGGAAGCTGCTGCTTCGTGCTCTGCATGGTAGGTGTGTGGCAGGCAGACTGGTGCGTGGCAGTCTCTGGGGCTCTTGGGAGGCAGGTGTTGTGTAATTACTTGGAAAGCATGTCCCTGGCAAGATGTTCTGACCATGGTTAACCTGTCTGCCTTATACGTACCGACTCTTTCAGATCCCAGCTACCGCTCCTTTCACTCTGGTGGATATGGCCAGGACGCCTTGGGGATGGACCCTATGATGGAGCATGAGATGGGTGGCCACCACCCTGGTGCTGATTACCCAGTTGATGGGCTGCCAGATCTGGGACACGCCCAGGACCTCATGGATGGGCTGCCCCCAGGTGACAGCAATCAGCTGGCCTGGTTTGATACTGATCTGTAAATGGACCTTTAGGTAAGCAGCTTATAAGAGGCAGTGTGGGTGAAATACTTTACTCTCCTACAGAACTCCAGAAAGACTTGGTGGGTGGGAATGGTTTTAGGCCTGTTTGTAAATCTGCCACAAAACAGGTACATACCTTGGAAGGAGATGTCCATGTGTGGAAGTTTTTCACTTTGATGTTTTTGCCACAGCTTTTGCAGCGTTATACTCATGACGAGTGACATTTGCTGTTGTCAACATTAATTAATAGCAGCCTTTCTCTCTGACAGCTGCATTGTCTGAACTTGCATTGTGATTGGCCTGTAGAGTTGCTGAGAGGGCTCGAGGGGTGGGCTGGTATCTCAGAAAGTGCCTGACACACTAACCAAGCTGAGTTTCCTATGGGAACAGTCGAAGTAAACTTTTTGTTCGAGGAGTAACAATACAAATGGATCTGGGGAATGACTCAGGCAGTGAAGAGCGCACGGGAGTGGGTCACAAGATGGCGTTACCAAACCCTAGCCTTGCTTGGTTTCTTTTCCTTTTTTTGTTTTTTGTTTTTTTTTAATATCTGTAATGGTACTGACTTTGCTTGCTTTGAAGTAGCTCCTATTTTTTGCAGTAACTGTTTTAAGTCTCGTAGTGTTATGTTCTAGTGAACCTGCTACAGCGATTTCTGATTTCTAAGGACTGAGTAATGGTGTAGAACACTAATTCATAATCACGCTAATCGTAATCTGGAGACGTGTAACATTGTGTAGCCTTTTGTATAAATAGACAGATAGAAATGGTCCGATTAGTTTCCTTTTTAATATGCTTAAAATAAGCAGGTGGATCTATTTCATGTTTTTGAACAAAAACTTTATCGGGATATGTGCGGTCGGGTAAATCAGTAAGAGGTGTTATTTGAGCCTTGTTTTGGACAGTTTACCAGTTGCCTTTTATCCCAAAGTTGTTGTAACCTGCTGTGATACAATGCTTCAAGAGATACGGTTATAAAAATGGTTCAGAATTAAACTTTTAATTCATTCGCTTGTGTCACTTTGATTTGTCACGAGACGGTCGGTGAGGGTGATAGCGGCACCCAGCCTGCCCTGAGGAGCTGGTGTCACCAAGGTGCCCAGCTTGTCAGGGTAGAGAAAGATGGGAGTCTGGATAGGAGTGCCTGCTCCTTCCTTCTCCAGCGACCCTTGGCAGTGTCACACCAGAGGCAGGAGGTGTGTGTTCCCGCCCTGAGTACTCTGACTGACCGGACGGCTGGGCTTCCGTGTCAGAAGTCCGGCACTTGTGACCAAAGGGCTTAGCGGTCCTGTGTGGCCGCAGCCCTTCCCTTCGGCTTACCCTTCTTGCCCAAGAACCCGAGCAGGCTTCCTGCAGTAGCCCGTTACACTGAGACTGACTAAGGCCGGAGCCCTGAGTGAGGCCTCCCTTTGCAGTGTCACCCGCCCCGCTGAGCAGTAAGGAAGGCCTGCCTGGATTTGTATCAAGCTTCATTGCAAGTCTGGCTCACTTGGAGAGGGCAATCTTCCACGCCTTTGAACCAGTAATTATGTTTAAATGCTAGTGTTTATCTGAACACAATCAGAGCCAGAGTGGGCTGCCTCTCCTGTGGCCTGCCAGGTCTGTCCTGGTGGTGGCTCTGATGAGCAGACCCTGCGTCTCTCACACAGACCTGTTTAGACTCAGGTTTGGGTCTTTAAAAAGAATGTTTTGTGCTTCAGAAAGCTGTTTGGTTTCCCGGGTTTTAAGGTAGTGTCTGTTAGCCAGAGTCTTAACCCCCAGGAAAGCCAGCGCTGTGAAGAAGCCCTTCACAGACGCCAGCGGGGTTACGGTAACAAGGCAGAAGGCAAGGAGCGATCCCGGAAAGCAGTGCCTTCATCTGGAAGGGCGTGCACCACAGACCGCTTAGGCTGGGAACAGCACCGTGTGGATTGTGGGCATTAGAAACCTGCCCTCTGCTCGCTTGGGGTAGGGGTGGGGCCAGTCAGAGGGGAGGCACGGGACAGCAGGCCCAGCAGCTAAGCTAGCTTTCATGGGACCATTCTTCAGTGGGAGAGTCATTACTGTGGAGCTGGGCTTTGATAGACAGAAAAGACAGAAAGGCACTCGTGGCGGCTGGCCTTGGGGTGTATGGGGTCTTGAACTTGCCACCTATACAAGTGCCAGCAGGGGCTGGGGCAGCGTTGGGAGTATCCGCTGCACGGGGTTCAGTGGGGTCTGCGTTCCTGAGCCTGCTGCCTCTGGTTAAAACTGCTAGGCCTTGTCTTCTGCCACTGGGGCCCCAGCTGCTGGCTAGATCATGGGGCTGAGAAAGTCATAGGCCTAAGTGTTCCTTGTTATACTGCCCCAGGTGTGGGTAAGGCTGAGGCTGTTGCAGCTGAAGCCACCTGAGCTTACCAGGGACATTGGTTTGCACGCTGTATTTTCAGTGTCTGGGGGAAGGTGGTGAAGGGCATCCTGTGAGCTGTCCGCTGGGGGCCTAGATCTTACCCTTACTCAGTAATCATAGCCACCAAAGCAGCTCTGTTCTGGACTCAGTCAGCCCAGAGTATCTTGTGAGTTCATGCGGAAAACAAAAAGTGGACAGACAGACACGTGGCAGCGAGTGAGCCCTCAGGCCGACCACAGCTACCGCCGTATCCTCTAGGGTAGGTGTCTCCTGAGGGAATGCACAGCCAGCACCTGCTCTCAGGCTGTGGGTTAAGGCAAAGGGTTTGAGCTGGGGGTATTGGTAGAGAGAGAGAAGGTAGAACCTGGGCCGTCACCTCCCTGTGACTGATGTGCTTAGTGGCGGCTGAAGCTAAGAAGATGGGACTGGCCAGCCTGGGTCTCTACTGCTTGCCAGCTGTATCTGCTGTCCTGAGGGAGGGCAGGGAGGGGTGGTATTTACCCTTTCTTCCCCAACCAGCATGAGCGTTGTGGTCTCCACAGCAGTTTGTAAGTGTGGGGGTGGCACGTCACGGAATGGGGTGGGATGTGTCTGTGCAGGCCTAGCCTCTAGCAAGACAGCAGCCCTGCTTCACGGCACCAGGCCCCCTATCCCGTAAGACAGCCACACAACAGAATGTTCTGGAATGTTAAAGCCTTCCTGTTGCGGGAAGGGGTTGAGAGGAGGAGGAATGTCCCAGTGCTTTGAAGCAGCTCCCTGCAGGGTTCCAGAGCCCAAGCACTGAACGGGGGGGCGGGGCGGGGCAGAGCCTGGCTACTCCACTCCCTTAGAGCACCAGCCAGGCCCGGCCCCGTGGGCGCACAGCCTGGTGACAGACACCACTTCTAGCTATGTGAAGCACTTAGAGCCTCTGTGTCTGTCCCCCTACCATGTCCTGCTTGGAGAGAGATGCCCGGGACAGTGGCGTCAGCCCTGAACCCAGCCCTGCTGTGGAGCCTGCATAGAGGAGGCTCTGGCCAGGGCTGAGGCCTTTGCAGGACGCTGCCGGAGTAAAGGTGGTTGGCCTGGCTGCCTTTGATGTGGTCGGCACAGCACAGTATTGCTGTTTGCTGCGTCATGGGGCTGGGTGGGAGCTGGCAGCCTACCCAGGGCTGCTGCTGACTGTAGGCCCAGCTCCCCCGCTGCAGGGGATCCTCTGCCTGCACGCCCGCCCGCCCTGGGTTAGCTGCAGGTAGAGGTGGCCCTTGTGTGCACATCCTCTCCCAGAGCAGCAGCCCAGAGCAGCAAATGGACCAGAACCCTGGCACAAAGCAGCTTTAAAGGCCTCCGCCAGGCCGTGCAGTTGGAACTGCCCAGGCCTGCCCCGCACAGCAGCCCCGCACAGCAGCCCCGCACAGCAGCCCCGCACAGCAGCCCCGCACAGCTGCCCCGCACAGCTGCCCTGCACAGCTGCCCTCCTGGTGCTTCGCACCCACCAGACTTGACTGACGTTCGAGGGCGCAGGCGGTAGAAGCGACGCTGCCTGCCGTCTCCTCTAGCTAGGTAGTAGACCCCAGCTGTGTGCACTCCTGCCTGCAAGGAGCTCCCTGTGTGTGACTCACCCAGGCCGCCCTAGAACTCCTGGAGTCCTCTGCCTGAAAAGGAAGAGGGGCGTGGCTGCAGACCACCAGAGCTGTGGCTCACCTGAGGGAAGGAGGGGCGGCCGTGCAGTCAGAGAGGACACGAGGCAGTGTTCCGGCCCTGAGAGTTTATTGGCTCCACTTGAGAATGGTGACAAGGAGGAGGGCGCAGGGTCTGACCTCAGGGAGCCACGGGTGGCCTTGTCTAGTGCCCAACAGCCTGGAGGAGTTCTAGCGCCAAGGAAGCCACGACGGTGTCGACAGGCGAGCTGAGGAAGAGCGGAGGTCACGTTTACAGGCACGCGTGTGTCAAACGCCCCCTTTAAGAGGGGTGGGCGGGCCCCAAAGACCATTGTCTAGAGCCACAGTTCCAGTTGGGCCAGTGTGTCTCAGCCTCGGGCCCTGGCACCCCCTGCCATCTGGGTCTGCTCTGCCTGTGTGGGACACACTGGACAGACACCGCCCCTGCTTCCTTCCCAGGCCTCTCCACACCCACCCCGCCCTCCCTGCTCTGCACTGCTAGCTCCTGGCCGCTACGGCCCTGTCCACCGGCAACTGTGGATCCTTCTTGGAGATAGCAAGTGGGCAATCCGGAGCTTAAAATAGAAACTGGTTATGTTTGAGACACACGTAAGCCAGGCTGTGGACAAAGAAAAGCATGACACAGGGCAGCCCCTGGGGACAAAGATTAGGCCACACTCAAAGGCAAGGAAAGAGCTGTTAGCAAATGGTGGGGTGGGTGGGGTGGGTGGGGTGGGTGGGGTGCAGCGTGAAAACTGCAGCCCCATGGGACGGGCTGCCACCCGCAGTCAAGGCTGTGCATTCCTGCTCTCCGCATCAAAGGCCTGAGGGCTGGTGGAATGTCTTTGAACTTGTGGCCTGCTTCTGGCAGAGTTCAGGCCTGTCCTGTGGGGCCACGCTGCCCACCAAAGCTCTAGGGAGGCTGGCATGGGTGGAAGGCCAGCCCCCCCCCCCCCCCCCCCCGTCAGGGCTAGATCTGGACAGAGTGCCACCCACTCACTCATCCGTCCCCTGCAGGTGGGGACATCCGAACAAGCCCCAGACAGACACGACAACGGCTGCCTGCATCCTGGGTGTGGGTGGAGGGGGCACAAGCCTTGAAAACACTAAGCCTCCTTTGGACACAATCGATCCAAATTTAAGTCCAGCACAAACATAAGCTACCTTTGGTCTCAGGGCAAACAGCTCAGCAGGTGTGGAGGCCCAAATGGCTGCCGGGAAGGAGGAAGGGCCTTCATGTTTAGTGGTCCAGCTGCCCTGAGCTCTGCGCCTCACACCATGGGTCCTGGCTTAGGAGGGCCCCCGCCATCCCAGCCAGCTTCTCTTGCTAACAACCTCATATGACTGGGGTGTAAGCTGCTGTCTGACAGGCCAACCCCTCATGAGTGGGAGGCAGGGCATTGCCAGTCAGCTGGGTACAGATCCCTGAAGGTGACCGAGGAGGTCAGCCTGGTGCTGTGCTCAGGGCAGGACTCCCTCTGCGGACTCACACGGTCAGTGAGGGCCATGCCCTGGGGCCCCTGGTGGGAGAGGACACTTGGCTCCTACCTGTGAGCTGGAGCCAGGCGCTCCAGAGCCTGCAGAAGGCTGCCTGTGTCCCTCAGGCTCTCCAGGTGCTTCCCATTGGAGGTGACCTGCAAGGGAAGGAGGAGACGATGAGTGAGACCCACACAGTGCCCCATGGTCACTCCGCAAGGCAGGGGCACAGCCGGTCTTCTCAGTGACGTGGAGGTTAGTGGACGTACGACTGCCCTGCTCCTGTCCCTGCTACGTCTCCATCCACGAAGCTGACTCTGGCCTCAGGTCATCCCACTGCCCCAGAATTCCGTGCCCTCGGTCACAGCATCCTTCATGCTCAGGAAGAACCCCAACAAACATCCTGGTTGCAGTGAGGTCTGAACGTGGGCTGGCTGTGCTAAGAGACGAGCCGTCAGTTCAGCCGCCGTTTACTGTGGCTCCTGTGGGCCTGTGACTTACAGGAGCTGCACATAAACAGCTGCCTGCAAATGGCAGGCGCGGCTCCCTGGTGGCCGGAATAAGCACAAACTTAGAGGTGGCCTCAGTCAGACACGTCTAGGGACAGTCACTGTTCCCCGGCCCCTCCGAGGGGACAGTCACTGCTCCCCGGCTCCTCTGAGGGGACAGTCACACACGTCTAGGTACAGTCACTGCTCCCCGGCCCCTCCGAGGGGACTGACAGCGTGCGTGCAGACATGGTGATGGGGGTGCCTCTGGGAAATCACTCCATAAACTGCAGGGAGATGACCGCCCTTACCCACAAGGCACAAGTAAGTGGCCAAGGGAATGGACGGTGACAACACCCTTCGTAGCTCATCAACACGGGCATAAAGAAAGCTGAAAAGTGTACTGGATCCGACACAGGAAGTCACCTTGAGAGGACGGTGCCGGGCAGTTTGCGGTGTGAGGGCATCAGTGAAGAGAACTGATCCAAAGACTAGGTGCTCCCATTTACATGGGACGGGATGACCGCGCCCACCCCCATCTCCAGGTGCACGGCCGAAGGGGTGGGGAGGAGAGGGCAGTGCAGGGCTGTCTTTTGGACGTGTGGCTACTGCGCTGAAAAACTCACAGGAGCTGAAGTCACCTGCATAAGATCGAGGCCCGCACATGGCAGGGGTGGGGACACTGTCAGGGCTCCATGGAGAGGGCAGGTGACAGCTGGGGGAGGGGGAGTCATCCTTTGTGTCCCCACTGGTCAGTTTCCCATGATCCAGCAGGTATGGGCACTAATGGGACCTGATGTTTGTTTTAAAAGGACAAAGCTGGATGAGGGGACATCGGAGGGCAGGGGGTACACATGGCCATATTACATTACATACATATTACATTACATGATACACGGGAAATTCTCAACAAAGAAACGACGTTTTAAAGCAAGCTGAAAGAACTCATTGCAAACAGTGAGATTTGAGGCACAGCTGAACTAATAGTATTGCTGTCTTACAGGGTGAGTACATTGCATGTTATAGCTGTGGAAAATTCCAGAGCTGCTGGGCAGGACAGACAGACCAGCATGCCACCCATTCTGTATCCCTGAGTGTAGTTGCCAAGCCCCAGCAGGATAGGATGTGTGGCCAGCTCTCAAGCAGGCTGTCCAGCCAAGAACAGCAGGCCAGTGTGGGGGAGAAAGCCCCGAGCGGTGGCCCACCAGCTTTGGCTGGGCGTGGCCACGTTGAACTCCACGAGCTCCATCTCCACAAGTCCACAGAGAGACGTGGACAGAACTCCAGGCGGTGCCCAGCTGCAGACACGGGAAGGGGGGTCCACAGGCTCCCAGGGTGTACGGGGTTCCCTGCTCCTTTCTGGTGTGGCCCCTCGGTGGCAGTGACACCAGCTGGTAACTGGAGTGTGCGGGTGAAACCCCTTCGTCTGCTCTGACAGTGTTGGCTTCTGATGCGGCACTGTTGGGGACACAGGCAGCTTTGCAACCGACAGGAAATGAAAGCCCTAGGGAGGCAGAAGGTCCTGGGGTGACATTAATCCGGGAGGGACTCAGGAATGCAAGCCCACATTATGCCCAGGCTCCCTTACAGCATGCCAAAGACCCCCGAGCCTCACATCCCAGCCTGAGCCCGGGGCAGGGAGGGATGCACCACGTACAGTCAGTCACCAGCACTTGGGACCTTTTGGCCCAGGTCTGAAGCAGGAGGCTCAACTCCTGGTTGAATCTACAGAGCAACTTCTGCTGCTAAAACATAGTATTGCCAGTGGGTATCTAACCAGACAGAACTTAGTAACGAGACATTTGAAATCGGCATGCAAGCATCTAGTCTAAACTTGCGTTACAGTAAATAATTATGACTGGACATGGTGGTATACACCTTTTATGCCAGTACCTGGAAGGGAAAGGAGGGTGAAACTCTTCAAGTTCAAGGCCAGCCTGGGCTGTGTAGCAAGTTCCAGGCTAGCCAGAGCTCTGTGGTAAGACCCTATCTCAAACAAGCAGAAACAGTGGTGAAACACACCAGCCTTCGGCTCATCTGACCAAGACTGAACTGATTCCCACAACACACATAATAAACAAAGAAATAATTTTCAAGCATTAAAGAAAAGAACCAAATAAAAACCGACCAAACAAACAAAGCCACCAGGACAGGGTTGGCTCAGCAGTGTAACGGAAGGTCAGTGGAGACAGCGCAGGAACCCATCAGTCGGAACACACAGAGCGTGATGTGTCCTCAACAGTCTTAGGTGAAAGGTTTCTGGTGCTGGAGCTGCAGAGCAGGAGGGTGGGGAAGGGTGTGTGCAAAACCTGAGGAAGCAGCGGCTGTCGGCGGTCTGGGTGTGGCAGGAACGGGTGGCGTCCCCCAAACGCTCCCCCACTTCATACCCAAATAGCCCATAAGCTACCAGCATGTGACACAGCCCTTGGGAGGTACAGGCAGACTTCAAGGGGAGTTCAAGGTCAGCCTGGGCTCCCTGAGAAGCCGCCTCAGAACAAGCAGGCTTGTGTCCGTGCGTGCCGGTGCTGGCGCCTGCAGAGATGGTGTGTGGTCTCCGGGAGCTGGCATTTCAGCCGTCCACTGCAGGTGCTGTGAGCCGGGCCGCCCCTCCTGAAGAGCATGGAGGGCTCTTAGCTGCTGAGCCATCTCTCTAGCCCCCTGCACCAAGTATCCGGTAACCCCAGTGCTGCCACTAAAGCCAGCGGGGCACAGTAACAAGTGAGGCGCAATGATGCACGCGTTCAAGCAGAGGGGAAGAAAGCAGAAAGCCAGAGATCGCTGGGAGTCAACAAATCAAACGAAAGGACTAGACCCTGACAGAACCCACGGGGTAGGTAACTTACACACAGCAAGGACGTTCCTAAGTGACTTTTAACATGACCAACAACCCACTAGCCTCAAAGTGTTGAATAAAGCTGGAAGCCCCCGGGAGGAGTTTCTAGAGACAATGTTAAGGTCCACTCTGGACTGCAGTCGACTCGCGGTGTGGGAGCGGCCAGGGGTGGGTAAAGAAGGCAAGGACACTCAGCTGTGCGGGGCACCCTGGTCCCAGGGCTTGGCCTGGCCACCTGGAGCAGGGCGTGGAGCTGAGCTGGGAACAAACCTTTTAGAGGAGAGAAGGTTTGTTCTCTCTTGACTGAATTCTCAATGCTTGAGTTTCACCAGAACCCAAACCGGGTCCCCCTCGCCACCCACCTGGTGCTCTTTGAGCTGGGCCTGTTCTGCGCAAACAGACCCGGAAGGGCATGGCACCTTCAGAGCGGGGTGGGGGAGGGGGGGCCGGCACTTGCCCTCTGCTGAATTCACGGGCTGGACAAAGACTTAGGGAAGAACACTTCAGAGGGAGGCTCGTCCACAGGTCACCAGGTCCCACACACCCAGGGGCCAGGCCAGCTTGGTTGTGCCCGAGGAGATCCCAGTATTCAGAACGTCACATGGCAGGTGTCCATTTTCTCAGCTTTGTTTCCGCCTCGCTACGCCAGCCAGGGCCAGCGTGCCAGTCACTGCTCCATCCTGGTGAGGCGATGGGTAGCACACAACCCTCATCAGACCAAAGCAGACACAAAAATTCCACTGACTACTCGAAGCTAACCCAATCACGAGGGTTGGGGTTTGAACTCAGAACTCAGTGGTATTAAGGCCAGTTTCAGGCAGTTTCATTTCTGTGGCTGTGATAAATCTCTGACAAAGATCAGCTTTGGGGAGAAGGTGACTGTTTCAGGTTAAAATTGCAGGTGAATTCAAGGCAGGGATTTCAAACATTAAGACACATCACATCCAGTCAAGAGTGGAGGGGTGGGGTGGATGAATGCTTGCGTGCTTGCGTGCTTGGCAGCTAGCACCTAGCTCCATTTCCCTGCTCCCAAACAGGTCAGAATGCCTGACTAGGAATGGTGCTGCCCACAGGCACCCCGTCTTCCCTTCTCAGCGTGCTCAAGACAATTCCCACGGGCACACTCACAGTCTCTCAGTGACTCTGCGAGGTGACTCTAGGTTGTGTCACGTTGACAACTAAAATCAACCAAGAGTTCAAGAGTCATTCTGGGGCCATGGATATACATGTATGTCTATGTGTACACACACACACACACACACACACACACACACAGAGTCTATAGAAACACACAAAACCTGGAAACAAGCTTTGGGTATACCCAGCCTGACTCCTCAGCCTTTCACCATGGCTTACTGAGCCAAGCCAGCATCCATCAAACCAGTATGCGCAGAGTACTCCAAACACCCCCGTGTTGCTGACAGACACTGCTGTCCTATAGGATGGCTCTCGGGTCCTCAGTCTCACCACTGCCAGGTAGTGCTTTGTACAGAGTCTGGATCTCTGATCTAGACTTCAGTTTCAACACAGCAGTAGCCGGCGTGAGGCGCCATCTCGGACCTCTGGCAGTGGCAGGACCTTGAAGGTGGCCAGGCTCTCTGGTGTGCAGGAAAGGCTGTGAGGACAGAGGACCGGCTTGCTGGCCATTCAGAGACAGAGTCAAGCCTGCGCATCAGATGCTACCCATCTTCACATGCCTTTGTGTCAGTAAATTCCTTCATGAAGCTAGGAGGCAAATTGCTTCCACCCAGCCATGTGTGTGTGAGTGTGTGTGTGTGTGTGTGTGTATATGTGTGTGTGTGTGAGAGAGAGAGTGTGTGTGAGTGTGTGAGTGAGTGTGAGTGTGTGTGTGAGAGAGTGTGTGTGAGTGTGTGTGAGAGAGTGTGTGTGTGAGTGTGTGTGTGAGAGAGTGTATGTGTGTGTGTGTGAGAGAGTGTGTGTGAGTGTGTGAGTGAGTGTGTGTGTGAGAGAGAGTGTGTGCGAGTGTGAGTGTGTGTGTGAGAGTGTGTGTGTGAGTGTGTGTGTGTGTGTGTGTGTGTGTGTGTGTGTGTACACGTGCATGCACACGCCTGCTCTAACAGTCTAGTGTGGACAGGCCCTGGCTCTTGTGTTTGTTTATGATTGCTAATATCTTTGGTGTTCCTGTGTGGCAAAACGAAGCCAAGACTCTTGAGCGTCTCTGACAGGTCCGGGCAACGCTGACGACGGGAGGGACGCCCCTGGGGTGGCCCGCGTGCTCTGCGGTACTATCCCAGGTGCACCCATCACACAAGGAGGATTATTTTTAATTCCGTGGCTTCAGATCTCACAGGAACAAGCAAAAGCAAGCAGGTAACTATGGCAACTGTACTTCACAGCGCTAAACTTTCAAAAGTAAATCTCCTCATCCCGCCTCACGCCGGCCCCTTGCACACTCTGTCCTCTCAGCTGCACGTTAATGCGTCTCAGGACACACGCGCCTTCCCTTCTGCCTCCTGATGCCAGGACGGACAGATGGTGCGACGGCATGGACCAGTCCCTCCCCTGCCCTCCATCCTGTGTTGTGGGGTTCATGCTGGGTCTTTTCAGAAGCCTCTCTGGCAGCTGCAAGGGTCTCACCTTGTGTTTGCCCACACTGCTGTTCTTCGTGGCCTCCACCGGGTGCTGATTGAGAGCATCCCAGAGGGATGGACGGAGAATCTTCAGTCTTCATGCTGAGCGGCATTAGCGGTGGAGGTGGAGACTCACAGTCCATTTAGAGGTTTTTTCCCTTCCTCATAAAAGCATGTGGGGCAAACACATGGAAATTAAACAACGAGCCACCACTGCAGTGGTCTAGGAAGAAATAAAGAAATTAAAGACTTCCTAAAATTTAGTGAAAATGACTGCACAACATCCCCAAACTTCTGGGACACAATCAAAGCAGCGCTAGGAGGAAGTTCGCAGCATTAGATGCCTACATAAAGAAGCTGGGACTCCCACACGGGGCAGTTAGCAGAGCAGCTGAAAGGCTAGAGCAAAAAGAAGCAAACTCACCCAGAAGGAGCAGACGCCAAGAGACAGTCAAATCGAGGGCCGAAGTCAATAAAATGAAAGAAAGAAAACAACGCAAAGAATCAATGAGACAAAGGGTTGATTCTTTGAGAAATTCAACAAAGTAGACAAACCTTTATCCAAACTAAGACACAGAGAGGACATTCAAATTAACAAAGCCAGAAACAAAAGGGGGAGCATAACGACAGACACTGAGGAAACCCCTGCACTCCACAAAGCTGGGAAACTTTAAGGAGATGAACAATTTTCTAGATAAGCACTACATGCCAGAATTAAATCAAGAACAGATATACAACTTAGTATACCTTTAACCCCTAAGAAAACAGAAACAATTATCAATAGTCTCCAACCAAGAAACCCTCAGGCCCAGATGGATTTAGTGCAGAATCCTACCAGAAATTCAAAGGAGAGCTAATACAAATACTCCTCAAATTATTCCACACAATAGAAACAGAAGAAATATTGCCAAACGCTTTTTATGAGGCTGCAATTACACTGATACCCAAACCACACAAAGACACAACTAAGAAAGAGAATTACTGACCAATTTCCCTAGGTGAACACAGATGAAAAAAATACTCAATAAAATACTGGCAAACTGAATCCAAGGACACATCAGAAAAATCATTCACCATGACCAAGTGGGATTCACCCCAGAGATGCAGGGATGGTTCAACACATGAAAATCCATTAATGTGATCCACCATATAAACAAAGTGAAAACCATCACATGATCACCACTAGATGTTGGAAAAGCCTTCAACAAAATTCAACACCCCTTCATGATAAAGGTCTTGGAGAGAATAGGGACACAAGGGACACACCTAAACGTAGCAAAGGCAACATACACTAACCCAGCAGCCGTGGTCAAACTAGATGGACAGAGACTGAAAGCCATCCCACTGAAACCAGGACCGAGGCAAGGCTGTCCACTCTCTCCACATCTGTGCGACACAGCATTTGAAGTTCTAGCTAGAGCAACAAGACAACAAAAAGAGAGCAAGGGGACACAAACCGGAAAAGAAACCAAACACTAGACATTTGCTGATGGTACGATACGATACATAAGTGACCTCAAAAATTCTACCGGAGAGCTCGTACAACTGACAAACCCCTTCAGTAATGTAGTAGGATACAAAACAACAACAACAACAGCAAAGCCCTCCTATATACAGGCGATAAATGTGCTGAGAAAGAAATCAGAGAAACAACATGCTTTATAATAGCCACAGATAACATAAAGCATCTCGGGGTAACGCTAACCAAACGAGTGAAACCTGCATGGCAAGAATTTTAAGTCTTTAAAGAAAGAAATTAAAGAAGTGATCAGAAAATGGAAAGATCCCCCCATGTTCTTGGATAAGTAGGATCAACATAGTAAAAAATGGCAATCCTACCAAAAATAATCTACAGATTCAATGCCATCCCCATCAAAAGCCCAACACAATTCTTCTTAGACCTTGAAAGAGCAATTCTCAACTTCATATGGAAAAGCAAAAAACTCAGAATAGCTAAAACAACCCTGTACAATAAAGGATCATCTGGGGGTATCAGCATCCCTCAGTTGAATGAAATGATAACAGCTTCCTGATATCAAGCCACACACCTATGAACACCTAATTTTTGACAAAGAAGCTAAAAAACGGAAAGTGGGGGTGGGGGAGGGAGTTGGAGTGGGAGGAGAGGAGGGAGGGGGAACTGGGATTGGAATGTAAAAATTAAATTAATAAAAATGTTTTATAAAAAAAAGCATGTGAGGGATGAACTGAAAGAAATCTAGAGAGGTCTCAAAGGAAATCAACTGTGTCTTAGTCAGTGTTCTATTGCTGCGAAGAGACACCATGACTCAGCAACTCTTACAAAGGAAAGAAAGCCTTTAACTGGGGCTGGCTGGCAAGTTCACGGCGGGAAGCATGGCGGCATGCGGGCAGACACCGTGCTCATCTAGATCCGCAGGCAGGCTTGAGCATTTGAAACCCCAAAGCTTACCCTCAGTGACGTACTTCCAAACCCCCTGATGCCACCCCCTAAGCATTCAAATTGTGAGCCTCGGGGCCATTCTTACTCAAATTCCCACAGCCCCATCAGCAAGTGGACAAAAGAATGGTCAGACAGTGCTCAAAATAATGCCGTTATGTTTGTCTCCACACCTCCGACATCAAAGCAATGAAAATCAAAACACGGAGATTCCATCTGGCCCCAGTCAGAATGGCAAGGGAGGGCTACACAGGCCGCTGGTGGTCAGGAGGAGCAGCTCCTTCCAGAGGACGGCAGGGCAGCTCACAACCCGTGCCCACTTCTGTCCTCTGGGGACTGCACATACATGGTGCACATACAC
Source organism: Cricetiscus sungorus (assembly GCA_030556225.1). Classification (NCBI taxonomy): domain Eukaryota; kingdom Metazoa; phylum Chordata; class Mammalia; order Rodentia; family Cricetidae; genus Cricetiscus; species Cricetiscus sungorus. Next base: position 37,818,943 of record JANBXA010000642.1, read on the forward strand.
ACAAACATACATAGTACATGCATGCATACATACATGCATGCATGCATACATACATGCATACATGCATGCATGCATGCATACATGCATACATACATACATAACATACAAACATACATGGAAAGCACCCGTGCACATAAATTAAAATTAGGAAAAGGCAGAAAGAGCACAGAAGGGTGTGGAAGATGCGCTTTAGCTCTGCTGTGGGGATGTGACCTGGCTGCAACAGCCATTGTGGGAATCAGCAGAGTTTCTGCTCACCAAGAGCCTGGACAGAGGCGCAGCATGTGCGCAGCAAAGCACCCGGCCAGCACCACCCATGGGGACAGATGGGCAACACGGGGGAGTTACACTCAGGAGAGAGGAGAATGGGTGGAGAGCCCATCGGGTCCAGTGAGGTAAGTTGGCCTCAGAAAGACTACAGTGCCCCCCACGTGCGGGGTCTGACGGGAGTCGTGAGGGAGGGAGGGAGGGAGGGTTAGAGCCCTGTGCAGTTCAGGACAGTGGCCCTTAGCACTGGGGTCAGAGGGGACGCGGTGCACAGCCTGTCCCTCCCTGCACATCCGTTCAGGTCTGAGGGGTCAGGACAAGGGTGCAGTGGGGGTGGCGGGCTGGGTGGCCGAAGCTGGCGGCCTTTGTTCTCTCTCTTCAGCCTTCCCCGCCTCCTCATGGCTGCTCCGCGCCTCGGCGGAACTGGTCACCTGCTCTCTTCCCTCCAGACTGCACTGAGCCCGCCCAGCCCGAGGCCACCGATGGCAAGACGAGGGTTTCTGTGTTTTTCTTTTTCACTCCATCAGACACATTTATTCTCTAGATGAAATGTATCCATGAGATGCGTCCTCTCTCACATGAGTCCAGCCGGTTCTCACAGCTGTCCTCGAGGCAGGTAAAAAAAAATGCTCTTATTGCTCAGAAACTGTTCATAATTACATCCACTTCCAGCCATTAGGTCCAGTATGCTTAAAGCGTTGCTTGTAAGAGTGGTCTGGGGACCTTTTAGGCCTGGCGATTGAACTACCTGCCACCACAGCAGCCAGAGGAAGAAGCAGGCTTAATCGGCAAGAAATGGGAGCTGTGAACCTCCTGTGGGACTAGATATGGGCTGGAGCCCGCCCAGAGAAAGTTCTAGTGAAGCAGAGGGCCAGGGCTCTTGCATATTTGCCAGGAGACCTGAAGTAAGAGCTTAGAAACAAAACCAAGAGTCTCCAGGGCAGCAGCAGCTGGCGTGTGGGGTGTGGCCGGGGTTAGTCCTCACCAGAGAGAGCCTTACAGGTAGCAGCCATCAGGGCACCTGGCAAGCATGAGGGCTTGGGTCACAAGAAGGGAGTAGACTGTGTACACGTGAGCCATGGCATCACGGCAAGCTGGTGCTCAGTGTCAGAGCATACGTGTGAGTATGTATGTACCTGTCTGCCTGCTTGTCTGTGTATGCGTGTGTATGTGGAAGTGTGTGTGCGTGTGTGTGTGTAATGTGTGCATATGTATGTGGGGAGGGCAAGGGAGAGGAGGGACAGTGTAACCTAACTGCCACCTTCAGCCATGTCCCTGGATTTGCCTGTGGAGGGAGGGAGCTAAGTTGAGTTAGGCCAGGCCGACAGGCCGAGTTAACCCCACCCACAGCCTCCTCCTTTGCTCAGTTCTCTGTGCAAAAGGGAGACACTGTTCTGTGCTGCTCGGCCCCGCGGGTGAGGGCAAGGGGACATCCCTGCCGAGTCCTCTCCCCCATTACAACGAGCCCCTCCAGGCACTTGCAGCAAGAATGGTGACTCCAAGCTCAGAGATGGGCAGGAAGGTCCCACAGCACGGATGTGGTGAGCACACGTGAGCAGCTCTTCAGGCGGCCGTCAGGGGTCCCGCAGATGTCACCGGGACTCTGAGATTAGAGTGACTCTGTGTAGATTCAGGATATGTCTAGTAGAGTGAAGTCACCAAACATCTTACAGCCCTTTCTCTTGTCGGGTTAAACATCTACATAGCCCTCGGGGAGGGGGACATCTGACTCCTCACGGTCTATAAGCAGAGCACTCCCATCTCTGTGAGAGCTGAGGCCTCCAGAGGAGGCCAGGGTGGGCCATGGAGCTTACACGTGAAGATGGGAAGTAGAGGGGACATCAGCTAATTAACAATTTTCCTAACATTCTCAATAGACTTACACACGAACATTTTGGTAAGTGATGACTTCTGAACACATCACAAAATTGTTACCTCAGTGGGACATGAACCTCCGAGCCACGTTACAATGGGTAATGAGACAGCTGTGGGCTTTGCTCATAATTTAAACAGAAACACCTCGCTGTATACAGGAAAGCATGACACCCACAGGTAAGGAAGGGGCACAGAGGGACAATACAGGGTGAGCCTGGTCCCCAAATTTCCATGAGGAGTCTATGTGCTCACAGCTCTGGACATGGTTGGGATTTTAATACAAAATGGAAGTCTTGGGGTCAGAGGGGCAGGAGAGGAGGCCACAGTGGCCAAGCTGGTAGCTAGGCAGTGTCCTGCCACCCCCAGTGTGGGCCAGGCTTGGGTCTCCACTCAGGGAGGCAAGGGAGGGGCTGCTTTCGGCCAGTGGGCAGGTACACAGCCAAGGAACCCAGAGGCAGAAACGCGGGGCCCAGGGAGTGGCCTGCATGCTTCCTGGGTGCAACAGCGGGCAGGCCCCTCTGTGACGCTCACCCACTGTGACTCAGGGCCTCTTCGGCCTTATTTTCCTCCAAACCACCTTGAATGTCTTTGTCTCTAAGGGGCCCTAAACTTCTTTCCCGTTAGCAAAACTGGGAGGAAAATAAGACAAAAAGGGAAATTGGAATTAAAGTCTATTTCGGCTTCATGACTAAAGTCATCAAGCACCAATTAGTCAGAATTTAAGCTGCCCTGACGGCTGGGTCGACAGAATCCCCATGCTCTTGTGATTTTCCACAAGGGTCTTGATCAAATGCTGCCTGGCTTTGGGAACACCTGACAGGTGACCCACGTGAGCAACTCTTGTGTGCTCCCCCTCCCTCAGCCAGGGCCCCACCCCGGGGGTCACGGAACAGACTTCCTGGCAAGGGCTGAACTGGCCTCCTTATGCACTATTAACCAAAGCAAGGACGACATCCTCTGGCACTCGGCCTCTTCAGTGATATGCAGAGGCTGAGACACCAGCTGGCCTTTGGCCTCTGCCTGCCGGTCCTCAAGGGGACCTAGCAGAGGGGAAATGGGTGTGGGTGACCGAGGGGACTGGTGTCCCTGCTGTGACAGGGTTCAGGATCACCAGGCAGGCTGTCCTGTGCCCTCCTGGCTGCCCTGGGCTGAGCTTCCTCATGTGGGTGGAGTCCAGGCTCTGGAACAGCTCTGGTCTGCTCCACAGAGAGACTTGGACAGGAAGTGACAGAAGCCAGTCCCAGAGCTCTGAGAAGGGCAAGGTTCCCTCTTAATCTACGTGGGACATCTGTGGAGGTGGGGGTGCCTGCAGCGGGGTGTGGAGACTCCAGAGACAGGCTGACTGTCCTTCCCGTGGCTCCTACACATTCCTCAGTGGCGTAAGGTTAAAAGTCAGAATAGAATCGAAAAGAAAACCCTGCAGGCTCTGTCTGATAAGAGCTTGGGGCTCCGCCCCCAGGAGCTCCCTCCAAAGAAGCCAGGACGTAGGAAAGGAGGGGAGGGCCAGGGGCACACTCTTCCTTCAGTCCCACTGCTTCTTCCTCTCCACACAGCCTTTCACACTGCACACCAACATCACACGGCACCCAGTAAACAGCCACGGTCATCACACACAGACCAAAGATGAGGTCACGCTGGTGCCCACCACAGAGGCCACCAAGGCGGGGCCACGCCGCTTGTCTAGACTCCTCTAACCATTCCGTGTGGCCAGGAGGGGGGGGGAGACAGATACAGTTAAAGACTATGAAGATATTTTAGCATTACAGAAATTTATGGTGGACACTTCCTGTGAAGCAGGGGACCCAGTGGATGGTATAAAGTCTCAGCAGCCCACGGCATGCCCAGCTTTAGGTCTTCCCTCGAAGCCCCCATCCTATGAGCCCCATCCCTATGAACCCCCTTCCCTATGAACCCCATCTCTATGAACCCCATCCCCATCCCTATGAACCCCCATCCCTATGAACCCCATCTCTATGAACCCCATCCCTATGAACCCCATCCCTGTGAACCCCATCCCTATGAACCCCATCCCTATGAACCCCATCCCTAGGAACCCCCATCCCTAGGAAGCCCCATCCCTATGAACCCCATCCCTATGAACCCCCATCCCTATGAACCCCCATCCCTATGAACCCCCATCCCTATGAACCCCATCCCTATGAACCCCATCCCTAGGAACCCCCATCCCTAGGAAGCCCCATCCCTAGGAAGCCCCATCTCTATGAACCCCATCCCTATGAACCCCATCCCTATGAACCCCATCTCTATGAACCCCCATCCCTATGAACCCCATCTCTATGAACCCCATCTCTATGAACCCCATCCCTATGAACCCCCATCCCTGTGAACCCCATCTCTATGAACCCCATCCCTATGAACCCCATCCCTAGGAAGCAATAGAAAAGTGCAGACCCACATCTCCATTTGCAGAGCTGGGGTCCTGAGCCTCGGGGGGGGGGGCAGCAGACAGGCCGCCCTGGGCCCCTCCCCGCACTCCTGACCCAAGCAACTGAGGAGAGAAGTTACAGCCTAAGCAGACAGGTCCTCAGCCTCGGTCACAGCTCTTTCTCTTGTGGCCCACTTGGGTGGGACTGTGAAGCTGGCATCACCTTGGCTGTCTGAAACTGGCCCTGGGTGTGTTCCAGAATGCATCAGGGTCCCAGTCAAAAAGTGGGCCAGGCAGGACTTTTCTTTTTAGTGCTGGGACCAAGCGGGGGCCTGGTGTGCTCTAGTGGCACCCGTGTCCCCAGGGACCTGTGGATTCGGGTGCAGTCTTGCAGGGAGGCAGCCCCGCCCACTTGTGTTAGCCTCCCCATCTTTTCTATTTGAGCCCATGGAAAGGAGTGAGAGCCACAGACTGAGGAGGAGCTGACCCGCCTCCCGGGCTGCTCTTTCACCCTAGAGACAGATTGCTGGGCACCCGTGTGTCTCGTGACTAGCCTGTAGCTGTTGGGACTCCCTCATCTTGCTCTTGCCATGTCTGCTTTGCAGCCGGCCCCGCCCTGTGCATCTCCATCCCAGACGCCCCAGTTTTACTCCTTCTCTTTAAAAGGGTCCCCAGAGGCTCTGGGCTGTGCACATGTGCAGGGCACCAGCTTGTCTGCCCGAGGTGGAGCGTGAGCCGGCTCTGGACCACTTTTCCTCCTTTCCACGCCCTTCTTTACCATGCGTTTGGGGGCGCAGCTGACTCACTGCAAACACTGCTTCGATGAGGTCTTGCTTCTCTGCATTGATTGCTAGGGGCTCTGTGCAGGGCTGGCTTTTCCCCGCCGGAGGTAAGGAGTGACGTGTGTGTGCTCCTGGGCATCTGGCGTGTTTTCCCAGGTAGGGCAACAGGTGACCAGGTCCTGGCGAGCATTCTGACACAGCTCACTGCGAGTCCTTCCCACAGTCCTCAGCTCCACACAGGCACCATGACTCCTGCTCAATACTCAGTGGGGAACTTCCTGTCCAGAGTTCTGTCCTGTGAACACTGGCGGCCTTGGCCTCTGGGACATCAGTGGACCCGGAACTTCCTGTCCAGAGTGTCATATTAATTCCTGTCTAGTGTCATTTTAATTCCTCCTCCAATGGCCCCATTCCTCCTTTTAGCCGTTTTCAACAGGACGGTAAATCTGGGCCGTACAACTCCGTGTGGACCAGAAGCGGAAATCCTCATATTAATTTATAACATTCCGCCTCCCCAAGCCCACCTAACGTCACCCCTGCTGCTGGCCACACGGGAGTTTCCAGTTCTTTGGTTTTGTTCTCGGCATATGGTATATTTTAACGTTACCCAGGAACACGGACAGACAACAGCACTTTACTCCCTCAAGGTGGTTGTTTTTCTTCCAGAGATAGAGATTAATTAACTTCCCTACAAGGCCCAAAGATCGGCTCTTTAGAGCTGATGGTGCCCTCAGAATCCTAATTTAAATTATTCATGAGATATTTGCCAGCGACAAATCCAAATTAATGTCAAGCCTTGGCCTAGAACCCACGGCTATAACAACAGTGGCCCAGAATAAAAATGTCCATGGGCCAGTGACCAGTTCTCATGGATGGCTAGGGTTTTTAATGAGCAGCGTGGCTGTTTCCACCCTAAGAAGCTGGGTTCCAGTTTTGTATTGCTCTGGTTCTTGTCATTTCTCGGGTTCCCACACGGACATGGGGGCCTAGTGCTTCTATTTGTGTGATGGCAAAGATGAGAAAAGTTTAGATGACAGGCCGCCGCCGTCACAGCTACACAGCGTAGATACCCAGGGTCAGGGTTGTGCCGCTAGGAATTCTGGGTCAGACTACCTGCATTTTTAGTAGGCTATGGTTGCTCCCTGCACCGCCCTGCAATAGGAGCCAGAGCAGAAAAGTGGGTTATCCTAACAGAGAGAGTAGAGGGAGAGGGAGAGGGAAAGGGAGGGAAGGAGGGAACGCAGGAGGGAGGAAGAGAGAGAATGAATGAATGAATGAATGAAGTGAGTGAGTGAGTGAGTTCTTCGTGGTGCTTGGAGAAGGTCCTGCAAAGGCTCCTTATTGTTCTCTAAAGAGACCAATAAGACCGTGATGGAGCAGAGGGAGCGGCCAGGGGTCACCTGGAGTTTTGGGTCACCCGGACTCTGGGGTCACCCGGAGTCTGGGGTCACATGGACTCTGGGGTCACACGGACTCTGCGGTCACCTGGAGTCTGGGGTCACCCGGAGTCTGGGGTCACACCAACTCTGGGGGCGTCTGGGTCATGGTCACAATCAGAGGTGGGCGGATGTCCGGCACTCACAGCCCACCAGTTTTCAAGGGTAATGTTCTGGTGCCTGGTTGGCAACTCTGTGGCAACGTTTGCACATGGATGTCGCTTTAGAAAGTATTTGCCTTACATCACATGCCACTCAGGCAGTTCTGAGGCAAGCCATTAGGAAGAGAGGAACTAAACAGTAGATCAAAAGATCAGACTTTGAAGGATGCCCACAGGGTCAGAGTCCGTCCCATCCCTGACTGCAGGGGTGTCTGGCAGAGGCAGAGAGCGTGTCTTCTGAGAAATACCCTTTTCAAAGAAAGACGAGGGCCCACCCTTAAAGGATGGCTCAGGGTGGGGAGAAAGCTTCTGGTACTTGCCCTGACAAGTGGAGGCGTCAGTCAGATGCTAGGGGCCTCAGGAGAGGTCACATTCTTCCCTCACATTTCAAGGGGCCAGGGTGACACAAGGTGACAACGGATGCTGCCACACCCCTCAACTAAGGCTGGCCCAGCTTCCTCTTGGTACCCAGGAGGAGCAGGTGGCCCACACGCTGTCCTGACTGGGCCTGGACATGGTGCAAGACTGAGTTAGAAGGCAGTGACAGAGTGGGACAGGAGTGCAAAGGGAGAATTAGGCATGGGCCTGATGTGGTGGCACCTCACAAGAGAGAGCTCGCTGGAAATGTCCCCTCAACCCCACGCTCTGCCGGCCGCACGGCCGGCCTCAGGCAGGGGCTTCTCTGACCAGGTTTTCCCGATCTCATAGTTGCCTGGTGTGTGCTAAGCTTGCCACCCACACCCAACCTAACCAACAACACCTTTCCCAGAGCCTCAGACTCAGGGCTCTTCCCTTTGGTGGCAGTGTTTCGCTGCCAGCCGGTCTGTGGCTCCTGTAGCTTCCTTGGTCACCTCAGGCCAGAGTTCTTTCTGGATCCTTCATTCGGCTGAGGGGCGTGTGTCAGAGGGTGGCAGTGGGTGATCACAGATGACAGACGTGTCAAAGGTCAAGACAGGCTGGTCTGAGGACTGTCTGGAGCTCAGCAGCTCTTCTTAAAAATCACACCGACAGAAACCCAACACCGTAAAATCAAATTCCGCATGGAGACAGCCAGCGTGAACAGAACCAAAGGCCCACAGGACAGTTGCAGTGGTTGTCACAAAGAGGTGGCAGAAGTCTGTGAACGTGAGGCCAGCTCAACAAAACAGAGACACCCAGAGAACAGGACAGGATGGAGGCTGTTGACAGAAACTTGGGAAATTGACTTAAAGCAGGAATCCTGAGAGAATACCCTTGCTGGAGCCTCGCTTTGGCCAGCATGCTGCCCCGCCTGCCTGAATGAGGGACTCTTTCCACCTTCGAAGATAAATTCCTAACAATGTCCTATAGGTTGATAAGGGTGCATTATGGCCCATGAAGAGCCTGCAGACGTTATTGCCTTGTATTCCTGTGAGACCCCTGTGAGGTAGGAGCTTGGGTCTTAGCTTTTCAGAAGTTGGGTGAGTAAGACCACAAAGTGAAATCCCACAAACGAGTCTGGTAGCTGAGTGAGTAAGGCTGGATTTCCAGGTCTGCCCAGGTGGGGACTCTGAGCCACTAACCTGCTGTCAGTTAATGCAGTCCCCCCCCCCGTCCCCAAGTCCACCTAGGAGCAGACAGGGAGGAGGAGGCAGGGAACCAAGGGTCAAGATTGGGGAGACACTGCTTTAAGGGCCCGGGAAATACCGAACGGCGCAGCCATGGCCGTGGCATAGGAGAGGGGGGCTGGGGGCAGGTGAACGAAGATGGAGTGGGCCTCAGGAGGGACATTGGGACAATGGCTTCCTGCTGAAAGCACAGGTCACCTCCCTTCTATTCCGTGCTCCAGGACACCCACATGAAGCCTCGCCCACCCTGCCTCTCGCCTTCTCTCCGCAAGACTGTCATGTGACAGCAGCAGGTGCTGAGGAGTCAGATGTCTGCCATCTCCCCACCCACCACTGGTCTTTGTGAGGGCCACAGTCACACCTTCCTGGTGTAGGATGTTGCACTGCGCGTGCAGACCGCTCACTGAGGCTGGCAGAGGCTTTCAAAGATGCCCCAGCAATCCTGAACCTCAGAGAGCCTGGCAGCAACCGATGGAGCTGAGAATGGAAACACACACACATACACATGCGCATGCACACATACACAGGCAGAGACAGACACACACAGATACACACACACACACACACACACACACACACAGACACATGCGCATGCACACATACACAGGCAGAGACAGACACACACAGACACACACATACACACACACATACACATGCGCATGCACACATACACAGGCAGAGACAGACACACACAGACACACACACACACACACACACACACATGCGCATGCACACATACACAGGCAGAGACAGACACACACAGATACACACACACACACACACACACACATGTGCACGCCCACAGACATAGACACATGTGCACACATACACAGGCAGAGACAGACACACACAGATACCCAGACACACACACACACACACACACACACACACACACACACATGTGCACGCCCACAGACATAGACACATGTGCACACATACACAGGCAGAGACAGACACACACAGATACCCAGACACACACACACACACACACACACATGTGCACGCCCACAGATATAGACACACGTGCACACATACACATGCAGAGACATGGACACACACACATTCACACACAGACACATAGACACACACACACACACACACACACACACACACACACAGATCGGACCTGGGTAGCATGAAGACTGAGCAAGCACTTGATTTAGGGGCTTTTCCCCTTCTACCAAGCAGGAAGAGTCAATGTGTTTAATCTGGAAGAGGGAGGAAAACAGGGCTCGGGCAGACGGGGTAGCTCCCTGCCCGCTGGAGAACTCAGAAGTATGAGGTGCAGCTTCCCCAGGCTCCACCCCTGGGGTGCGACTTCCGCCCGAGCGGAACGGGATGCTTATCTTTATATTGATTTTTCTTGGTCCAAAATTCAGAAGTGAAATCAGATCAAACAGGGCCTCCAAGGGGTGAACTTTGATTGTGTGACTTTGATCTGCAAAGAGCCAGGGCCGATGGGGCAGCCCCAGTCCCCTTTCACCCCCAGGGCACAGACATAACACAGGACATAGGTAAGTTACAGAGAACCAAGGTTTATGTCTCCTGGCTCTGGAATCAGACGCTCTGAGGCTGAGAACCTACCTCATGCAACAGCCTTTCTGGGGGCACTAAGGGTGAAGGGTGGAAGGGGTGGGGGGAGGGCGGGAGGGGAAGGAGAGGGAGAGACAGGGAGGGGGGAGGGGAAGTAGGGAAGGTGAAGGCAGAGGAGCTCCGGTCCGGGTCCTTCCGTCCCCAGACAGAGCCTTCAGGACCCAAGCAAAGCCCAAGGGTGCCAGCCCTAGCACGGTTGTCTGGAGAATTAAATATCTCCTGATCTCCGGGGACAAGGGCCAAGCCTCGTCTCCTCCTAGGATGACATTCTTACTTTCCCAGAGTCCCTGCATACAGGCGAGCGAGCCGCAGTCACCCCGAGGAACTTACGGGAGGCCACATTAGTCACCAATGTTTACTCCTGTGAGTCGTATTTACCAAGGCTACACACAGGGACGTGTGAGGACACACACGCTCTCTTCTCTTAAGCTTGGCTGAAAAGCCTTTCGGACCTTGATCCCGTCCGTGAGCCTGTGTAAATACAATCAGAGGATTAAATGTCTTCGGAGTTACTTTCAAGCTGTCAGCATCCGAGACGGTTGAGAGTTGAGTTATGGGGGACGCAGTGACCTCTTTGATGAGAAGGGAGCCTGTTAAATTTCGGTGTGAGTCTGGTGTGTGCCCAGCCGGCCGTGGACAGCTCCTGATTGTAAAACCCAGCTCCTTCCCCGCCCCCTTCCTTCCAATCACAACGTTGTTAAGCATTCTTCTCCACACAGCGTGCCCCAGAGAACAGAGCTCCAAAGTAGCACCTGGGCAGCCTGAGCTAACCCTGACAAATCGCTTTGTCTTCTGACTGCCGAGGCGTTCGTTTGTTGGGAGAAGGCTCCCTTCTTTGAGGTCTCCTGTGCCTTGGAGAACTCTCAAAAGCCGGGCGCACCCTCCCGTGGGGCTCTCGGTGCTGCGGTGGGTGTATGCTCACTTTGTCTCTGCCAAGCTGACACGCAGGATCTATTCCTGCTGATAATGGAAGTAATTACTAATACTCCACCCATGGAATACTGACACCTCACCTCCCAGAGCCCCCATGGGCTCAGCACCTGGTACTTAGGAAAAGGGCGTGGCCAATGAACTTGTGTGGCATGTCGGGACTGTATTCCAGGGCAAAACCCTCTCTGAATGGACAAGGTGCCCAGCTAGCAAACACTGGTCAAAGACAGCGGCCATGGGGTCCCACCGTGTTCTGGTTCCCGGCACAGCAGGCACTCCCGCACAGAGCTCCTCATCGGTGTCACATGCCGGAGGCGGGCGGTGGAAACAGCTGCCTGGGCACCACATCTACTTTTCCATCTGAAACCTTTCGGATGCCCTGCTGGTTTGGGGCAGCATAAACTGCATCCCTACCACACCCCTGATTTGGTAAGAACATGTCATCGAGCGCTCGGAACTCAGTTACGGGCAGAGCTTGCCGGCCTCACTGGGTTGAGGGGACACAGGACAGCAGCAGGACGAGAGTGACCTCCAAAGGCAATTCCACATGCTCCAAATCTGCCCTTAGGTTTTACAGTCACGAGCTCGCCATCGCCTGAGCGCACACACTTTGTGCTGCAAAGGTGGAGGTTAAGGCAGCGATGGGGTTGCCCGTCTGTGTGCTGAGCTGAGCTGTGCTGTGCATACAGGTTTCTCTTATTGGTTGATGAATAAGCCCCGACTGGCTGGTAGCCAGGCAGGAAGTATAGGTGGGGCTACCAGACTAGGAGAATTCTGAGGAGGAAGAGGAAATGCAGGGCAGAACCGCCACAGAGACACCATGTATCCACTGCAGGAGTAATATGCCATGCCCGGGCATTATGGGTAAGCCACAGCCTCATGTCAATATATAGTTCAATAAAAATGGATTAATAATTAAGGGAGAGCTAGCCAATAGGAAGCCTGAGCCATCGGCCAAACAGTTAATAACTAATGTAAGCCTCTATGTATTTATTTGGGACTGAACAGCTGTGGAACCAAGTGGGACAGAAACGCCATCAACAAGGCAATTTTCTATAGTGAAAACCCGAGTCCCTCCCCGCGGGAATCTGTCCTGCCTCAGATGTCACAGGTAGCACAGGAGGATCCTGGGGGATTTCCACCTAACTTCTCCTCAGTGCGAGAAACTGAGCTTAGGGCTCAAAGGAGCAGAGGAAACCACAGGCAAGAGTGAGCCGGCCTGGGACCTTGCGTCTCCTTACACAGGCCTGCTGCAGTCACTGCCGCCGCCACGGGAAACTTCTGGGTTGGTAAGGAGATGTGATAGTGTAAGGTGACAGCAGTGTAAGGTGGTGGTGTAAGGTGGTGGTGTAAGGTGGTGGTGTAAGGTGGTGGTGTAAGGTGGTGGTGTAAGGTGGTGGTGTAAGGTGGTGGTGTAAGGTGGTGGTGTAAGGTGGTGGTGTAAGGTGGTGGTGTGAGGTGGTGGTGTAAGATGGTGGTGTAAGGTGGTGGTGTAAGGTGGTGGTGTAAGATGCTGACATCACCACCACTGACAGAGGTGACTTCAACCCAGCTGTAAAGTCCAGGAGCTGGGGAGCCAGAGCTCACAGGCTGATTCCAAAGCCCTGGTCAGTGCTGCAGGGCTGTGTGTGCAGGGCTGTGTGTGCTGTGCAGGGCTGTGTGTGCAGGGCTGTGTTGCAGGGCTGTGTTGCAGGGCTGTGTGTGCAGGGCTGTGTGTGCAGGGCTGTGTGTGCAGGGCTGTGTGTGCAGGGCTGTGTGTGCAGGGCTGTGCTGTGCAGGGCTGTGTGTGCAGGGCTGTGTGTGCAGGGCTGTGTGTGCAGGGCTGTGTGTGTAGGGCTGTGTGTGCAGGGCTGTGTGTGCAGGGCTGTGTGTGCAGGGCTGTGTGTGCAGGGCTGTGTGTGTAGGGCTGTGTGTGCAGGGCTGTGTGTGCAGTGAGAGGTCTCCTGTTCTGTGATGGTCTGTCAGCGCAGTAACTTGCTGAGGTCTTGTTGCTGCACTGCAATGGTGGCAGCCTGAGGCGCTGATGACCTCTGGCAATGACGAAGGGGTGGGGCCTCAGAAACTGTGGTTCCCAGCGGCTAGAAATGCAGAAAAGAGTGGCTGCTCTGGAAGATTCTCGGAGCGTTTCTCACACACCGTGTCAATGCTGCAGATACGCTCCTGGGACCACATGCCTGGGTAATTACCCAGCAGAGTGGAAACATGCGTGTGCACAGAAACCCGCTCACTCACAGGCTTACGGGAAACTGACAAAACACGGAAGCAACCGAACCCGGCACCTTCCAGAAGGCGGAGGGCTGAGGAATATTGTTCCTTGTCGACAGAGATGAGCTGCCGAGCAGAGACATGAAGGAAATGCCAGTGCGGTATCACGAGGGACAGAAGCCAATCCGAGAGGCGTCCGTACTGTTTACGCTGACTCTGTGACTCTGCACAGAAAGAACGACTACTACTGGACAGTAAAAATGGTCATAGCTGGCATGGCCAGTGACAGGGAAGGGGCACACAGTAGGGTTGGGCAGGGCAGACGTTTGGGGTGGTGTGATACTCTTCCTTATCCCAACTGACGGGTGCCGCTGCACATTGGTCCAAACCCACAGACAGGATGCCCCACACCGAGTGGGAACCCCGATGTGAACCCGAACCCAGTGTGGACCCCGGTGCAGAACCGTGGTGTGGACCCCGGTGGGGACCTCGGTGTGAACCCAAACCCAGTGTGAACCCAAACCCAGTGTGGACCCCGGTGTGGACTGCAGACTGCACGGTGTCAGTACTGCACTGTACTCAGCTGTACAGAATGAGCCTGCACCCTCCCAGCCAAGTGACTCTGAGATGATTAGAGGCCCAAGGAAGCCGCCAAGATGTTCACAGCTGGGCTCTGGAGGTGGCTGAGAAGGCCATGCTCTCTCCCAGGCTGGGGGTGGGGTACACGTGGGTGGGTGCTGAAAAACTTCTTCACCTTCCTTTTTATGTTGCCATGAGTATAAAATGGATCTAAAAGTAGTCTCTAGTAGAAATAGAAGAGGAACCACATAACGCAGTGTGGAAGGAAGGACCCCAGAGGGGAGCAGGCGGCAGTGGGAACTGAACCGGTTGCGGCCTCAGCCATCCATCCCAAGGGTGGGCGTTTAGCATTAGCCTGGTGGGCACTCGGCACGCAGACCCCAGGGCTGCTAAGACTGACCTGAGCTTCTTGCTGAATCTGAGAAGGAAGCTCTGTCTTCCTGGGAGAAAACTTTGCCTACCAGCTGGGGTGGGGCAGGAGGCTGCTGGCTCTCAGTGCTCCTCCTCCCTCTCCCCCTCCCCCTCCCCTTCCCTCTCCCCCTCCCCCTCCCCTCCCCCTCCCCCTCCCCCTCTCTCTCCCGCTGTCTCTCTCTTTCTGTGATTCCTGAGACACCAGAGGCCTTTGGAAGGGTCCTCACATGACTAAAGGCCAGAGGAAGCAGCAGGTCTGGCAGCAGAGGCAAGGGCGCTGCACAGGCCTTCGGGTGAGGCTAAGAATAATCACAATAGATAACTGAAGCAGGGGTGGGGTTAGCAAAGACGGGAGTGAGGGTGGGGGAGTGAGTACACAAGGCAAGAGAGGACAAGAGGGTGAGCAAAAACCACGCAAAGGCCTTCCGCAGAGGCGGCCCCAGCCACTCCCCTGCCTCAGGGAGGCCCCTCCACCCCTGCATCCCCAGGGGCCTCACATCTCCAGGGGTGTCTTCACAGGGGCTCGCAACTCCTTCAGGAGCCTGGGTGGCCACCACCGCTGGGATTGGCTGTGGCCTCTGAAGGCAGAACAGAGGGCGGGCCTTGGCTAACTTGAGTGTGATGTGGTTCCCACCACATGAGCATCCCAAGAAGGTTCTAGCACAGTGTCCCGCAAAGCAGGGTTAGGGCCAAAGCTCTTCTTTCCATGGGACAGGACACAGACGCTCCCTGAGAGCTCGGCCCTGTTTCTCCTGAGGTGTTTCCTGCTGGATTTCTACTGATGCCAGCTCAGCGGGGCTCCACACGGGGGGTTGAGGCCATGAGACGTTTTAATCCCCCTAGAGACCGTGTAAAAGCCAGATGTGGTGTGTGCACAATCCCGGAGCCCTGTGGTGAGACGGAGGCACAGGCAGGAGGACCCCAGAAGGTTTTGGGCCGCCAGCCTGTGGCAAACTTGGTGGAAGGTGAGAAGCTGAGGTTGCCCTCTGACCTCATGCTCACACTAGCCCATGTACGTGCGCACACGTGGCCAGTGCTCAGCTTGAGGTTCTCACGCAGGTCTGACCTCTCGATTCCCAAACATGTCTGCGATTTGCTTTGACACCTTCTGCCAACAGGGAGGCTAAGCATATCTTTGCCCCATCCCCACTCCCCCATCCCCAAAAAAGTCAGTAAAATGAACGAGAAAAACAATGGAACAGAAGGAAATTCAGCAAGGAAACAGATTCCTGAATATCAAATTCAGCGAATCAAGTAAAAGTCACCGAAGATGGCATTGCCCGCCATCAGGGAGCAGAAGCCGAGCAGAAGCGTCTGAGAGACAGAGGATGTCGGGAGCCACATTCGCCATTACAAGATGGCGCTGGCTTCCTGTTTCCTGGTTCTTGTTTACAGCATTAGTCATGCTGACTGCACATGCGCCACTGTATGGTAATTTCTATATGGTAGCTCTCCCTATCAGAGAAGCTATATCATTCGGGCGTTTTGCGGAGCACCAATTACAGACGAATACGTCGCCCTGCAGGCTATTTAAGCCGTGCGTATTCGGGGCTTGGGGTCCTTCTCCATCAGCATGTAAAGAGCGCTACAATAAAGATTCTGCTGGACACATCTTCGGTTGCCGCGTCTTCCTTATCGGCAAAGGTTGCGCGCGACAAGTGGTGCCGAAACCCGGGAGCCTGCCGACCCTGGGCGGAGGAACGACTCGAAGGACCCTCGACTGCTCGTCGAAGGAAGATTCAAGCCAGCGGAGCGAGAAGCTGCAGCACTTTTCAGCAAGGTATGACCCCTGTGGTCTGGGTGATCCCGTTTCTTGTTGTTTGTTTCATTTTTCGTTTTATTGTGCTGTCTGTGTTTTAATTGTCATAAACGGGAGAATACTCGCTGCTCACCCTTTTGTGACCTAGCATAAGTGACCTTAAGTCTCAGGTAAATAACTGAGCCGTCACACCCTCTCCTGTAGATAAAGGAGTTATGGGGAACCAGCCGACAAAGCCTATTGCAGATGCAGCGCAGGCGCTGCTGAAGCAAAAGGAGCTAAAGATTCCAGATAGAGTTTTGCGGAACTTCCTTAAGGAAGTTGACCGTGTTGCTCCCTGGTTTGTGGTCTCTGGGACCCTCTCCAAAGGAACATGGGATAAATTAGGAGGAGATCTTATGCGGGAGAAGGAACAAGGAACTTTAAGGACTGGTGTATGGCCGTTATATAAATTGTTAAAGTCTTGTATTGAAGATGAGAGATGTAAGGAACAGGTCAAAGAGGGACAGAGAGTGCTTTCAGACCATCAGGATAGTCTATCAGAAGCTGAAAAGGGAAAGGGAGAACAAAAGAAAAGGTTCTCCAAAAAGAAGTCAAATAAGAATGAAAATGTGCACAGTAAACTAGCAGAGCTAGAAAAGAAAGCAAAACAGCTCGCCGAAAAGGAAAAGGAACTTAACCGACGAGCTAAAGATTTAAAGCTTGTGCCTGCTCCAAAAGGAGGAGCATGTAAGGACTGTGAGTGTGAGGATCCAAAATTGTACCCTCTCCTCACTGAGTTTAAACATTATACTATAGATTCTTCCTCCGAGGAGGAGACGTCCCCCGGAGAGGAGGATGAGTCTGACCTATCTGGGTCAGAAGGGGATCCAGAGCTGAACCCTGCCAAGCAGGCAGAATTAGATGAGGAAGCTGAAAATTATGAGGCTGGGAGATATGGGCGTGCCCCACCTTATGCTCCAGGCTATGAGCCAACGGCACCGCCCAATGATGTTGTACAGCAGCAAAAAATGGCCAAAAAAGGAAGAAATTCTATGATATCAGATAAGGAGACAAGGAGAATACGGGCAGCGTTCCCCGTATGGGAGGATGCCCAGAATCAGAGACAACATACGCCATTGGATCTGAAACAATTGAAGGCCTTAGTGGAAGCAGTGCAAACATACGGAGTTAGCGCTTCCTTTACCACAGCCCTTATTGAAAGGCTGGCCTTGAATGCAATGACCCCAGATGATTGGAACAATACAGTTAAAGCGTGCTTATCTATGGGTCATTATTTAGATTGGAAGTCCATTTATCAGGAATTGTGTGCGGCCCAGGCAAAGATAAATATAGCCAATCAACGACCTCAATGGAGCTTTGATATGCTCACGGGTCAAGGTCTTCTCAAATGATGGGTACTCAGGTGAGGAGCTTTCAGAACTAAGAGGAGGAGTAATTAAAACAAGCTGCAGCTGAATATCAAGGAGAAAGGTACGGATGGCGACGGCCTCCTACCTATAATGTTTCCATGGGAAAAGCCGATGTTTCCATTGCACCCCGGGAATCTTGGCCCCCCTCTGCGCCTCCTTCCTATGCTCAAACGGGAGGAAGCTGCCATTTTATAAAAAGGGATACAAGGAGGCACCTGGTCTCCGCATTCCCTGGTTTTTGTTTTGAGAACTCTCAATGATTTTCAACAGCTGTTGGGAGATATTAACTGGATCGAAGGATATTTAAACGTTCCTCGGTCAGAGCTAATGCCCTTACACCCTTTGGCAGTTAGCTCAATTAGGTTGTGAATGGAAATACCCCAGGTTATGTATTACTAGTGTGCCTTTTCGTAATGCTTCCCGTGCTGTTATCAAGAGTTATGTGCAGCTCAAGCTAAACAAAATATAGCCAACCAGCGCCCTCAATGGAGTTTTGATATGCTCATAGGTCAAGGTCAATGGACAGTTAATCAAACTGCATATCCATTGGAAGTATATGAGCAGATTAATAGGGCTGCTACTCGAGCCTGGAGGAGTCTGCCAAATAAGGGGCAAGTTAACATCAACCGATTGTAGGAGCTACTGACGTTTTCACTGATGGGTCCAAGACAGGTGTTGGCAGTTATGTTGTTAATAATCAGGTGTTTCAAAAATGTTTTAATTTTTCATCCCCACAATTGGTTGAATGTGCTATTGTAGCTGAGGTTTTACGAGTTTTCCCTCAACCTCTGAATATTATTTCTGACTCACATTATGTGGTAGGAGCAATACAGATTTTGGAAACAGTGGGATTAATTTCCTCAAAAAGTGCTGTTGCACAAGTCTTTGCTGATATTCAGCAATCAATCAGGACAAGATTGCATCCTTTTTTTTATACAACATATGAGAGCACATACGCTATTACCAGGACTCATGGCAAGAGCTAATGATCTGGCCGATAAAGCCACTAAAGCAATTTATCTTATACTTAATTTTTCACTATACGTTTACAAGTAAAAGATAAAAATGTCCCTTCACAGTACCTAGTTGCAATAATTCTCAGCATACCTGCACAAATAAAAACTGACAACGCTCCAGCATATATCTCCAGCAAATTGAAACCGTTTTTTGAGTATTATAACTACCTAAGTTCATCAAGATCCGAGTTGAACAAGAGAAACATCTTAATGAAGAGAAATGACAAGTCATCCACCAATGTAGTTCCCATGAGTTGTGCGGAGACTTCTCAAAGGTAGGGGAGGTGTTCTGTTCTTGTCTTTACAGGAAAACAGAAAGCACCCATCTTCAAACTGCCAAAAGACACTGAACGTGTAGGTACCTACAGAAGAGAATACAGCTCTCCAGAAAGAACCATTTAATGAAGAGAAATCTGATATATGGTAAAAAAAAAAAATTTAATTCTAGTGAGCTATTTCTATATAGAAATCTATTTCTCTTTACTATCTAGAATTCCTCTAGTCCCAATTTATCTAAACCAATGCTGGCTTTGGAGTTGGATTTGGCTTTCCTTCTCTAAATTCAAGCATGTTGTTAAGATTAAATTCACAGTTTCTGCCTTATATCAAGAAGCCAATTGGTGTAAGGCAGAAGAAAACAAAATCTGGGCACTGTCATTTACCTACAGTCAGTTTTTCTCTCTGAAATCTTAATTTTCCTCATATACCTTTTAATGCTTATTGTTGCCTTTCCCTAATGCATACCGTAAAAATTAAAAATTTTACCTTGATTTTTATATTTAAGTTTTCCACAAGGAATATAACAGTTCTCAACAACAATCTTTGAACACTCTGGAAAGAAGATGGGGCCCCAATTGGACACTTCCACTTGACTCAGCCCGATGCATCTGGACTACAAACTTTACCCTAAACCGGTCTGAGACTGCTTTGCTCGAGACAACTCATGACTAGCTAGCTGTATTGGTGCACCTTCTTATTACAACCTGGCCAGAGTTTCAAGTAGAATTCCAGTCAAGCATTTTCTGCCACACAATGACTACCTACATATGTTACAGCCAGTTCTGTTGACAAATTTGGTTGCTTAAAATTTTCTTCCAACAGGATCCCATGGAGAAATCATCGTCCCATTTCAGCAGGAAGTAATCTTAAGACAACGACGCCCCCTTTCCCCACTCTTGGAATTTAGGGATAATATTCATCTTCATAGGGTTGGTCATAGTTACTTGGGGTTGGTTTGGAAGGTGATACTTAGACTTGGTTATCTCTTTTAGACAGGAATAGGGTATGGTTGGAAAAGGTATGGTTCAGAATGGATATAGGTAGATTAGCCTATTTTCTTGTGAATTATTTAGTAAGAGTGAGACATTAGTATTACAGCTTACATTGTTATATATTATTATTTGTGGTAACCTATGTAAAATTAACCTCTGTTCAATATGATAATTTTACCAAAGCAGCAAATCTTTCTAAAGAATTGTCCAAAATGTTGCAGTTCAATTGGAATGCAAATTTTGATGCAACCCTGAGCAAATTACGTCTTGCAATAGTTCAAATTAATTCCACTCGTTTGGATGTCTCTGTTACACAAGGGTTGTTTTCCTGGATGTCTTCTGCCTTTTCTTTCTTTAAGGAATGGGTTGGTATAGGGATGTTTGGGGTGATGTTATTAGCAGGGCTGCTCCATTGTTTTTGTTTGCTTCGCAAATTTAAACAACAACAACACGCTAAGAATGTGGCCATGATTCAGGCTATGCTGGCTGTCGAACAGGAAACATCCCCTCAAGTTTGGTTAAACATGCTAAGCCGTTGAGACACTGTCAGAACTTTTGGCACTCCTGACGGGCACAGGTTCCCATTGCACCAGGATGCTGTTCTGCACAGACCTTTGCATCTCCCAGGGCTCAGGTTCCCATTGCACGGGGTTTAAGGTGCAGAGGGTCTCTTTTACTATGTAACCTCCTTGATAGCTTATGCTGTTGAATCAGTGAGCTGATCGGAAATCTCATAGTATTACCTTGGCTTCGCTTGTAATTTTAAAGAAAGGGGGAGATGTCGGGAGCCGCATTCGCCATTACAAGATGGCGCTGGCTTCCTGCTTCCTGAGTCTTGTTTACAGCATTAGCTACGCCAGTTGCACATGCGCCACCTTATGCTAATTCGAATATACGAGAGCTCTCCCTATCAGAGAAAGTATACCAATTAGGCATTGTGCAGAGCACCAATGGCAGACGAGCACGTTGCCCTGCAGGCTATTTAAGCAGAGCGCATTTGGGGCTTGGGGTCCTTCTCCATCAGCATGTAAAGAGCGCTACAATAAAGATTCTGCTGGACACATCTTCGGTTGCCGCGTCTTCCTTATCGGCAA
The DNA here is from genome assembly GCA_030556225.1 of Cricetiscus sungorus. Taxonomy (NCBI): domain Eukaryota; kingdom Metazoa; phylum Chordata; class Mammalia; order Rodentia; family Cricetidae; genus Cricetiscus; species Cricetiscus sungorus. The sequence continues at coordinate 37,839,706 of JANBXA010000642.1, forward strand.
AGGTTGCGCGCGACAAGAGGACAGGGTGATGGAACTTTATGTGTGAACACCAACAGGGAAATAAATGGGCATGGCCACAATACCAGCGAGCTCTGGGATACAATCCGGAGACCGAAATGCAGAATCCACAGGAGGAAGAGGCTCGGGAACACTCAAGATGTGGAGAATTTATTTAGTGAAACCATGAGCACAAAATTTTCCAGATTGAGGGAAAGACAGACATCCAGACACAAGAGGCATTTAGGACCTCAACCTCCGTGACCAAAGTACACTGCAACCTAACACAGAGCCGAGACGCAATATTAAACACCGTAGGGGGGATCTCAAGTCACCTACAAAATCAGCACTGTCACAGTAACGGCGGATCCCTAAAAGCTAGGGGAGTGTAGAATGACGCATTCAACGCTGCCAATAAATGTTCACCAGGGGCGGGTACTCAGCAACCTAGCTCCATTTCAAGACAAGCACAGACCACTGAGCCGGCCCTGTCTGTGTGAGCTTCCTTCTGTTGCTATGATAAAAATAAGCAAAGCAAGACCAAATCTGGCCAAAGTCAACTTAGGGGATAAAAGGATTTGTGCGGCAATTCAGGAAGTCAAGTAAGAGCGAAGCAAAATCTATGAGGGGAACTTGCAGGCTCTTACTAGGACCTCCCGTCCAGGGGGTGGCGCTGCCCACGTTGGGCTGGGCCCTTCTGCAATAATTAGCATTCAAGACAAGCACCACAGAGAAGCAAGCCCTCCGGCTGAGTGAGTCCCTCAGAGAGACCCTTCTCAGGTGACTGTAGGCTGAGTCAGGGAGGCGAAGCTAACTTGGACAGAAAACAGCTACTTTGTGGCTTTTTTAAAGGTTGCCCTGCTGTGATGAAACCGCTATTTGTAAAGCACCCTCATGTTTAGCAGTGCTCACTTCCGCACTCTTACTTTCTTCCCAGTCATTCTCCCAAAAGGTCAGATTCCGAGTTGCAGACAGCACTGATCAAAGCAAACACACCGTCTTTAAATGAAGGCAACAAAAAGTTCTGATGCCAGTAAAAAAAATTATGCTGAGCATCTGCTGGGGGATTAGGGAAATTTAATCATTTTGTGGTTCGTGTTAGCAAGCATCTGCCTGTGGATTTACGTATGTCAAATTTTAGACAAACAAACTTAAATATTCAAAAATCTAAGTCATCTATGCCTAACTAATTCAGTGCAGACGGAGGAGAATTTTTTAATATTTAAAGGATTAGTGAATTTTCATAAAAATGGAATATGCTGAAAGAGTCGACAAGTAGAGACTAGGAGATATAACTGTGCGTTAATGTCAGAATATAATCAGCATCCTATTCACACGTGACAGGAAGCCAAACACTCAGATACAAGTGGACAAGCTGCATTTTAAAGTCCAATTGCAGCTTTGCGTCTATTAATAAGCTTTGTTCGTGAATGATTTTGACATACATCTCACATTTCAAAAGTCCGCCTTATTTTTAATAACATTTCGAGCTTCCAGCTTGTGTGCTGGTTGGCGATATCGTATTCTGCCTAAATTAAGATTACATCATTAAAAGAGTCTGTGCAGAAGGGGAAGCCCCAGGGAGGCAGGGAGGTAGGTTGTTAACTACTTAGCATTTCCAGCTTGTGCTGGAGTGCTAATTCCACTTTCCAGAGAACACAAGAGAAGCCGTGCTCATTCAAATTAAGATCTTGTGGCCACATGACATGTACATGCAAGCAGCATGCCAGGAGTAACACGCAAACGTCCCCAGGGACCCAGTCAGGCTAGCGAGGCCTCGGCTTGGTCCCTCGTCTGTCTCCACACAGTAAAATACAGACAGCTGTCACTTATGCACAATGTAAATTTCTGCCTGCATCCGCAGGGTCCTCTGGATAAGGGGTTTCCTGGGCCAGGGCGAGCAGTGATCACAGCTGTACACCCCTTTCTGCACCGCAGTTTCTCTGATGCTCCAGGCCACGACTCAGGGCTGCTCCGGGAGCACAGACTAAGCTGTATGGGAAGACGGGAGCCTAAAACAGTGACGGGATTGAAACCGAGTGCTACCAGATACAGAGATAAGAGGCGACAGCCAGGAGGTACTCTGGGCTTCCCAAGACTCCTCACAGCACAGAGAGGAGGAAGCACACTCCAGGCCAAGTTCAGACAAGGGGCAGGGGTCTCCTCCCTCCACTCAGCCCCCACTCGGGGAGGGGAGTGCGGGCACTGATGGTCCTCACCCCCTCTCCCCCCGTTTGTTTGCAGAGCGTGGCTGCCTTACAGATTAGGCCAAAATCAGCGAGGCCAGAGGTTCCGCTCTGCTCCCAGGCAGGGACATCACTCTGATTGGGCCACGGTGTCTGTGCGTGGTGTCTTTCCATGGTGTCTGTCCACAGCCTCGGAGCTGAAACGCTCGGATTTTGTGCAGGGGAAGAGGAAGCCCCTGAGAATAAGAACTGCAAGGTTAGCCAGCAATCCCGAGGCGAGGGAGCCAGCTGTGTCCAGAGAGTCTGGGACATGTAGCTAGCCTGGGCTACAGAGCGAGACCTACTTATTTATTATTTATTCATTCATTCATTTATTTATTTCATCAGAGCCCCATGGCAACTGCCCTCCCTCCACACAGTCTTACCAAGTTCCACACTATGGGTGCTCTGCAGACGGAGGCTTGGCTCCGGCAAAACCGCAGCCGGGTCTCTTTGCCAGCCAGAACTAAATGAATGCTCAGAGGGGCCATTCTTGCCCCACGGGAAGGCTACCAGGTTAGCAGGGCTGGGGACAGACGGCTCAGAGGCAGGGGCACTCACAGTTGCCCGGCTAGGTTCCCAGCCATCCAGCAGCCGTACATCGCCACAAGCCAAGAAAACTGAAACAGGCACGCAGATGCTCCCAGAGCTTATTTACAGCAGCACAAACACTGAGCATGTGTGCTGGGCTCCTGGGCTGGTACAGCTACGGCCAAGTGCCCTGGCCTCTTTATCCGTTTACTGTTAACTCCCTGACCTTCTCTGCCGCCGGTGGCATTGTATTGACCCTACAACTGAACGGGTCCAGCCAACGTTTCAGCGCCAGGAGGAAGGTGAATTATTAATGAGTTAAAAGGCAGACACGGCTCTTCACTTTTTAATGCCATCTCTTGAGAACCCCCTAAGGGGGTAAATGTAGGGGAGCGGAGGCACATGCAGAGAAAATGTCTGTGTAAGTGCTTCTCTCCCATGGTGTTGCGTGACAGACACTAACAGGTGGCTGTTTTGTGGCATAGATGGCCTTACATCTCTGTCTCCAAGCCAGCCCCACACGCCAGTGTCCTTCTGCTTTGTACCAAGCTGTCCAATTAGCTTTTAAAAATTGTGTATTTTAATAAAAACAGAAAATGGCTTGTGATATGGGATGTCCTTCTGTATTCTGTGGATATGTGTTGCTTTTATTGGTTAATAAAGGTGATTTGGCCAATGGCCAAGCAGAATATTTAGCTAGGCAGGAGACCTACACAGAGAGAAAGAAGCTGGAGTCAGGGAGATGCCAGAGACGAGGAGGCGGGAGAGCAGTATGGGCCATACAAAGTAAAGGGAATAAAGCCACGAGGCAGAGTCAATCAATAGGAATGGGTTAATTTAAGTTATGAGAACTAGTTAGAAAATAAGCCCAAGCTATTGGCCAAGCTGAAATAATTAATAATAAGTCTCTCTGTGGTTATTTGGGAGCTGGCAGAGAGGACACAAAAATCCACCTTCAAACCATATCTACCATAGTCACATAGTACTCAGGCTGGACTGCTATTGCAGATAAGCCTCACAAAGGACCTGCATGGGAGGAAAACAGTCCCCAGCTCCATTCCAGAGCCAAGGAGCCAGAACCTCACATGGGACCAAGATTCTGCACTTCTACAGAGCTTCCCGTGGTCCCCGTGGACTCACAAGGCTCCCCGTGGCCCCTGTGGCCCCCATGAACACCAGAGCCACCACCGGCACAGAAGCGATGTGTGGACAAGTGGTCAATCACTCCGAGCGCACTGTTTATCAAATAGTCTCAGACAGACTAAAAATGTATAGGAAGTGACTGCTTCCCTCTAATTAGATAGAGCCAGAAATAGCTGACAGTCAAGGGTGTGCGTGCCAAGCCTGAGGAGTTGGAGGGTATCCTTGTGACAGGGGTCAGGGAGACTGCTCAGCCGGGTTCTAAAATAGAAACGAAAAACCCAAGTTGAGATTTCTCTAGTGGATGAAGGGCAACGTGGGTACCGCGAACACGCACGTTCGTCATCAAAATGATGCCCACCATTTTGGATCTAGGCATGAAACTATCTATAAAACAGAAGCAGTGCCTGCCAACCAATCAGGAGTAGATGGAAGATGACAGGAGACACAAAGAGAAAACTCCAGAGAAAGTGTCCGCTCATAGAGAGGGCGGGTTGCGTTCACTGTTATTTGCATCCATCGCAATGGATACAGATGTCTGGTGGCGATGCGCGTAAGACCATCAAGAGCCGCTGTGGAGACTTTGACCTGGTGGACGTCCTCAGTGGGACAGTCCGACGGGGGAGGGAGGAAGCGCACCCCTGCCCTGAGGCCCAGCAAGCCTGCACATGGGTTCCCGTACCAGAGGTAAGACGGCTTAGGCACACCGCAACAGGGCAGAGTGCCAAGGTCACAGACAAAGCACACGCCATTCCTCAGGGGCACACATGTATGACAGCTGCACACAGACAAAGCACACGCCATTCCTCAGGGGCACACATGTATGACAGCTGCACACAGACAAAGCACACGCCTTCCCTCAGGGGCACACATGTATGACAGCTGCACACAGACAAAGCACACGCCATTCCTCAGGGGCACACATGTATGACAGCTGCACACAGACAAAGCACACGCCATTCCTCAGGGGCACACATGTATGACAGCTGCACACAGACAAAGCACATGCCTTTCCTCAGGGGCACACATGTATGACAGCTGCACACAGACAAAGCACACGCCATTCCTCAGGGGCACACATGTATGACAGCTGCACACAGACAAAGCACACGCCATTCCTCAGGGGCACACATGTATGACAGCTGCACACAGACAAAGCACACACCATTCCTCAGGGGCACACATGTATGACAGCTGCACACAAAGCACACGCCTTTCCTCAGGGGCACACATGTATGACAGCTGCACACAGACAAAGCACACGCCATTCCTCAGGGGCGCACATGTATGACAGCTGCACACATAGACCTTTAAACTCCATGAGGTGGGAGGATGCTACATAAAGGGTGTCTTTACTGCGTCCATGGCAAGAAACTTCCCAATAGCTGCAATATGAAAGAACCATGGACTCGAGAGACTTCAGGATTAGGAAACACAACAATGGAAGAAATGGGTTTGGAATATTTCCTGTGTGAGCCATGTAGCAGAGTCAGTCTCCTGGGCTCAGGTGACAGGAAGCTGGCAAAGCTTGCCGTGGCACCTTGGGTTTTCCTGGATCTGTCAGCATTGCCACGGTTTTGGCTGAGGAATGTCTGTCATTGCAGCCTGAGCCCCAGCCCAGGATCCCCATGTCACAGCCACCTCAGCTGGGACTTTAGCTCCAGCAGGCAGCCCTTCCTCTGCCTTTAATTTAACAAGAAGGTTCTGGGACCCTGCTGAACTTAGAGAAAACAGGGACCAAAAGGATACAGGCCTTGACCTCAGAGAGAACGCACAGCTGTTGTGGATCACATCTGCTCTTCGGCGGCCACGAGTCAACTGTCTGCGGAGTAAGGATGCCGAACCCCCTCAGAGGGCCACTGGACACCCGCATCCCTGAATTGGGCCTTTCCCACATTCAGGGTATTTATGGCGTGCTGGCTCTGTGCATGGCACCTGTGGGCTCACTCCTCAGAGCTATATAGGAAGGGCATCCTGCAGAAAGAAGCTGAGCCTTGCTTCCGCCCAGAGGGAAAAGCTCAGGAAAAAAGGGCAACTTTTGTCTGAACACAGGGCACGGAGAGCTTCCAGCGGGCAGAGGGGGAAGGGCCCAATTGGGGAGCAGCCACCCTGGCACAGATAGCAGAGCCGGGGCTGACTCAGCTCGCCGGGAGGTGGCCGCCTCTGTGCCTACCCTGCCCTGCATGTGTCATACGCAGCGTTTCCCTCCACTACTGCACACTGTGGCCTCTCGACAGTCTTGTTTGCACGCAGCACCTGACGACAGACACTGTCCAGGGTGGAGAGGGAGTGAGACACTCGGATGTCTCCTCAGAAACCATGGTCACTTTTGAGACCCCAGGCTCATGGCAGCGTCTCCATGATAGACAGCCCCACAGGATCATCTGTGACGGCAGAGCCCAGGGTGAGGGGTGGGGAGGGTGGGGGGTTCCGGCTGCAGGGACACCCTGGGGCCCTTGGGTACAGCCTACAATGATCTGATGATTGAAAAGATGAGTTTCTCATTAAGCCCAGCTTGACCTCACACATCCAGGGTCTAGAGAGGTGACACTGTCCTCTCTCAACAAATGGTGATATCAGTTTGGTCACTCAGAAACGCGAGGCCCCTGGCAGCAGCCCCGAAAGATGAAAGTCTCGGGAGCTGAGGCACCAGTGTGGGGCACAGCTTATGGGAGGAGCAGTGGGACTCTGAAGACGTTAGACTCTCAACAGGAAAGCCAGGCTGGTGAGGCGCGCATGGGGCAAAGGTGTGTCCTGTGCAGGTCTGACAACCTGCCTTCTCCCCAGGACCCCATGGTGGGAGCAGAAAACCAGCTCCTCGGCATTGTCCTGCAACATTGTCCTGTCCATGGGCGTGCCATAGCGCGAGCACACGCGTGTGCAGACACAGTAAAGAAAACGCGGGGGCGTGCTTCCAGAAAGGGACTTCACGCTATTCTGTAAATTGCATGGATTCTTGACACAAACGCTTACCCATTTGGTAAACTGTACAACAGGTGTCGCTGTCCAGACACAGGGACACTGGAGTTGGAGTAGAGCTCGGAGCCTGCCTGGCATGCACGACGTGCTGATCCCAGTGCTGCATGAAAAAGCACGCCCATAACCCCAGCACTCGGGACGTAGAGGCTGGAGGATCAGGAGTTCAAGGCCACCCTACGCTACAAAGAGTTTGAAGCCAGTCCCCACATGAGCCCCTGCCTCCAGCAAACAAAATCCAGACACTGAAGTTGCAGGTTAGACAGTCTTGGTCCTGAAGGAGGCATTTTTAAGTAAAAGAAGGGTTCTTATTCTTTTATGCAAAATGCATACACTATGAATTGTATTCATATATTTGTGCATGCATATTTATAAACTAGCTACACATTTGCATAACTCATTTACACGAATGTGGTAGAAGAAAGAAAGGTCTTTATAATCTGGGAGAGCCACTGCAGAGTGACAGTGCTGCTCCTGGGAAGGGTGGTCACACACTCTGCATGCTACCTCTCTGTTAAGTAAGAGCCAAAGGGAATGCTGAGTGGATCTCTCAAGGCAAAGGCGGCTGACGGAAGGGAAGCTGGCTTGGTGGACAGACAGACGCTTGTGTCAGGGTCATCTGGAAGGGCCTCTTCGAGGGCGAATGATGCCGAGTTGTGGTGGACACAGCAGGGCAGTGGCAACTTGGGAGGAAGGAAGAGCGTGGCCTGTGGGAGGGAGGACAAGGACATCTCGAGAGCCTCCACTTGCCTTCATGCTCAGTGGCATCCAGGGAAACTCATTCATGCCGGAGGAAGTCCCCAGGGCACTTTGTTCAAGAGCAAATTACAGCAAATCTCAAACCGGCTGAGTTGACCTCATTATACCAACGCATTTCAGCCACAGCAGATGCCCTGGGACCACTTAGGATGCCACCCCCACTTCCCTCGGCAGAATCTCTACAGCCTCTGCACATACCCTCTCCCCACGGTGGTCCCTGGTCATGGCTCCCTGCCTTCTCTGTGGTCTCCAGAAGCCACACCCAGTACGCACGGACAGAACTGGCCTCAGAACCCTGATTAATGTAATTAACACTTTGTGTTCTGGAACAGGCACCACTGCCATCGACTTTCAAGTGAATCCAGATGTGGTGGTTGCATCATAGCTACACACCCATTCTGTGCCAGCGGGGCGGCCCAGGGTTTCCAGCCTACTTAAATGTGTGGCGGTGCTAATTACCATGATAACGTGTGTTTATGTGGCGCCATCCTGCCCCAGCCACCTACAGGAGCATCAAGGCGGCTTGCAATTAACCATCGAGTCAGCACAGAGCAGCTTTTGGAAAGGAATCAGAGCCAGGCTCGGAGCAGGCGGCACTTCCTTCCTTGGGGAGTCAGATGTGGGGGAACTGAGACCCCGAGTGCCTCCCTTCCTCAAGTCTTCAGTAAAGACGGCCACGCTGCCAACTCAGCACGTCTGAGCTCCAAGCCGCAAGAACACGGCCGATGTCAGAGCCTGGACAGCCTGGGCTGGCCATCCCTAGGAAGATGTAAGGGACGGGGCCTGGGGAGGACAAGGCAGAGCACAGGTGACTACAGCATCTGAATGCTTGGCGCCTGCAGGGTATGGCTCTAGGGGTGGGGCGTTATCGTCAACCTGTGTCAGGGCCACAGAAGAGGAGCCCCGTGCTCTGGAGCCACGGCTTCGCAGAGGATCCAGTCACATCTGGACAGGGCACTTTGAGAGGCATGTGACAGATGAGAGCCACAGTGGGCAAGAGGTCAGAGCAGGGGAAGGCGTGGACGCCAAGGTGGACCGGAACGAGGATGGAAAGAGGCAGGCGGGGCATGTGCTGGTCAGCTTTCAGTCACTGTAACTAAAGCCTGGAACAATCAACTTCTGGGAGAAAGGGTTTGTTTCTGCTCACGATTTCAGAGTTCTCACAGTCCGTGGTGACAGGCTGCTCCAGGGGCTGGGGGAAAGCAAGGGGCAGAACAAGACGGTCTAATCAGAGTGGGGAGGGAAAAGAGGGGAGGAGGGTGGAGCTGGATTATCCCCTTTGATGGCAACGCCCCCCATGACCTAAGACCTCCCACCAGGCCCCCGACAGAACTGTGTCTATCTCAGTGACACCACTAGGGACCCCACCTGTAGCATATGGGCCCCTGGCAGCCACTTCAGATCAAGCTACAGAGCTGTGTGACAGAGGAGGGGTTGACAGTACGCGATGCCGCCCAGCAAAACCAGACCCCTTGGGTGGAAACAGTCTCCATGAAAGGCATGCAAGAACGCCCAACATCCAGTTTTAAAATCTGCAAGATGTCCTGATCGGGATCTGTTTGTAACTGTTAATTCCGACTGCCCACTCAGTTGGACTGAGTGGCACCTTGGGCATTAAGGACACACACCACTGGACGAGTCTGTGCAGACCTTTACACACTGGTCTGATGAGAGAAGACCCACCCTGAACGTGACAGGGCCATCCCGTGGGTTGGGGCTGAGGACTGAATAGAAAGGGGAAGGGAGGGAGCTAGGAGAAGGAGCATCCCCTTTCTCTTGGCCCACGGAGACATGAGGAATCCTAGTCACACGTCCCCACCTCCATGAACTGTGCCGTATCCTCGTCACCACGATGGGCTGTTCCCCTCAAACCATGACTCTGTGTCCTTAAATTGTTCCCAGCAGGAACGGGTCACAGCACCAAGAGGGGTGGCGAACGCATACAGAAACTGGGCAATCGCTTGCAGTTCTCTGGGGAAAGAAAGGAGGCCCTGGGCCAGGTGAGGCTGACGCGGCTCCTGGGGCTCAGACAAGGATCTCGAGCCCTACAGCAGGGGTGGACATCTGCTGAACAACCGGAAAACCAGAGCCTTGTTCTCCTGTGATTTCAGACATGCAATCTCCCTGGGCTCCCTGGGCCTTACTTCTTTTTTCTCTTTGAAAGTTGTTATTGTTTTAAATTAGCTTGCAACAAATTGACCTTTCCCTGTGTACAAAACGTCTTGGGTCTTAACGGGGTAATGTCTCGTTGCTGCCACAGCCAGTGGCTCGGCTCTCCGTCACTGAGACCAACTCCGACCAGCTCCTCATGCAGCCCTTCCCCCAAACCACCGGGCTCTTCTGCGTCCATGGTTGCATTGTGTGGAGAATGTCAGCTACGGGGACCACACCCGATGCCCACACACGATGCCCACACGCGATGCCCACGCCCGATGCCCACGCCCGATGCCCACGCCCGATGCCCACGCCCGATGCCCACGCCCGATGCCCACGCCCGATGCCCACGCCCGATGCCCACACCCGATGCCACCTTTGGGGCCTGGCTCTCTTCACACAGCAAGAGGCCTTTGAGACTTGTGCTTGCCCACACTTCAGCACCCTAAGCGGGATCCTTGGGAACACGGCTTGGCTACCCTGAAATCCCCCCTCCCAGTGGCCCATTCTGCGGAGTTAGGAATCCAGTTTCAGGGAGTTATGGAATTTATTGCCTTTTCTTTGTCTTTTACCTGGTATTTAATTTTAATCCTAGAAAAAAACAAGGCTACTGAAAACACAGTCGTTTAAGGACACAGACTCAGGGTTTAGGGGGCACGGGCCACCACGGTGGAGGGTGGAAACCTGGGTGAGTGGGAAGGAGCCTGGCTGGACTCTAGGGGGCTGTGTGCCTGCTGAACAGCTCCAACGTCTGAGGGTCACAAGGTGCAAATGCAGAACAAAACACCCCGTCTCTGCAATGTCCCTCCCTGGGCGGGCGCTGACAGCAGGTGCACACCAGAGCTGTTCACTGTAGCTGGGGTGGGGCCACACGTGTAATCTCAGCATCTGGGAGGCTAAGGTAGGGAGACGGGTTCAGATTCAAGGTGACCGGCCTGGGCTATGGTATGAGACGCTCTTTCAAATTTCTCACCATGATGACTGTCCATCAGAAGCGGCCAGGCATCCTTGTACAGCAAAGCAAATCTCCAAAGTTGTTCTGACTCCTGAGCAGTTTTATCCCTTTGAGCGTGAATATTTCCCAGTAACTCAACTGGTCTCTTGTCTGGCTGTCAAGAACATGTCAGCCGGCCTTGGTGCCTTTTTAGAAAACAATTATCAGCGTATGTGAAAGAGAAAGAGTAGATAGAGAATTAGAAGGAAATGATCAGGCGTGGTGGCGCACGCCTATAATCCCAGCACTCAGGAGGCAGAGGCAGGTGGATCTCTCTGGGTTTGAGGTCAGCCTGGTCTACATGAGTTCCAGGACAGCCAGGGCTACACAGAAAGAAAAGAAGAAAAGAAAGGAGAAGGGAAGAGAAAACCCTTTCTTCAGGAGCTAATTCCAACCTTTAATATCTGTAGACAACCCTGGCCAGCATTTCAAAAACATCTGGAATTCCTCATCTGGAATCCCTGACACTTTCCCCCAAGCACAGCACGATGGTCTAGGACCCAGGCGGGGCAGGGTGACAGCTACTTCACATCAGGAGAGGAGAGCTTTCCAGAAGGAGTCTTTCCTGGTGCTATCAGAGGCAGAATTAACCATGGAGAGAGACATCTGAACTAGACTCTACAGGGAGCCACGGGATTGGACCACACCCACACCACCTGCTACGTGCTGCCAACTGCGAGGGCCTGCTGTGAGAACAAAATCCATCCCGTGACGTGACCGTGGCGTGACCGTGGCGTGACCGTGACGTGACCGTGACCTGACCGGGCTCCCAGGGCTCCGAGCGCCACGTGTTTCTGCTTGTGACAGGAACCCGCCATCCCTTCCTTTCTCTAAAGATGCGTAGAGGACGGGTGGCTCATGGCTCTGGGCTAAGAACCTGGCTGGAACTCAGAGGTGGAGGCCCAGCCCTACACAGCCGTCCGCTCAGCTCATGGTGGCACCAGCCCACACGGCCCTCAGTGCTCCTCCGCCCCGAGTCTCTCTCGAGGGTGACCAAGCGTGGTGCCACCTTCAGGAGGTCATCCACTTTCTCGTGTGAACCTTTCCCTGGGGGAGGACCCGCTTCTGTCCCCATCAGAGGGAGGACCCGCTTCTGTCCCCATCAGAGGGAGGACCTGCTTCTGTCCCCACCTGTGGGGAGCTGTTGAGTCATTTGGTGTTCTAGTGGCCACTCAGATTTTTGCTAACTGCTGTGCTTAGGGGACCCCAGCCATGGCTGCAGAGAGGACGCCCCACCCTGATGTCCTATATCCTTTCCAGTGTGAAATTTGTAGGCTTCCAAGATGATTTAAGATTACTGTTGGGCTATGTTTTCTCTGTAGATCACAAAGGAAAACTCACTGCACTAAATTTCAAGAGAATGCGTGCGCGCGCGTACACACACACACACACACACACACACTTATACCCTTTTACCCTTCTGGCTTCGGGGTTCCTCCAGATGTGACCCTAGGAAGGCCACTTGGGAGCTCACATAGCATTGAGCTCACAAAGGCAAGCTGCTCTCTGAAACATCTGCACCCAAGCAGGACACGTGCATCATACACCGTGGTGGAAGGGACTTAACTATAACTACTTTTTAGTTTCTGCTTAATTAACTCGGTCTGTGCAGGACAGGAATGGAGGTTCACAGTGAGGAAGAGGAGGAGGAGGAAGAGGAGGAGGAGGAGGAGGAGGAGGAGGAGGAGGAGGAGGAGGAGGAGGCGGCGGCGGAGGAAGTGAAGAGGGCGGCCATGTGGGCTGTGAGCAGTGAGGGCTGGGTGGAAGGAAGGCTACAGCCCAGGTTCTGACCGAAGCTTTCTGTGTCCTGGTTTGCTGATACATGGGCAAGCTACGTGGCAGTTCCTGCTGCCATGGATGCATCCCTCCACTTGTGATCCTTATCTCCCTTGATTACAGGTTACGGGGAAGAGGGTGGCCTTGAGCTTGAGGCCAAGGTGTATATACACCTTACATCTAAACCAAACAAATCTAAGTTTTTAGAAAAAATGTCCCATCTTTGCCTTTCTGGCTCGTGGAAATTCTGACGGCTGAGGAGTTTCTCAGCGGCCCCCAGGGTTCTTGGAAATAGAATGAAAGAAGAAACTCAGAGATACAATTTGACTTCTTTAAAAACTTCCTGCCCACCAAGGGCACAGGCTAGGAACCTGGCCTGTGTCACGCAAGCACATGCTATTCTGCGGAAGGATCAGAGCCACCAAACTGCAGCTACCAAACTGTTGGGGGGAGCAAGGAAGTGAGGGGTGCTGGGGGCCAGGGGCCGGGGCAGGGAGAAACGAGGCACACTTGGCCTCTGAATGTCGCCCAACGTCTTACCTTGAGCTATTTCTTATTTTAGATAAGAATACAAGTTCCAGCCCAAGCCTCTAGGAGGATTCTAAAAATGGAACACTTCAACAGGAGACAACCCAGACAGAAAGCCACCGTGCTCTTTTAAAGAAAGTCACAGCCCGAGAACAAGGAGAGCGTGTCATCGGGACTGTGGGCCTGCCCCGGAGCAGGCTTTCCCACAGCTGCGGCGTGCGCGCCGTGTGGCGGGAGCCAGGAGCGGTGGTGGTGGCCACACCCTCTATCCACACTTGGGTCCTTCTTCAGAAGGGCACACGGGGCTTTCTGCCAAGCTTCCTGGGAAGCCTGCACTTCGCTGAATGGGCTGGGCAGGCATCGGGGTGGCACTGGGCAAGAATCCCCGAGACAGACACGGCTGGGCTCTCCATTCCCAGCACCCCGCTCTCAGTGCTTCCCTGAGCTCTGCCTGTCTCAGGACCGCAGACTTAGGCCTGGTCTAAGTCTGGTTCAGGGTGTTTGTTCTTGTCATTATTCACACAACAGTGTGGTAGATAAGTACTAAGCTGCACAGGGTACCATAGGCTAGAGATGATATAAGGGCCACGGGGAGGCGTGACAGCTTATGCACCAACCCCATGCCATCATGCGTGAGGGACCTGAGTGCCCAAGGGCTGTGACCTGAAAGGGGGGTCCTTTTCCCCGGCAGCAGACCTGCACAGATGCCAAGGGGATTGCTGTGTGTACTTGTTTACATGTATGAAAACGAGAAGTCCAGACTGTTTGGATAAACTAAAGTCAATATTGTTTTGACAGGTCCCTTGTGTGAAGTAAAGGTGCAGTTCAAGAATAAAAGTCACCTTGTCACTGTCTGGAAGGAAATGAAATCCTACGTGTGTGAGGGACCAAGGGAAGGAGGGGGAGCCTTGGCATCATAAGGTGAACACATGTGCACACACATACACAGGCACACACACACACACACTCACTTACACACACACACACTCACACACACACACTCACACACACACTACACACTCACACACACACACTACACACACACACACTCACACACACACACTATACACACACACACTCACACACTCACACACAAACACACACACACTCACTTCACACACACACACACACACACTCACACACACCACACACTCACACACACACACACACTCACACACACTCACACACACACACACTCACACACACACACTCACACACACACACACACACTCACACACACACACACACACACACTCACACACACGTTCCTGGCCTCACTACAGTATGACTAATGCAGCTCCCCAGGTGTTGCGTATTCTGGCAATCCTTTCAGCCCTGCAGCAGGAGAATGAGCCTCAGCCATAGGCCGTGCCCACCTTGCTTCCTTTCCCTCTGCTTCCCTTCCCCAGGCCAGGCCTCTGGGCTTCCCATCCTGATCCAAGTCCTAGGATGTCAGGCGACTGTGGATGTGGTGACCCCTGAAGTCCCTCTACGTGGGGATGGGCTGGTGTCCCTGGAACAGAGGGACATGGGACACCTTTCTGTCTGGCCTCGTCTCTGTAAACCACAGAGACGATGAGCGCTCATCAGGCTCTCTTCTCTCAAAGGCGGAGAGCCTCCCGATGGAACAAAGCAATTTCTTTATGAAGAAAGCTTTTATGTCACCTTCAAAATAGCACCTGTGCTCCACACAGAGCCTGGGGGGACCTGCTTCAAAAGGCAGGAAGAAAATAAGGAGACAGAAAAGGGTTTGCAGAGCTTTTCTTCACTAAGATCAGAGTGCCTCAACATGAAGGAGCCTGGCACCTGGGGTTCCAGCCTCCCGCCCTGACTATAACACAGGTGGTAGGCATGGCAGGAGGGGCCGTGGAAGGCACCTCAGGTGAAGTCCTGACTGAGAAGGCAGGCGTCAGCACAACACTGGATCTTGAGGAAAGAGTTCTAAGGTGCGGCACAGGAAGTCACAAACTCAGTTTGTGCATCTGGTGTATCCATAATTAGCCTCCCCCATGTGGATCTCCCTTTGTGCACCTGGTGTATCCGTAATTAGCCTCCCCCCACTGGCGTCGCCACAATTTCCTCCCAGTCATCATTTACCCCTTTCCTTTCAAATTCTGGAGATCCAAATGTGATCTGATAGAATAAAAAAAATGATTTGGGGAAAAAATTCCATTTGCCGGGACCTAACCTACCGGGAAGTTTCCAGTGCCCCTGGAAGACCCCAGAGAAGGGACAGATCTAGGCTTCGTAGGGTGGGGCCAGGTGTCAGACAGGGCTGGGCAGTAAAGAACTCAGAGGACAGTGTGCGTACCAACACATTCCATGCATGGTGTGTTTCCATACGGGAAGTTTTCTGTGATGGGCCGGCTCAGGCGACCGTGGAGACTACAGATGCCTCTGACCTGTTCTGAGCTTCAGACCTGGGAATGCTGGTCAGAGAGCCGACAGCACAGGTTCAAGTCCAGCTGTGACTGCCTAAGGTGTGAGGTGGTTGGCCCAGGCCCACGGACCCACTTAAGCCATCAGCCGGAGAGAATGGGGCCTCCTCTGTCTCTGCAGGCCCCAGCAGCTTGGTGATGCCCAGCCTCCTGATTCAGCAGAAGCTGCTCTTCCAGAGAGCCGCAAGTACACAGGGGCTGTGGGTCTACAGGTAGCCTTTGCCAAACTCGACGCCCAGGCCCCTGCTTTCAAACGGAGACATACGTTGAGGCCTAATGTCCGTCTGCCCTGGGGTCGGAGTGGGGTCACTCTCTGAGACATGGCTGCCTTCCTCCTCCCTCTCCCGGTCAGCCCTGCTTTACCCTCCTGTCCCTGGCTTCCCCCAAACACCTCCGCAGTGTGCATGGACCTCGAACCTAAGCCTGGCTCTGGGGACCCACACTTGCAATGGCCATTCCTAGAGCTCCAACCAGTGAGGGTCAGGAGGGGCAGGGCACCTCCAATGTGGAGGGGACATGACAAATGCTATCCACGGGAACCGCCAGGCTTTGGCTTTGGACTCGCTCTAGCACAAGTGGCAACGACGTCAAGCTTCTGCGTGCAGCTGGTACGGGCACACGCGGCTTGCTCCCTAGTGCACGGAAGAGGGTCGCATCACCAGACCCATCAGATGGATCCTGTCACCCAGCACGAGGTGCTGTGATGTTTTCTATGGTGACTTTCAACATTTGCTCACAGTTGCAGGGGACAGGATCACAAAGAAATACGCATCCGCCTGCACAGCGCACGGGAATCAGAGCAATTTGACGAAAAGGAGAAAAAGAACAAGGAAAAAGTCACCAGAAACGCAAGCCTATCGGCCTCCGTTCTGCCCTTTTACCCTTTCTCTGCTGCTTGGCTCATATTTGCATAATTAAATTGCTGGGTCACATTTGCATAATTAAATTGCTTCGAGCACGTGTTTTCATTTGGGTGACAAAATATATACTTGCAAAAATTATTTGATGTGTGACTGGGGATTTTGGTGCTCACTCTTCAAAATCACAAGTGACAGAAAAATAGTTTTGTTTTCCTGGCCTTGTTTTTGTCCCTCAGTCTTCTTGACCACAAAGGATTCAGACACTAGGATTCAGAGTCAGGATTAAGGCCGGACTAGTGCAAATAACCCTTCACGGGTGGGAAAACCAGGCAGAACCGGCTAGCACCACCTGTGCATGGCCCCGGGGTCATGAGTTGCTGTACGAACTTGGGTAGGGTCATTTTCTCCGCATTCATTCATTCATCTATTCATTCTTTCACTTTGGAAGTGCCTACTGAGCTGGGGAGGGGTGGCTCAGTGGCAGGATGCTGAGCTAACACACACAGACCCCTGGGCTCTCTCTACTGCTAAGAGCGAGTAGGCAGGGAACACATTTGATGATTGCTCTTGGCTGCAAAGGGATTAGCTAGACGGCAGGGTCTAATGTAATAGATGCTCCTCGAATGTGGCATGGAAATTTAAGTTTCATTAATTAAAACTAAATAAGGCTGAACTCCCATGCCTGGGCAGCTCTAGCCATGTGGAGAGTACTCGGTAGCCAGGGCAGTCTTGCTACAGACAGAACTTGTCCACCAGTACCGGCTCTGGATGTGCCGAACCAGATGGCAGACCTTGTTGGATACTCTGTTCCAATCCCAAGGCAAAATTCAAAGGGCATTTTGTTTTCTTCATGAGACTTCAAGTCAACAACCCAAGCAATAATTTACAAAAAGCAAACAGCCTCAAACAGTACATTTCAAAGCTACCCTGATTTGATACTTCTGCACTAGGGAGGGCCAGCAGGAAAACGGGTACTGTGTTTTCTAAAGCCCACGTAGCTATTAAAAAGCACCCTGACTCCGTCCTAAGAAAAGCCGACTTACAGTAAAGACAAACTGGGTCCTTCTAGTTTACGATTAAACTCTGTTTCTCAAGGATCGGGCTTTGCCCCACCTGTAACCTTAACTAAAAATGGTTCGTTCTGCTCTCTGTTCTAGGAAATGGCAAACATGTCTTTGCTTAAAAAAGTTAATAACCATCTTGCAAGTGTGCCTTTGTCTGTAAGGGTTGCTATGGCTACCTTGTTGCGACCACCTGCTGTTGCGGCCATCTGGCAGTCAGGGTGCCCTTATGACTATCCTGTGGGCTCATGTAACCCTACCTTTTCTGCCCACCAAATGCCCCATTTGGAAACCCCCTACCCTTTAGCTATAAAAACCTTCTCTTCCTTACATCCAGGCTGCTCTCAAAAGTTCTGATTTAAGGTGAGAGAGCCAGCTGACCATTCCCAGGTCTTTCTCCTCATAATTTTTTAGGTTTAATGGTATAAGGAAACCTTGTGTCTCTTATCTCCAGAAAAGCATGCAGGTCATAGGGCAAAGCGGTTGCCAGCCTGAATACAGGCATTCCAGGAACACGCCCTGGTGGTGTTGAGTGTGTGTGTGTGTGTGTGTGTATGATGTGTGTGTGTTTGTGTGTGTGTGTGTGATGTGTGTGTGTTTGTGTGTGTGTGTGTATGATGTGTGTGTGTTTGTGTGTGTGTGTGATGTGTGTGTGTTTGTGTGTGTGTGTGCATGCATATGTGTGGTGTGTGTGTGGTGAGTGTGTGTGTTTGTGCATGCATGTGTGTGGTGTGTGTATGTGGTGTGTATGTGTGGTGTTGAGTGTGTGTGTGGTGTGTGGTGAGTGTGTGTGTGGTGAGTGTGTGTGTGTGTGTGTGTGGTGTGTGTGCATGCATGTGTGTGGTGTGTGTATGTGGTGTTGAGTGTTGAGTGTGTGTGTGTGTGGTGTGTGTGTGTGTGTGTGTGTGTGTGTGTGTGTGTGTGTGTGGTGTGTGTGTGTGTGAAGTCCAAATCCAAGGCTGCAGTGAAGTCATACAACACAGCACACACGGACACCACCAGGAACACTGAGAATTCCCAAGGCAGTGGATTTTGAATTAATTTTTGTCTCAGAAAACTTAAACTGTCAGCAAATTTTGTGACTCTACCATAGTCACTTATGGAAACCGAGCCCCATTTCTGAGGCCGTGGTTGGATCAGCACGTGCTCCTGATGAGGCATGGCTGTACCAATAGCTGGTTAGGACTGGTGGTGACAAAGGAGCCAGTGGGCAGCCTGGGGCTTGAGGGTGACATGGGAGCCAGACAGGGTCAAGCATCTCCAGAGACCCGAGGCCCCTTACCCTGGGTGCTTTGGCGGGATGGCGTTCCTCTCAGAGCGGAAGCACAAGTCACCAAATGCACAGGGTCTGGGAGGCAGCTGTTGGTAAAGTGCTCACCTTGCAAGCACGAGGACCTGGGTTTGATCCCCAAGAGCCCCGCATAGTAGATAAACAAACAAATAGACCAATAGGATGGCTCAGAGGGGCACCTGCTAGCCAGACTGGCGCTGAGGGCCCACTTGCTGGCGGCAGAGAGCCCGCTCCGCCCCTTGCTCTCGGGCGCCACACTTGCGCTGCACACAGAGGACTCCCCAACCCCAGTAAATAAAACTGCCATAATTTAAAAAAGAGGTGGCAGAGCACATGCTTGTAGCACTGGGCAGGTGGGCACAGGTGCACCTGTCAGATGTACAGCACAGCCAGCCTTTCCTTTCCTACAGGCCAGAGAGAGACTCAATCCCTGAGGAATGAACCCTCACATGGTCCTCTGGTGTGCGCACACTTGCACACACACACACACATACACACCACACACACCACACACCACACACCACACACTCAGAGACACACAGAGACATACACACATACATACACACACATACACACTACACACACGCATGGACACACACACATACACACTAAACACACGCATGAACACACACATACACCACACACACACACACCACACACACACTACACACACGCATGCACACACACATACACCACACACACACTCAGAGACACACAGAGACACACACACACATGCACACACAGACACATACCACACACATGCACACACAGACACACACACAGAGACACATATACCACGCACACTACACACACACACACACACACACACCACACTCAGAGACACACAGAGACATACACACATACATACACAGACACATACCACACACATGCACACACATACATACACACATGCACATATAACACACACACATGCACATACACACACACACATACACACTACACACACGCATGCACACACACATATACACCACAACACACTCAGAGACACACACACACACACACACACTACACACACGCATGCACACACACACATACACCATACACACCACACACACACTACACACACACATACACACTACACACACGCATGCACACACACACATATACACCACAACACACTCAGAGACACACACACATACACATATAGACACATACCACACACATGCACACACAGACACACACACAGACCCACACACATACAGAGACATACATACCACACACATGCACACACACACACATACACACCACACACACCACATACACCACACACACACACACATGCACACACACACATACACACTACACACACGCATGCACACACACATATACACCACAACACACTCAGTGACACACACACATACACACATAGACACATACCACACACATGCACACACAGACACACACACACTGTATTTCAGATCTTTTTTTCTCGTGTTGTCTAAGGAATAGAATGGAGTCTGAAGCACCCATAAAATGATCTCATAATTGAGAAGTTTCCTGGGTCACTGTAATTATCGGTAATTTTGTCCACAGTAAAAGTGATGGCAGCATGAAATTTCAACATGCGCTAAGTGATGACATTTTAGGACTGGTATTATATAAAAATCATCATAATAAGGCTTGTGATAGGCTACGGACAAGGTTGAATAACCATCCTGACAGGCGGGGTTCCCTCTCTCCCTCCTCCAGGGTCCAGGGCTGGGGCCAGGTTAGGGAGCAGAGGGAAGAGAGGAAGAGAGAACTGATGAGCTCTGTGTGAGAGTGAAGGTCTCTGTGAGAGAGTGAAGGTCTCTCTGAGAGAGTGAAGGTCTCTGTGTGAGAGAGTGAAGGTCTCTGTGAGAGTGAAGGTCTCTGTGAGAGTGAAGGTCTCTGTGAGAGTGAAGGTCTCTGAGAGAGTGAAGGTCTCTGTGTGAGAGTGAAGGTCTCTCTGTGAGAGTGAAGGTCTCTGTGTGAGAGTGAAGGTCTCTGTGTGAGAGAGTGAAGATCTCTGTGAGAGTGAAGGTCTCTCTGTGAGAGTGAAGGTCTCTGTGTGAGAGAGTGAAGGTCTCTGAGAGAGTGAAGGTCTCTGTGAGAGTGAAGGTCTCTGTGAGAGTGAAGGTCTCTGTGAGAGTGAAGGTCTCTGTGAGAGTGAAGGTCTCTGTGAGAGTGAAGGTCTCTGTGAGAGTGAAGGTCTCTGTGTGAGAGAGTGAAGGTCTCTGAGAGAGTGAAGGTCTCTGTGTGAGAGTGAAGGTCTCTGTGAGAGTGAAGGTCTCTGAGAGAGTGAAGGTCTCTGTGTGAGAGAGTGAAGGTCTCTGTGTGAGAGAGTGAAGGTCTCTGAGAGAGTGAAGGTCTCTGAGAGAGTGAAGGTCTCTGTGTGAGAGAGTGAAGGTCTCTGAGAGAGTGAAGGTCTCTGAGAGAGTGAAGGTCTCTGTGTGAGAGTGAAGGTCTCTCTGTGAGAGTGAAGGTCTCTGTGAGAGTGAAGGTCTCTGTGAGAGTGAAGGTCTCTGTGTGAGAGTGAAGGTCTCTGAGAGAGTGAAGGTCTCTGTGTGAGAGAGTGAAGGTCTCTGTGAGAGAGTGAAGGTCTCTGTGTGAGAGTGAAGGTCTCTCTGTGAGAGTGAAGGTCTCTGTGAGAGTGAAGGTCTCTGTGAGAGTGAAGGTCTCTGTGTGAGAGAGTGAAGGTCTCTGAGAGAGTGAAGGTCTCTGTGAGAGTGAAGGTCTCTGTGTGAGAGAGTGAAGGTCTCTGTGTGTGAGAGTGAAGGTCTCTGAGAGAGTGAAGGTCTCTGAGAGAGTGAAGGTCTCTGAGAGAGTGAAGGTCTCTGTGAGAGTGAAGGTCTCTGAGAGAGTGAAGGTCTCTGAGAGAGTGAAGGTCTCTGTGTGTGAGAGAGTGAAGGTCTCTGTGTGAGAGAGTGAAGGTCTCTGTGTGAGAGAGTGAAGGTCTCTGAGAGAGTGAAGGTCTCTGTGAGAGTGAAGGTCTCTGTGTGAGAGTGAAGGTCTCTGTGTGAGAGTGAAGGTCTCTGTGAGAGTGAAGGTCTCTGTGTGTGAGAGTGAAGGTCTCTGTGAGAGTGAAGGTCTCTGAGAGAGTGAAGGTCTCTGTGTGAGAGTGAAGGTCTCTGTGAGAGTGAAGGTCTCTGTGTGAGAGAGTGAAGGTCTCTGTGTGAGAGTGAAGGTCTCTGAGAGAGTGAAGGTCTCTGTGTGAGAGTGAAGGTCTCTGTGTGAGAGTGAAGGTCTCTGAGAGAGTGAAGGTCTCTGTGTGAGAGTGAAGGTCTCTGTGTGTGAGAGTGAAGGTCTCTCTGTGGTTTGTAAAAAAAGTAACAAAAATTAAACAAAAAATTTAAAACCCATCTGGGGAATCCTTTCCCAATTATTCTAGGGGCTCTGCACCTTGCATGAGAAGAGGGCATGGTGCTCTCTCGGACCGGAAGGCCTAGGGCACAGGGGCGCCGTCTTCTGAGGTGTCTCAAACTTCTCTAACGACTTAAAAGTAACATGAGTTATTACCCAGGATTTATCTTCAAAGAATGCCAATTACAGAACATGGTAACCGGAATCCCCCACGTTAGACAAAGGAAGGGGGGGAGAGAGGTGGGGGGAGACAGAGAGAGACAGAGACAGACAGAGAGAGAGACAGAGAGAGAGACAGAGAGAGACAGAGAGAGACAGAGAGAGACAGAGACAGAGAGAGACAAGAGAGACAGAGATAGACAGAGAGAGAGACAGAGAGAGACAGAGAGAGACAGAGACAGAGACAGAGAGAGACAGAGAGAGACAGAGAGAGGGAGACAGAGAGAGACAGAGATAGACAGAGAGAGACAGAGATAGACAGAGAGAGGGAGACAGAGAGAGACAGAGAGAGACAGAGATAGACAGAGAGAGAGAGACAGAGATAGACAGAGAGAGACAGAGAGAGACAGAGAGAGAGACAGAGAGACAGAGACAGAGACAGAGAGAGCAGAGACAGAGAGAGACTGAGGGAGACACGGCTCACAAGGTTTCTACCTTTCTCTAAGAGAACAGGCACCAGGGCAAGCATCGTGGTGGCCCCAGCTGAGTTCACAGCCTCCGGTTCCACAGCTTCAAAGTTTACCCCGGGAACCATCGCGGCCTGCGTGAGCTGCAGTGCGCATGCACAGGCTGCTCTGGCGCGCAAAGCGCCTTGCCCTTTCTGGGGAACTGTGAAATAAGGAATCCCTGTTTGGAGGGCTCCCACGCAGCCCGCACCCGGGCAAACACGTGGAGACAGGCCCTGTGGCCCCGGCTCTCAACACTGCCCGTGTGCCAAGGCTCTCCTAGGGCAGGCCCTGCTTGCCTCCCCGCTCATGGCTCCCTCCCATTACACGTGCCACACTCTGTTCTGAGCCCCTTCCGGTCACGGGTCCTTGCCCCTGGGCCTCAGCGCTGCAGCTCATGGAGGCCCAGGACACTACATCTCAGCGGGACTTTCTCCGAGACACTTGTTTCATTATCTCCAGAGCTAAGGGCCGGCTGTCACCTTGCACTGGGCCATGCGCTTTGGGGTCCCGTAGGGCAGGTAACACAGGGGACCCTTACTGCACTGCTCTCCGTAAGACAGACATCTGGAAGGCCGCAGCACCACACAGGCTGTCACTGTCATACCAAGGTCACTGGGAATCCAGCCACACTCCCACTCATATCCGGTACAGCTGCCACAGGCCAGTCCACAGTCAGTGCTGGCCCAGGGACGGGCACAGGAACCTTCCGGACGGCATGCATCCCCTAACCGTGCTCTGGGGACTTCATAAAGAGACCCGGGAGCCGATATCTGGGTCCCTTTCACTGGAGGCAACTTGAATTCATGGTCCCTTCAGCCTGCACCTGGCAACATGGGATATGTCTATTTGCCACCACCTGCCTTTCGTGGCCCCGTGTGCAAAGCAGCCAGAGGCACTAGTTTCGACTCCCACAGCAAAAAGTCAGCATATGGCAGCCGGTGGGCGCCTCTCCCTCCTGTGAGCCTGGGCTCTAAGAAAGGCAAAGTCAGCTGAAATGGAGCAAACCAGCGTTTCCCACGCACGGGCTGCTTAGCGGGTGCACAGGGACCCCGGTTTCCCCCTGGGAGTTCAGGGAACACATAAGATGCACGGGTTTCTTTCTGGAGGAGTCTCTCCTTGGAACGCAGGGCCCAAGGCACTGAATTCCAACTCTGAACGAAACAGCATAATTTTTCTTCGTGTATCTCTTTTTCCTATAAAAGAGAAAGAAATGTCCCGCACAGCGCCACTTACAAGGCAACACAACCTTCAAGAAACAAACAACAACAACAATCGTAGATCAGTCTGTCCATCTTGCCATTATTGATGTGGACGTGCATTCTCCAGGCTAAATCATGGGTGTGCCTCCTATGCTCGTGGTGTATATTTCATCGTTTGATACTACACTGTGATGAATGGGGTCTGTGAAAGCCATTTCTTCACAAGCACAGCTCATGCCCGTATTTCACGCAAGCTCACTATTTGTCAAGCTTAGCATCCTCGGTCACTATAGACTGATGACAAAGGACACTGAAGGGACGGCCTCCCAGCGGCCTGGCTTTCCGGGATTCTCCTGCTTTCCGAGTCACCGGCCTTCTTCAGGATGAGGTAAAAAGGGGCTGGGAAGGGCCCAGCCTGGGACACCTGGCCGTGGCTGTCCCCGCCTTCTGACTTGATTCTTGCTGACCACCTGCTCTCAGAAATTTTTGGCTACCCTCCTCCCAAAGTGGTAAAACCCTCACTACAGCTACAGGACTCCTCTGCTGACTGTCAAGATGCACGTAGATCCCATCCTCCATCCCGGGCACCAATGACCAGTACCGGGACACAGGCACAGAAAAACCTCAAACTCCCTGTAAAGTTTGGCTGTTCTGACAGAAACTGTAACCATGCTGTCGCTAGAGGTCCCTTCAGTGTTAGAAATGCTCCCGGATCCCACTTTCATCCGTGGGACTGGACCTAGGGAGACACACACAGTCCTGGAGACGACCTTTGCCCTCCTTGAACCCTCTTCTGGGATACAGTCTTAATAGAGATTTCAAGGCTGGAGTCTTCAGGGCAGTTTTCACAGTCACTTTCCTGCTGTGAGAGAGCTGTCAAGACAAGAAGCACTTCAGAAGGTCTCAAACCCAAAGGCATAATCAGCCACGGGTGTGTTTCATGCAAACGAGAAGGCAGCGGCATCTCCCAGGGCATTGTGGGATCTAATCACCTCAGAACCAGCTACTCCGGGAGCAGCTGCCGCCTGAATCCAGAACAGTCAGCCACGGGCCGCAGGACGGCGCCTCAACGCCCGTCAGAGTGCTTATAAATTTATAATGATTTCGTATAAGAACATTACATTTTAATAGTTTCAAGGAATGACAGGGTAGACTGTATAAATGTTTAACTAGCATTGCCCACAGCCTGCACGTTGTTTATCCCATTACTAGGTGTGTGGAAATGAAAAACCCTAAAAATGTCATCAAACTCGGAACAGAAAACTTGGCCAACAAATGCCCTACGTACGCAAGCCCGCTTTCTAGCCCTAAGGCAATCCAGCAGCTTCTCGCAGATAAACACCTGGATCTCATTTAACATCCAGGTACTTTCCCCGTTACACGGAATTTAAATTGCTTATCATTTTGACCTTGGTAAGAAGAAAAATGCATGCTTTAAAATTCAGTGTGTTTCCATATTTAAGGCCACCCCGGAGACAAGCCTGTCCCCTTGGGCTCCATGCCTAACTGCTGGTGATGTTACACGATTTCCTATAAGGAATGGGGATCATCTAAGACACATCAAGTCTCATTAGGAAGGGGCCGAGGCGTGGCAATCATCCTGTGTTTCAGACACACAAATGAGGCCTGAAGCCTCCTTCGAGGAAGACAATTGATTTGCAATAGTCAACTGTGTCATCTGCAGCCCCTCGCTTTCTTCATAACTCTCCCAGCTCCCAATTTTCAGTGAACATCGTGGATCCTTTTAGGTACATTTGCTCAAAGAGGTCCCCAAAATACAGGCTTACTTTATTAATATTAGAAAGGGCAGGCATAAACACTATGCCATTTAAACTGGGGCAAAAGGCAGCTGTGGGTGTGTGGGACACTGAGCGTCCTGTGTGGGACTGTGTGAACACTCAGAGTCCTGTGTGGGACGGTGTGAACACTGAGAGTCCTGTATGGGACAGTGTGAACACTGAGAGTCCTGTGTGGGACAGTGCGAACACTGAGAGTCCTGTGTGGGACAGTGTGAACACTCAGAGTCCTGTGTGGGGACAGTGTGAACACTGAGCGTCCTGTGTGGGGACAGTGTGAACACTAAGCAGTCCTGTGTGGGGACGGTGTGAACACTGAGAGTCCTGTGTGGGACAGTGTGAACACTCAGAGTCCTGTGTGGGACAGTGTGAACACTGAGAGTCCTGTGTGGGGACAGTGTGAACACTGAGAGTCCTGTGTGGGGACGGTGTGAACACTGAGAGTCCTTGTGGATGGTGTGAACACGAGAGTCCTGTGTGGGGACAGTGTGAACACTGAGAGTCCTGTGTGGGGACAGTGTGAACACTGAGAGTCCTGTGTGGGGACAGTGTGAACACTGAGAGTCCTGTGTGGGGATGGTGTGAACACTGAGAGTCCTGTGTGGGATAGTGTGAACACTGAGAGTCCTGTGTGGGGACAGTGTGAACAATGAGAGTCCTGTGTGGGGACAGTGTGAACACTGAGAGTCCTGTGTGGGACAGTGTGAACAATGAGAGTCCTGTGTGGGGACAGTGTGAACACTAACTATCCTGTGTGGGGACAGTGTGAACAATGAGAGTCCTGTGTGTGGACAGTGTGAACACTGAGAGTCCTGTGTGGGGACAGTGTGAACACTGAGCATCCTGTGTGGGGACAGTGTGAACACTGAGAGTCCTGTGTGGGGACAGTGTGAACACTGAGAGTCCTGTGTGGGACAGTGTGAACACTGAGAGTCCTGTGTGGGGACAGTGTGAACACTGAGAGTCCTGTGTGGGGCAGTGTGAACAATGAGAGTCCTGTGTGGGACAGTGTGAACACTGAGAGTCCTGTGTGGGGACAGTGTGAACACTGAGAGTCCAGTGTGGGACGGTGTGAACACTGAGAGTCCTGTGTGGGGCAGTGTGAACAATGAGAGTCCTGTGTGGGACAGTGTGAACACTGAGAGTCCTGTGTGGGGACAGTGTGAACACTGAGAGTCCTGTGTGGGGACAGTATGAACACTGAGCATCCTGTGTGGGACGGTGTGAACAATGAGAGTCCTGTGTGGGGAAGTGTGAACACTAAGCGTCCTGTGTGGGGACAGTGTGAACACTGAGAGTCCTGTGTGGGACGGTGTGAACACTGAGAGTCCTGTGTGGGACAGAGTGAACAATGAGAGTCCTGTGTGAGACAGTGTGAACACTGAGAGTCCTGTGTGGGGACAGTGTGAACACTGAGAGTCCTGTGTGGGGACAGTGTGAACACTGAGAGTCCTGTGTGGGGACGGTGTGAACACTGAGAGTCCTGTGTGGGGACGGTGTGAACACTGAGAGTCCTGTGTGGGGACAGTGTGAACACTGAGAGTCCTGTGTGGGACCGGTGTGAACACTGAGAGTCCTGTGTGGGGACAGTGTGAACACTAACTATCCTGTGTGGGGACAGTGTGAACACTGAGAGTCCTGTGTGGGACCGGTGTGAACACTGAGATTCCTGTGTGGGGACGGTGTGAACACTGAGAGTCCTGTGTGGGGACAGTGTGAACACTGAGCGTCCTGTGTGGGACAGTGTGAACACTGAGAGTCCTGTGTGGGGACAGTGTGAACACTGAGAGTCCTGTGTGGGGACAGTGTGAACACTGAGAGTCCTGTGTGGGACAGTGTGAACACTCAGAGTCCTGTGTGGGGACAGTGTGAACACTGAGAGCCCTGTGTGGGGACAGTGTGAACACTGAGAGTCCTGTGTGGGGCAGTGTGAACACTGAGAGTCCTGTGTGGGGACAGTATGAACACTGAGCATCCTGTGTGGGACGGTGTGAACAATGAGAGTCCTGTGTGGGGACAGTGTGAACACTAAGCATCCTGTGTGGGGACAGTGTGAACACTGAGCGTCCTGTGTGGGACGGTGTGAACAATGAGAGTCCTGTGTGGGGACAGTGTGAACACTGAGAGTCCTGTGTGGGACAGTGTGAACACTGAGAGTCCTGTGTGGAGGTGTGAACACTGAGAGTCCTGTGTGGGGACAGTGTGAACACTGAGAGTCCTGTGTGGGAGAGTGTGAACACTGAGAGTCCTGTGTGGGGACAGTGTGAACACTGAGCGTCCTGTGTGGGGACAGTGTGAACACTGAGAGTCCTGTGTGGGGCAGTGTGAACACTGAGAGTCCTGTGTGGGGACAGTGTGAGTAGTGTGGGTTCTGTTTGTTTTTGCCGTTTTTGAGGACTGACACTTTTTACTTTCCGGTCAATTCTGCAAGCCTGACTCTGTGTCACATGTCTAGTGTCAAAGGTCACATGTTAGCTACTAGGTCTGCAAATGAAAACAAAGACTCAGCTTTGCTAAGATAACAAATGTTTTTCCAGGCTCACAGGATCGAGAGGAAAGGGAAGGTGAGACAGGCAAAGCTCACTGGAGCTGGCGTCCTGGGAGCCTGGAGAAGTGACAGGTCTCCCAATGCTCATGAGGGGGACTCTGATGGGGGGGGGGCTTGGGCCCAGGCTGCCGCTGGGGGGCAGGGGCAGAGGGAGCGTGACAGTGACCAGGCAACCTGTAAGAATCTAGGGTGCACATGGCCATGACAGTTTAAGACCCTTCCAGGTGTCAGACGCAGTGACCCCCGTACCCACCCAACCCTGTCATGTCTGTGCTGGGTAGGTTTGTTTCCTGACACAGCTGTGGGAGGGGACATCAATTACGAAAACACCTCTGCCAGGTTGTCGTGTAGGCAAGCCTGTGGTGTGGCTCCTCCCCCAGGCAGGTGGTCCTGGGGTGAAAGAATGCAGGGCCTTGCCTTAGCTCCTGCCCCGACCTCTCTTCATGGTGGACTAGGAACTCTTTACTCCGGAGTTCTGGTCATGGTGTTTACCACAGAGCAGAGACGCCAACCGAGACAGCAGCCCACAGGACAAGGCCACTGGACTTGGAAATGGAGGCCCCAGTGCCCAGCAGCTTGGAGGATGCGAGGGTACCGGGTGAGCCTCCAACTTCCGTGGGGTTCTGTATCTTACTGAGGAATGGCCACTGAGGGGGTAAAGGCCACTTGGCCAGGCCTCCCAGCCATAGAGCCAAGACTCAGGCCTGGTGCTAGGGTGAGCACGGCACTCTGCCATAAGGATCTAAGGAGTAAACGTGGCCATCACAGGGCTGTGCCGGGCATGAGAACATCTCACAGCCTGCGGGCATGACACACCTCCCGGGCCATCGGCACTGAGGGGGGCTGGTAGGAAGGGGTGGGAGCTGTAAGACACTTCCTGGCCTGTCAGCGCCTCAGAGCAGGACGCCAGGAGTCTAACACCATGCAGGTTGGCGTCCTCAGAGCCGCGAGACTCTTGCCTGAGCTTGTTCATCTCTCCCAGTGCCCAGCACAGAGCCCAGCACAGAGCAGAACTCACACCCAGTGCTGGCATTTGTGACTGGAAATGGCTGCAGAAATCTGCTGTCCACCAACGCAGCACCAACTTTCTAGGGGACGCGGGCCTGACAAGCACCTGCCAGGTACCGGGCACTGCCCCAGCTGCTGCCACAGATGGGACAGCTGGCTTTTGGCATCACAAAAGCAACTTAAGGAAGGACTTATCTGGGCTCAAAGTTTGAAGGCGCAGGCTGTCCTTGGGGGTGCACGGCAGGGGTATGGGGCAGCTGGTCACGTGACCTGCAGCCTGGAGGCAAAGATGAGTGCCGGTCCTGAGTTTTACTTGGGCTGGCCCCTGACCCGTGGGATGGCCCCCCCGCATTCAGGCTGGCTCTTCCCTCTAGTTAGGCCCTGTGGAAACACTGTCACAGGCCATGTCCAGGGGCTCACCGTCAGGCCAGTTCTACATCTGGGAGAGCTGATGTCGGGGCTCGATCCTCCATGCTATCAACAGCCCCACCCAAAGGGAAGCCTGTGGGAGCCCTGCTTCACTTTGCGGCGGAGAAGCTTGTAGGGCAGACAGGCTTAGCGACCTGTCCGCACACGGGAGGGAGCAGGTGCACACTCAGCAGTGTGGCTGCTCAGCCTGCCCTTCCCAGGTGCCACAGAGCCGGCCCCTTCACACCGGGAGAGGTTCAAAGCTACGGCTGGGAGATTTACCCAAGCCGCACGGTGACTGTGAGGTCAAGTTCACCCTCACACAACTAGTGGGAACGGGATTAAAGGCCTTTCACTGGGTAGCAGACTGCGTGCACTTATTATTTTGTTGTAGCCAGGAAAAACAGTTTTGTTTTTGAGACAGGGTCTCATGTAGGCGAGACTGGCCTTGGGGTCGAAAGCCGCTGTGTAGAGAGGGAATCCCTAACCCTGCCTCCCGAGAGCTGGGGTCACAGGCACGTGCTGGCACAACAGCCCACTAGGATACTGTCTAAAACAGCATTTTACCTGGCAGTGGCCTTGCATTGTTAATTATGTCTCTCTCTTGCGTGTGACCTAGTCATAGACAGTCAAGTTCCTTCCTCATCATGACATAGCAGATTTCTGTTAATACAAGTTCCTGCCATGAAGTATTTACGAAGACTGACTCTCTGTGTTGTTGGGAACGTGGCTTCGGCCTGCTGGTAAAGCGCAGTCAGGGAGTTAGCCTGCACGTGAGGACCCTGAGTCAGTGGCAGCTCAGAGGGCTCAAGCAGAGAGGCCAAGGCGACCCTTCCCCGGGGGAGTTTTGCAGATGGGACACCATTCTGCGGTGTGGTTCCTGTGAGGCCCACAGGTCTGATGCCTCCATTAACAGAAGAGCCCACTCTCCTCGTGTGTAAAATGGTAGGACATCAGGGTGACAGCCACAGGCCTGGACCATGAGCCTGAAAAAGGGCAGCCTCAGGTCAGAGACAATCACCAATGGGCCGGCTGTGTGTGATGGCACCAAGTTATTGGGGGAGGGGGTTCTCCTCTCCCTCCCCCCCCTCCGTTTCTGAGGAAACCCCACTTGAACAGAAAAGGCAGAGACTGGCAGGAGGTGACAGTCCAGCCTGGTTAAAGAGGACAGTGTGGGTTCGGAAGAGCATTCACTGGTAACGCTGAAAATAACCCAGGGGGCTCTGCCTGCTTTTCCTTTGGGGGCAGACATCACATTCTGCGCTATGGAGAATGTTAAGTATGTGCTCAGACACACACACACACACACACACACACACACACACACACACACACAGAGTCCAGGTTCAAACCCTGGCTTCTCCACAAGCCTCGCTGGCTTCCTGCACACCTCTCTGAAACTGTAAAATGGAGCTGACACCGTTCACAGGTGCTACTGCATCTACTCCTGGGTGCGATGGCCTCCTGGGCGCAGCTGACTAACCACTTCCTGGTCTGTAGTCGGGGCGGATGACCTCATGAGCCTGGGAGAAGTGCTTGGCCGTGAAGACTTCACTCCAGCTCCCTGAGCCTCCCAGCAATCGTAGTGCAGCATTGTGGGGTCACTCCCCACAGCTGAGGCCCCTTTGTAGTGGTAATGGACTCCCTCAGCCTGAGCTCGCTAAGCAGTGGACTCCCCCGCACCAAGCTGCCCATCCTCAGGATGCCCCAGGGCCACTGATGAGACACAGCCAGAGGCTCCAGCCCTCCGTGGCCGTGCAATTAAGCCTAACAAGGCACCAGGTACTCTCTGGGGGGCACAGAGATGCCCACAGTAATTGGTAACAGGCTTCTGGCTCCCCAGTTGCTGGGGATTATGTACTGGCAGCTGGGGAGGGCTGGGGAAGGGTCAAGACCTCGAGGGAGGCCAGATGGGTAACCTGTGCTCATGCATAAATCATAAGCTCTGCTGATGGCCCTGAGCTCTCCCGAGCGTCACGGCACAGTGAGGCCGGTCCTATCTCTGGTTTGGAGACGGTGACGATCCTCCTCTAGGCTGAGAAGCACCTGCTGGCCCACAATTTCCCCACATCTGTGGCCGCAGGCACAGCCTCACGCACAGGGGACAGCAATGGTGTGCATCTCATGGTCTGTTTAGCTCCCCTGTCACGGAACCCTGGGCAGACACGCATGTTCTGCTTGGGTCATGTGGCTGCCTCTTCCCCTTTGTGTTGTTATCTGCATGCGTGTCCGTGAGTCTGAGTCCTCATGAATGCCTTCTCTACTTCAAGCTGTGGCAGACACCTTCATCATTCCGTCCTGTGGCCCTCCAAATGGTCACACGGCAAAGCACTCAGCCTTGAGACGGTTAGTGGTACACCCGAGGACACACACTGGGCGAGGGACAAGGAGCTAGCTGGGTCTCCTCTCTGCATCTGGAAGGGCTTGTTTGGGCTCAGTGGAAGCATTCCTCACCCCCCCCCGTTTCCTGACTTCACCCCTGCACTGACCAATGGCAACCGTGGCACGCTAGTGCGTGCATCAGCAGGCAGCGCCAGAACATCTGAGGGAACCTGGGACCAGCGAGTCCCCTGGGCGTGTGAGTTCACTCCTGCTCGAGACTTCTCTAGCTCTGCTCCAAGGCTCCCTGTGTGTGGGCTCTCTGCGGGATCAGCTAGGATGTAGGGACACACAACCCTAACAGAAATGTCCATCTGAAATGTCCTGACCACTTCCAATAAGCAGGGCGGTGCTGTTTAGATGAAGATGTGAGCAGAAATCAGTGTATAGACACCAAGCTGCGTACTGCCCTCCTCCTGGTGAATCAGGGGTTCTGGACTACACAGCCCAGACAGGGCGTCTCTCAGGCTTGTGTCCCATGCATCCATGCTGGATTAACAGAAGCACCTTCTCCACAGGCACAGAAAGCATGGGGTGCGGGGAGGGGTGGGGGAGGGGGAGAAGTGGGGGAGGGGGAGGGGTGGGGTTGGGGGGCTCCTTAACCCTGCCATGAGGTTTGAGGTACCTGGTAGCTATGCGGTCACAGGCCAGGAGCAATTCTTAGGAAGAAAGGACCCAAGTCCTGTCGCTCCAGTACACCAAGAGCTTAGTGCCAGAGGAAGGGCCACCAGCATCTCCTATCTGGCTCCTGCATCCCTATGCTCTTAGTGCCAAGTCATCAACAGCCAAGGTGGGAAGCCTACACCTCCCATCAGAGCCTGTGAGGGGCTTTTGTCTGAGTCATGGTTCGAGGTAACACCTCATTTGAGAGAACTAGAAAAGATGTGGAGACCCAGGGCTTTGATGAAAACTCAGTGAGGCGTATTCACCGTCCCGCGCCTGTGTGTGGGATGCATTTCACATCCTGGTGTACAAGGTCCTGTGCGTTTGGAAAATAACCAAGGTTCCTCTTGCAACTGCAATATTTACCGTAGGAAAAGGGGCTGAGCAGATGGCTCAGGGGTGAAAGCTTGCTGGACACAGGTCTCCCCTGTACCCGCGTAGACGCTGGCGTGGCAGCGCAGCCCTGTGATGGGTAGAGATAGGAGGATCCCAGGAAAACAGTGAGATCCAGGTGATGTTAGGGAGACATCATCCCGAGGAAGCCACAGAGAGAGACCCTCAGCCTCCTCATGGGCACACACAGAAGGGTTTGATTCTCATCTACACCAATGGAAACCTGACCAAGTCATTCAACCACGTCAGATAAACTAAAAATATCGATGAAATTAGAGCTCAGCTTCCCAGTGGAAGATGCCATCGCCTCCTGCCCCAATAATCCCACTGCAAGGCCAGTTTCTTGGAAGTCACCCGGAAGGTGCCCTGTTAATGTCAAGGGAGGCGCACTACCCATTCCACACGCTACACAGGGTTAGCCTCCGACCCAGAGAAAGTCAGAGCACCGCGGGCAAAACTATCCACCCCACACTCACAGGGGCTGGGGACAGGAAGCGCGTCCCACATTTGGTGTCTCAGGGACACACATTAAACGTCCACACACTGCTCCACCCAGAGGCCAGGTTTCTACATGTGTTTACTTATCGTGCATGTGTGTGCTTGCAAGCCGTGGCACACGTGTGGGGGCGTCTGAGAGCAGCTCTGGGGATGTACCGATGCGGGTCACAGGGATTGAACCCAGGCTGTTCTGCTTGGTGGCCTGCACCAGCAGCTGAGACCTCTCACCAGCCTGCCTGTTTCTTAGATGATCTTGTGCTCTTGTGTGGCTGTTGACTACTCAGAGGCCACACTCTGGGTCTGCACCGTCCTCCAGTCCAGTGACTCCTCCTCTGGGTCATGACACTGTCACCTGGTCACCAGCTTGGGAGGCCTGGCTTTGGCTCCCTAAGGACCTCCTCCTACCTTGAGCCTGCTGAAAGGCAGGGCAGTGTGCTGTCCCTGCAGGAGGCTGGTGAAGCGGTGACAACATCTTTCAATCCCAGCCTTTCATGGGTGTGGTGTTCTGGGAGCCTGGAAGCCAGGCCCAGACAGACCTCAGCCAGTCTTGTGCTCATCCGCAGGGCAGCAGGGGGACGGCAGAGGCTGGGGAGTAGGCAGCTCTCGAGTGGGGCGGGGCCCATGCTCTTTCCTTCCTCTGAGCCCTGCATCATGTATGACGTATGCGTGTGAGTGCATGTGTCAGGGCACGCATGTGGAGGTCAGAGGTCACCTTTGTGGAGTAGGCTCCACACACCAGGAAACTTAACATCCTACGGTATACAAATCCCCTGGGTCACCACTGCCTCCACAGAAGTTTCAGACAGACACACTGCTCTGCCCACCGCTGCTCCTCCTGCAGGGCCAGCCTGTAGCTTTGGAGCCTCCTTAGGTCGTTATGGGCCCCAGAGCTTTCATGTAACAGAATCAGACGGCCGGACTTCTGTGTTCACTGTAATCACTTACTGCTTCCAAGACCCACCTAAAAAAGTGTTGCCACATGTCACCACTTCACTGCTTTTCACGGGTAATATTGTAACATGGACCCAGCACATTGTATGTACACATCCGTCAACTAATTTTTGTTGTTCCTCCTTTCGGTTTTTGTGAACAACGCTTTTTGGAACATAATAAACAGTCTGTTTATTACACAATGAAAGAAACTTCTGCACAAAAAAAAAGTCCAACTTTCCTGTCACCCAGCCTAACGTTACTCTTAACCCTCTAACGCGTATGACATCGGTACAGCCTTCAAGCCCGCCTAAGACATTCAAATATGTAGGGAGAATGAACTAAGGGGACATCCGTGCGGTA
The DNA here is from genome assembly GCA_030556225.1 of Cricetiscus sungorus. Taxonomy (NCBI): domain Eukaryota; kingdom Metazoa; phylum Chordata; class Mammalia; order Rodentia; family Cricetidae; genus Cricetiscus; species Cricetiscus sungorus. The sequence goes on from JANBXA010000642.1 coordinate 37,874,631, forward strand.
GAGGACAGTCAACAGGAAATCTGCCTCTCCAATCTGCTGAGGCCACAGTGGCATCTGTGAGCAGTTCCACGGACATCACAGCAGGGAGGCTTTGCTTCTGGAAACATCTGAGAAGGTGAGGCTCTCGGTTACAGACGGCAGGCAGCCAGGGCTCAACAGGCTCTACAGGGTTAAAAACTGCCCAGGCTGTAAAGAGAATTAAAAAATCCATTTTGCTGCCTGCTCATAGAGTGCAGCCCTTGGAAAGGAATAGTCTCCATTACATTTTCATCAGAGACCAGCAAAGACAAGTGCAGCCTGTTGTTACAGTGCCTGGGAGGTAATGACTTCCAGGTTGCTAAGCAACGCCACAATGTTAAAGGCCCAAGTGTCTGTGATCTCTAGAGACACTCAAATTTCATTAAAACCTGCTCATACCCGTCTCACAAAAGGCCCTTTAGGAGAGTTCATAACCAGGCTTGGGTTCTGGACATAATAATGATTTTTTTTAAAGTGGCATCAAAACTTCTATGGTACTTAAAAAGCAAATATTCTAGAGCTGCAACTAATACAAGCTATAATGCCTCCAGTGCCCATTCCTAGAAAGACGGCAAGGGTGATTGGTTTATAGTAAGTACAAGTGGTGACTGTCCTGAAAAGAACCTGTGCGGGGTGGGATCTGAGAGCCCCTTTGAAGCAGGGATAAATACACTCACGCATAAATCCGAGCGAGAGGCACAGGTGATGGGAAGTGAGGGCCTGCCAGGGGGAGTGACCGCAGCAGGCGGCTCAGCCGTAATGGAAGCCGAGATGCCAGGGGGCACAATCCCTGGAACACTCTGGAAATGGGCCCTGTAGGGGACGCTTGCAGGAGCGAATGCCTGGGAGCCCGGAAGCTCCGATGGGGCCCTGATACAAAGCCTACGCCTGTGATCCCTGGGACTCTGGGCCTGGATCTCTGACCTGATCTCGGTCTAGCCCAAGCTCCTCAGCTGAGGGTCATGACCCCACATGGAGCTGTGGCGCTGAAGGGGAGGGTCGGGAGCGGCGCTGAGAGGGCGCGAAGGCAGACCGTCCCAATGCAGCTCCTCAGCCAGGTAACGCTGGAGACAAGTAACAGGATGTGCACTCAGGGATATAACGATTCGTATATACAAATACGTGTTTGCATGCAATAACCACCAATGTAGAAGGCCAAGAGTTTGAAGGAGAGTGGGGGTACGCTGGGAGGGGGGAGGGAGGGAGAGAGGGGGGAAATATTGTGATAGAATGGGGGTGTCTGCAGCATGTGACCGTAAAGCCTTGGCTGTGAACACACAAGTCCTGTGCCCTATGCACGGAGCCCCGTCACCCGCTCCTGGGGATGAGTGGAGCACCCGCTCCTGGGGATGAGTGGAGCACCCGCACCTGGGGATGAGTGGAGCACCCACACCTGGGGATGAGTGGAGCACCTGGGGATGAGTGGAGCACCCACACCTGGGGATGAGTGGAGCACCCACACCTGGGGATGAGTGGAGCACCCACACCTGGGGATGAGTGGAGCACCCACACCTGGGGATGAGTGGAGCACCCACACCTGGGGATGAGTGGAGCACCCACACCTGGGGATGAGTGGAGCACCCACACCTGGGGATGAGTGGAGCACCCACACCTGGGCAAACACAGACTCAATGTCTAAAGAGAATGTTGGTCTAACTCTAGATTGTATTACATTGGAATATTTGGTTTTAAAAATTGCTGTTTGAGTATCATACACAATTGTTCAATGAATTCTAGCTTGAGATTAGAACAGAATTTCTGAAATCTGCCACGTTGTAATATATATATGCTCAGATTCACAGTAGCAAAACCAAAGTACAGCTGGAGCCTGGCCAACGTAAGAAATGCTCCTGCAGCCACATCCAGCTGAGATTTAATTCACCATGCAAAAATAAAGGTGCTCATTCCTCTCATTAGCATGAAAATATAGGGCTATCTTTAGTAAATGGTAAACTTAAATGTATGACAAATAATTGTTTTTAAAGTAAATTTATTTGTAATTTATTGTCAGTAAATGTTTTATTTGTGTTCCTATTATATATACCTACATACCCAGGGCTGTGTGGAATTTCTCATGTGTGAAGCAGGAGTCAAATGCAAGAGAAGTTTACAAATGTTTGCACGTGAGCACATACACACACAGTCTCTAGTATGTGTCCTCCTCTGACAATTAAGAATTCTGTGCAAGAGTTTTCCTTTCTTTTGTTTGTTTAAATGATACAAGGAATTCATTCGGGGAGTTCCCACGGTAACCTGCAGCCTCTGGCAATCATTGCAGGAAGATCTGCCCAGCACATTCATGACCAGCACACATGGAGTCCAGCGGGCTCCCCAGGGGACTCTCCAGAACCTTCCACCAGAACTGCAGGAGAAACTTCATGACTCCTACAGCTCTCACATTTGCTATGTACTGACCTGGGTAAGGGATACTACTCTTGACAGTTCCCTGGACTCGCACTGACCCATCCTTGGTGGCACATACCTTTAATCTCACCCAGCACTCAGGAGGCAGAGAAGGTGGGTCTCTGTGAGTTCAAGGCCAGCCTGGTTTACATAACCATAACAAGTTCCAGGATAGCTAGGACTACAAAGAAGGACCCTGCTTCAAAAAACGAAAGGAATGAAGGAAGAAAGGAAGGAGGGAAGGAGAGAGGAAGGGAGGGAGGGACGGGCGACCTGGAGACACCTAAGTCAAGACGGGCAGACCTCATTTCGTCTTGCTAACCTCCAGCAATATTTCCTTACTTTTGTAGTAAAAATTGGGTCCATTCTGAGTGTTGAGCTCTGCAACCCAGTTATAAACAGAAAAACAAGAACAAGTAAGCACCCCCACACCTGTAGTCACAGGGAACCCACCCACTGTCTGTTCCCTAGAGCTTGCCACGTGACACTGTCGTCTGCAATGCTTAAGCCACACTCATGACCATCCTGGGGCACCGAGGGCCTGCATGCTGGGCACACCCTCGAGGGTCCGGCCATGTCACACATGTTCACAGGACACACTTGTCCTTGTGGCTGTGTCTGGAAGGCGCCTGGTAGACACTTGCCACATTCTACACAGCTCAGGGATTCCACCTGACTCAGGCGACGAGGGAAGGAAGAAAGACACACACACACGCACGCACGCACGCACGCACGCACACACACACGCGCGCACTCGCACACGCACACACATGCACCACGCACGCGCACGTGCACACGCACACCTGTGAAAGGTGGGCCGTGTTCACTCTGACTGAATGGCACCAACTACACAGCAAATCAGCGCCTCGGCGTGTCATTACCTATTCCGCCAGGGGACACACGGCAGTCTCAGGCTGCTTTCATCTCCGAGCAGAAACACAACACGGAACTGCTGGTTCGTTTTGTGCACACTGGTCAATCATGCCTAAACACTTAGGCCAGAGGCAGGTGAGGCGCCTCTAAGCCTCACCTGCAGGAAGGTTTTGCCAATTCCTGTGGGCTTATGGCATTATGTCCTTGACATGCCCATGCCCTTGCCCGTGTCAACAATATAGAAACGGCACAGGGCAGAGATGTTTAAGGAACAGGTGCTCGTGGGGCATCCTAGTCTCGTACCTCCAGTCACTGCACAACAGGCCAACCAGAATTACCCACTCCACACCCGACACCTTCACTGCCCCAGACACGTGGACCTCAAGACGGCAGGAACTACAGCTTCACAACAAAAGCACAGAGCATAACGGAAACCCTCCAGGTCTCCTGGCACAGAAACAGGGGCTCGGCATTGTTTTCTGAAGGCACTAAACATGGACGGAGCGAGGGAGAGGACCTGAGGGGACAGAGCGAGGGAGAGGACCTGAGGGGACAGAGCGAGGGAGAGGACCTGAGGGGACGGAGCAAGGGAGAGGACCTGAGGGGACAGAGCGAGGGAGAGGACCTGAGGCACATTCAAGTCCATCAGCAGAGGTTAAACGGCCGGATTCTTTGTGAGTGAAAATCACGGCTCCAGGAGAGAGATCTTATCCCGAGATCGGGGCCCTACACAGAAACGCCGGAGTGTTTCTTCTGATGACCACACCCCAAACTCACTGGTGACAGCCACAGTATTCCAGCCATGACGCGCTCTTTCTAGGGCCTGTGTACTTCAGGCCGCCTTCCCTGAACCCACGGGGCACACCTACTCAGGAAGTTAAAGATATGGCGCCCTGGCCGTGTGCTCCTGGCCAGCGTGGGCATCTGTACCCTCTTACAACTGAAATACTCGCAGGCCTGCCCGAGTAACTCATCACTAGCTCTAGCCACTCCCTCTGTGGAGCTGCCCGCTGTGGTCTGGGAAGCTGACAGGCAGGTCACAGGGGCACAGGCAATCCCGCACAGCTTTCCATGTGACGGCTGCGTTCCTGTCCCCTGACCTTGTGGGGTCCAATCCTACCACGCCTCCAAACTGGGCTGGGACACGGCAGGTGAAGTGGGAGGAACACTGGAACTAACTAGAGGCCCCTAAAGCTGGTCGCGCTGACTGACGCGTCTGGGCGGCAGGAAGCGGAGGGCCCTGGAGCACTGCAGGGATGAGCAATGTGCTGATAACCCAGCCTTAGCCCACTGTCTGCCCACCAGCGGCCGGGGCTGGCGGGACAGCGGAGACACTGCCTCTACCCTCCCAGAGCAGGGCCCTCGGTTCCAACATCCACTCCCAAGCCGCAGGTCCCATGCAAACTTGGGTCTGGTGGCTCTCTCTACTCTCCGAGTCCATTTCTGTCTCCCAGGGCCCAGGGCTCTCGGCTTCGCTTTGGACACACTCTCTCTTCTCTCTGTGCCTGGTACCAGCACACCCTCCCACGCACAATTTAAACATGACACGCTGAGGCGGTTGCCACCCTCCTCATCGGCAGGGCCCTGTGAACGTGGCTGACCCTTCCAAGTCAGCACCCGAATGTCCCGCCTTAGACGCAGCAGTGGAACGGCTCCCTGGGGTTGTTTTAGATCAGTGGTTTTCAACCCGCAGGTGTCGACCCCACCCAGGACTGGAGTATCAGATTGCCTGTATTAGATAATTTCCATTACGATTCATAACAGCAGCAAAATGAAGCAGCAATGAGAATAATTTTGTGGTGGGGGGGTCACCACAACATGAGGAACTGTATTAAAGGGTCACAGCATTAGGAAGGTTGGGAACCAATGTTTTGAGGAGACAAAAGCTGGGTGCTTCTCCAAAACATAAGGAAAGAGAAATGAAAACAAATCAGCAGAAAGGGATATTTCCCCTTAGCATACAATGCTGGGCAGTAGAATTTACATTTTCCAAAGGCCACACAATTAAATACACAACAGCATCACAATAAGCAAAATTAACATGCCAGTGATGGGCAGATACGCATACTGAGCCTCAGGGGGTAGTGGGCTGGGGAGGACCACCATTGGGCTGGGGAGGACTGACCACCATTGGGCTGGGGAGGACCGACCACCATTGGTCTGGGGACCCATGAATGTGGGAAGGAAACATCACACAGACCCAAACAGTAGCCTGATGTGCTCTTTAAAAACGTGGTGAAAGACGAACCGTGTAGGTCCACACAGGACAGTATCTTAGACTAGGAAAAAGTCACTTAAGTTAAAAACTGGGGCAGATGGCAGAAGTGGAATACATATGCCAGAGGTGTGAAATAATCGAACCAACGTTAAATTCCTAATTAGGACTACCATAGCCGGAGAATTCTCCCCCCTTCTCTCCTCCCTCCCTCCCTCCCTCCCTCCCTCCCACCCTTTCTCTCCTTCCTTCCTTCCTTCCTTCCTTCCTTCCTTCCTTCCTTCCTTCCTTCCTTCAAGAATGACGTCTCTTACATTTCTCAAACGGTCACGAAACAACATAACACATATGAACTATGACGGACGGCAGCCAGGGGTGACTGCGCGAGAGGCAGCCGGGAGGAGCCGGGAGGCCGTGGCCGCAGCGTACAGACTCACCATCCTCCTGAGGACCCTCAGCAGAAGCTTCTGGTCTTTCGGGTCCTCCTTGGTCACCAGGAGATGGGCAAAGGTCTGCAGGTTCTCCGGGGACAGGCTGTCCGGGTTCTCCCCGCCATACAGCTGCACCAGGATGGACAGGCACTTGGACGAAACCTCGGAAATCTCAGGGTCCTCACTGGGAAGCTGGAAGCGGGCAGAGAGGACCCGGTAAGCTCTACCGCCACCTGTAACTCTAGGTCCTGGGGACCAATGACTCTGGCCTCTATGAGCTCCCACATACATGTGTGCACCCCCCACACACACACACACATGTACACACAATTCGTCTTTCTGCATTCTTTATTCCGATTGGTCCATCCAGGTGTCTACCCGCCCCCACCAGTCACACGCCATCCTCCCGCACCTTTGAGACCTTCCCTCCCATAGCTTTGTTCTTCAAGGGGGTCTGCTTTTCTTTGTACATCTTAGAACCAGTTTGCCTGCCTCTAGAAATAAGCTGGCAAGCCTTCCATGCCACTCGGGAGTGAGTGTCTTCCTCCCGAGCTCTGCAGTGTTCTGGGCATGCCTGCCGCTTGAGGGCTGTGGTGCGCTTCTCTCTCTTTGGAGCAATTTTACACAGTACTGTTTCGTTTTTTAAATTTGAGTTTCTGCACACTTGTTAGTTTACACACCCAGGATTTTTAAAAGATGAATTTTCACGTGTGATTAGCACCCAAGTTGCAGAAATGTGGTTATTTATGATCATATCTTTTGAAGTGCTTGACCGTTGGTTCCGCGTTGCGTCCGTCTGTCCCTCGATGCCTGGACGGAATGACTCAGCTCTGAGCATGGTCAGCACACTCCGGTAGGGATGGGTCCCTTAGGGGACGCCTGTCTTACTTCTCACTCACACTGTATCACTCGGAATTTCAGTGCCATGTCAACCAAGAATGGCAGACACGACATCATGACTCCTAATGGTAGGAAAGCCGGGTTGAGTGGGCCGCTCGCTATTAAATGTGATGTTGGCTCTAGGTTTTTCATAGACATTTTATCAGCTTGAGGAGGTTTTCCATCTAATCCTAGTTTGATGAGAAGTATTATCAGAAACTACCGCGAAACTTTGTCAATTGTTTTTTCTGTATGGATTCACGTTATACCCAATTTCTTCGTAATACCGTGGATCTGGTAGGCCATATTAACTGACATTTGCTGAACAAACCTCATATATCTAGAGAAAATCCCGCTGGGCCACCGCGTTCTGCTGCACACAGGTGTGTTAAATGCACAGTACTGAGGACTGCCAGGGTACCAGCCTGTGCTCGGTCCAATTCGGGTTGTTTTGTGTTTGCAAGGCACACGTATACATATGCTTGTGTGTATACGTGGTGTGTGTGTGTGTGTGTGTGTGTGTGTGTGTGTTTGTTGATGTTTTTCTTTTGGTTTGTTTTGGTTTTTGTTTGTCTGGTCATTTTTTTATGTCAACATGAGATTGACTCCATCCTCAGTAAATGGATTGGGAAATATTTTCCTCTCTTTTATTTTCTGTAAGGAATCATGTAAAACGGTTACCCAATCTTCTGTTTGGTAGAATATTCTGGTGAAATTATCTGGGTCTGAACTGACCGATTAGAAACTCAATTTCTTTAATGATTCTAGAATGACTCCATATTCACCCGTGGCTGTAAAAGAACAGGTTAATTTCTTCATGAGCACAGAGTCGTTTGGAAGATCCTCCGGGGCTCTGCCTGGGGCTGTGCCCATGCTCCCCATTTCAGTTATTTCTGTTTCTCTGGTCTTTGTCAGTTTCTTGTAAGCTTTCAATTTTGCTTTTATTTTTCCTCCCAAAGAGTTAATTTTTTTTAAAACTGGTCTGCCTCTTTTTGTTTGCTTCAAGTTGATTTCATATTTACTTATTTTATTTCCTAAGATAGCATATAAGAGTTCACAGCAGTGTTTTTTCTATTAATTTATTTTTTACATTCCAATCCTAGTTCCCCCTCCCGTCTCTCCTCCGCTCCCCCACTCCCCCTCCTCAGAGACAGTAAGGCTTCCCCTGGGAAATCGTCTAAGTCTGTCCCATCATCTTGTTGAGGCAGGACCAAGGCACCTCCCCACCCCTACCCCACCCCCAACCCCCACCCCACCCTCACCCCACCCCACCCCCCCTCGCACCCCTGTGTCTAGGCCGAGCACGGTGTCTCTCCATGTAGAGTGGGCTCCACTAAGTACAGCAGCATCTTTGTACATATGCGTTATTGTACTTGGCTCTTATTCATTGCCCTCCCACCCTGCTTGGTGATGGCCTCCCAACCCCCAAACAGTCCCATTTCCTCCCCCTCCCTCCCTCCCTCCCTCCCTCCCTCCCTCCCTCCTCCCTCCCTCCCTCCCTCCTTCCCTTCTCTTATGAGTTTTGTTTGCTTTGCAGCACTGGGAACTGAGCCCTGGGCCCCAGGAATGCCTGGCAACCGCCTCGCTGCTAAGTGCTGGCTCCAGGACCATTCATTCTCCGAAGCGTCCTCACTGTCCTCAGCCTCCCAAGTGCTGGGTCATATACGGCGACAGCACGCCAGGCTGGGCTTTCCTTTTCCTATTCTAAGTTTTTGGTGTTATACATTATACATTTTTCTCTAAATGATACTTTGGGCTACATCCTACAAATTTTGATGTATGTCCATTTTAGTTCAACCCTATGTATTAAGATTCCCTTTGAGAATTCAAGTGTGTTTGCTTTTAAACGTTAGACATTTTCTTGATGTCCGTTTGTTACTGGCTTCTGCCAGGGAAATAACTCTAGAAGGGCTAGCTGTGGCTCACAGCCCAAGGGTGCCGTGCGCGCGCGCGTGCGTGCGTGCGTCAGGACGGGACAGGAAGCTGCTGCTCACAGGCAGCCACAGTTAGGAGGCCACACCTCTATCAACGCAATCGCAGCAAGGCACGTGCAAGGGCCCTTCTCCCAAGCGGTCCAGGCTCTGTCACCGTGTAACTAACACTGTTACAAAGTGGCTTGTTCTACTTAGAGACTTCATGGGTTTTAGCTTCAGTGTTTCCCCACACTCCTAACTTTATTTATAGACTCTACCACATCCAGTTAGATTTGAACTGAAAATAAACATGTCACCATTATAATTTAAGCCCACCCATTTGGCACCTTGTGTTTTCTCTTGAGTACGTTGTGGGATGATGAGATATAAGCAGATACCCACATGCTACCTGGACATAATTCTAAGGAAACGCACATTTGAATTCTAGGAACTATTCTAAAGTGATTTAAAATCACAGTTGTGGGGTGTTTCTCATTAATCAATATATCCAACACAATGTATTTCAAAACATCTTTCTCACTGTGTATTCTGTTTTAAAAATATTACCTACCGCCGTGCTCTGTCAAAAATCATATGGGGATACTTAGTTCCAGAGAAGAAAATACATTAACAAAGAGAGAACAAAAATAACCTCATAGCAACGTTCCCTGCCCCTTTGATGTTGCTAATGGCACCAGGAGATGGATCTCTACCCTGTTAGAACATCCTTTACAGGACTCCACCCAAGGCCATCGATCCTGACGCTCCATTTCATGCGCTGAGCTGAGCTGCAGTGAGGATATCACTTGGTGCTGGGAAGTCCCAGTGTCAGAGTGAGGGATGCCGCCGGCTCTCCACCCGCATACATCACACACTTAACAGTGAGCATTTGGAAGAACAAAGACCTGCCATTCCTTTATTGATTCCATTCTAAGTCTACACATCCCAAAACCGCCCGAGAGAGGCACCGGCCGGCGGTACAAATGGGTCCGGACTTGCCCCGAGCAGCATCCACAACACCTTCAGAGTTTGCTGTCAACTGCAGGGAAGCACAACTCCTCTGCAAGGCACTCACCTTCACACGGAACAGCTGAAGCTTCAGAGGGACTGTGTGTCAACAGTCGCTTTATGGATTAAAAACTCTGCCTTACTGCGTTTAATGATAGCAAGCTTTCGCACAGAAACTAGGACTTAGTGGCTTCGGTGCTTTTATTCCCCCCCCACACACACACACTATTGGAAATATGTGCCACAAATCCTCATCCCCGCAGTGAACATGGCTGCATGAGTTCTCCAAATCCCACTGTCCTCACCTCTGGGCGACGCGCCCATCTTATAAGCTGACTTGCCTACTGCTATCCCCCTCCTAAATGACACCGTTACTGGCTTCTGGTCAGTCCTTTAAACACTTTACAGAGAGCTCACTGGCTCCACTTGGTTTACAAAGGCACAAGAAAGGGAAGGGGAGGAGACGGAGGGGAGGACCAGCCAGGAAGGACAGGTTCCAAGTAGGGAAGTAGAGAAGGAAGAGGACCAATCTGCTTTCCCCGGGAAAGGCGTCACCAGGGAGATAAGGCGGCAAGAAGAACGTGGAAGGCTTTGTCGTCCAGATGTGACGGAGACCTCTGGAGCACCGTGGACTGCACAGCCAGGGTCCTCTGACCAAATGACCACGCGCTGACACCAGCGTGAGGGAGCCACAGCTCTGGGGCGTGGGACCTCCGTGGAAGCTTGCAGAGGGCAATGGTTCATCCCAAACAGGAGCTGGGTTGTCTCTGAGGGCATTCCCAGGGAGGATTCACTGACGCAGGAAGGTGCACCCTGCGTGTGGCAGTGCAATGCCCTGGGTTGGGGCCCTGGATGGAATAAAAAGGAGGTGGGGTGGCGGTGGGGACAAAGAGGCTTCTACTGCATCTATTGCTCTCTGCGTCTGAGTGTGGACACACAGGACACACAGGGTCTTATATTCATTCCTGCGACTGTGCTCTTCCCTGCCAGGATGGACTCTACCCACAAAGGGACCAGAATAAACTCGTCCTTCCTGTCACAGCTTTGTAGTTATTGTCAGGAAGTCCCAGTGCTGAGGACACAGGAGACAGGGGGCACGGATCGCACCAGGCCACTGCGGTGGGGACCACCAGCCAAGGCTCCCTTGAGGAAAAGTCCTCTGAGTGAGGGCAGGAGCCATGCCACCCTGGAGGGAAGACTTTCAAGGTTTCCACCCCAGGATCAAAGGCCATGACGTCACTTTGGAATGCATCCAAAACCAGGGAGGATGAAGAAGAACCGGCAACATCTGGAAATTCCTTCCCTCCAGAATCTGGGTGCTAACCTGTGTTTGTGGTGCAAGCTCTTTCAGCTTCTCAGTTGGAAACTTTCAAAAAAGTGTAAAAAGAAGAAAAGAAACCAAAAAGAGATGGCGGCATGCATGTTTGGTGCTTCTGGGGATCTGAGAGGAGGCATCAGGGCTGGACTGAGTGTGCGGTAAGGTAGCCAGAGGACTGGGCAGGAGCAGGGAAGGGGGCACGGCCTGCAGACACGAAGGTGAGCCACTCACAGCTGGCTCGGGTGTTACCATGGGGATTACTGAGCAAAGCACACAGTTATGCAATTCAAGGGCTCACAGAAAATCTAGAAAATGTCAACATGCAGGCCTGTGGCACATGACGATACATGAGTGGCTGCAGCGTCCATATCTCCCACAGTGGGGTGTGTGGTAGGAAACCTGTCCTTATAGAGTCCTCCCCAGCATGTCCTCCACACACAGCAGCAATCAGGAGTCCTCCCAAGCCTGTCCTCCCCAGCATGTCCTCCACACACAGCAGCAATCAGGAGTCCTCCCAAGCCTGTCCTCCCCAGCATGCCCACCACACACAGCAGCAATCAGGAGTCCTCCCAAGCCTGTCCTCCCCAACATGTCCTCCACACACAGCAGCAATCAGGAGTCCTCCCAAGCCTGTCCTCCCCAGCATGCCCACCACACACAGCAGCAATCAGGAGTCCTCCCAAGCCTGTCCTCCCCAGCATGTCCTCCACACACAGCAGCAATCAGGAGTCCTCCCAAGCCTGTCCTCCCCAACATGTCCTCCACACACAGCAGCAATCAGGAGTCCTCCCAAGCCTGTCCTCCCCAGCATGCCCACCACACACAGCAGCAATCAGGAGTCCTCCCAAGCCTGTCCTCCCCAGCATGTCCTCCACACACAGCAGCAATCAGGAGTCCTCCCAAGCCTGTCCTCCCCAGCATGTCCTCCACACACAGCAGCAATCAGGAGTCCTCCCAAGCCTGTCCTCCCCAGCATGCCCACCACACACAGCAGCAATCAGGAGTCCTCCCAAGCCTGTCCTCCCCAGCATGCCCACCACACACAGCAGCAATCAGGAGTCCTCCCAAGCCTGTCCTCCCCAGCATGCCCACCACACACAGCAGCAATCAGGAAGGCTTTGCTCTGTGAGACCTTCTGGTTTATTCTCAGCTCCAGGTCCTAAGGAAGAGTATGTCACTGTGTAAGTGTCCCTCAGAGGGGGGACGATGACAACACATGACATGACAGCTCGCACACACACAACCAGGTGGCATGGTCCCTACAGTGGAGAATTTGGAGAAGAGCCTAGGAGGCTTCAGGCGTTGGGATTCCCAAGAATCCATGGGAAAATGTCCCTGCCGACAGGATGTGGGAGCTGGGGAGAAAGGCCACCTATCGGCCTGCCCGGCTTCCCCAGGCACCAGACATGCATGGACAAACATGCAGGCAACACACAGCAGACATACACCTCTGTCTCTCTCTGTCTCTGTCTCTGTCTCTCTGTCTCTCTCTCTGTCTCTGTCTCTGTCTCTGTCTCTCTCTCTCTCTCTCTCTCTCTCTCTCTCACACTCTCTCTTACACATACTATTGTTAATAAAAATGAAGCCTGGCTAGCTGAGCTTTCAGCGTCAACCGTGATTTTCGTTTCTATTTTTCTGCATTCCTTCCAGATACTAACTCATGCTCATGGGGCCCGAGTCACTCTCCAGCTCTTGAGTTGAACCTCCCTTCCCTGCTGACACTGATCCCCCAATATTCCGTCTGGCAAGATTTTCTTTTAAAACAATTTCTCATCTGGGGCTGGAGATAGGGCTCAACGGTTAAGAAAACAGGCTGTTCTTCCAGAGGACCTGGGTTCAATTCCCAGCACCTACATGGGAGCTCACAGCTGTCTGTAAGTCCTATTTCAGCGGACCTGACACCCTCACACAGACATTCATGCAGCCAAAACCCAATGTGCATGAAATACAAACAAACAAACCGAAAGTCCTCATCTGCATCCTAAGTTGTGAGACGTTTTCCGATAGACCACGAAACCCTCTATCACTGCATGAAGGAACGGGGAGCCTTCCCACTGGCTTCATGCTCTGGATCATAAGAGGAACGCGGGTTGGGTGAGCTAGGATTCACTTGTAAATGACGAGGCAACATGTCAACACCAGCACAGAGACGGAAAATGCCCACTGCTCAAGAGCAGGCCCCAGAGCGCCTGTGTGGAGCACTTAGTTCCCACCAGGTGGCGCCATTCTCAGAGTGTGTGCGTGGAGGCAACAGGGTGGGGCGAGACCAGGCAGGTGTGAGGGGAGTGAGGGGAGTCTCCTCCTGCTCTTCTCTCCGCTTCCTCCCCGACATAAACAATCTCCTCAGGGCTGTGCCTCAGGAATCTGAGTCAAGAGGCTTCCCCGGCACTGGACACGCAGAGCTGATGTTTGCTTTTCCCGAGTTTTCTGTGTTTGGTCGTGACTAAGGGACAGTGAAGAGAAGCGTGCCCTTCGGCTCTGCAACCACGGAGAGCCAGGCCCCACTTTCTGGTCCGTCATCAGACAGTCCCTGGAAAGGTGGCTTCTAGGGAAGAAGTCATGCAAGCTACTGAGAAGGCAGACGGTGGCTGTGCTGAGAAAGCATCAGACACTGTTCTCACTGGGCCTCGAGACGGCCCTGCGTGTACGGACACTTGCTTTGTGGCCAGATGGTCCACACTCAGTCTCACGACTTGGTAGGCCACCAGCAGCACAGAGCTGCCCTCTGGCCTCCACACATGCAGTTGGCGTTGAAGCCAACTTTGGTAATTTATATGTCTCTATTAAAATCATCTACTTTTCCACATTGTCAATTTTCATGCCTTGAAATCATGTGTATTTTGAGATTGTGTGGCTCCCTCCTAATACCGTGGCCAGAAAAATCCAGATGAAAACTTCATGAACCAAATTTCCATCCAAAATAGCAAAGCTAAGAAGACTCAGAAGCCACGGTCATGGGGAAAGTAGGAAAAATGGGGGCACGGAACATTTGGGGCCGAGAGGGAATCTATCAGGAAGCCCCACCCTAATTGGTATAAATTAAAAGCACACCGCTGCCTACTGTCTTAGTTTAGGGTCGTTTCCAGTGCTGTGAAGAGACAGGGTGACCATGGCAACTCTTACAAATGAAAGCATTTAGTTGGGGTGGCTTACAGCTCAGAGGCTCAGTCCATTATCGTCATGGCTGGGAGCATGGGAGCGGCCAGGCATTGTAGTGAGATATTCACCGGGTCGGCACCTGTGCCTTAGACCACGCCCATTGCGGGTGGAGACAGGGCCGGGCGTGACGGGGGGGGCAAGGAGGGGGTTGGAGACTCTCTTGCTGGCTGGAGGCAGAGAGGAGAGGATCCTGTGGAACCTGCAAGTGTTCATCTGTCTATGTTGTGAGTTATTTCTCCCTGAATAAACATCTATTCGGCCTATTTGTTTCCCCTGATCCTTATTAAACATCAATAATGGTGTCAGAAGTGGAACTGAGAACTTTCACTTAAAACTTAACAAAAGCTTAAAAAATAGGTTTTAGAAACAAAGGAACAAAGACAAGACTTCTTGGTATCAGCATTTTCCTCGGTTAGACTTTGTTTTGCTTGAGACAGAGATTTGTGTGGCTCCTTTTATAAAGTTTTCCAAAATTAGCATAAGCAGCAAAAACCCACATTGCTTTTAAAGAGCTCTGCTAACAATTTATTGGTGTGTACGAGAGCTGCAATGAAGGTTTACAGTACGTTTTAAAATATACGTAGGCTTGGGAGAGAAAAAGAATGGTTTTAAGAAGACAGAGTGTGACTGGGTGTGGTGGCACACGCCTTTAATCCCAGCACTCGGGAGGCAGAGGCAAACAGATCTCTGTGATTTCAAAGTAAACCTGGTATACAGAGTGAATTCCAGGACAGATAAAAGTTACACAAAGAAACCCTGTCTCAAAATATGAAAAAATAGAAGTAGAAGAAATAGAGTAATAAAAAAGCCACGTAAAGATGGAAAGCACAGAGAAACTTTGGATATTGTACGCTGTTCTGTTATCTTTAAATTATCTGACTGCTGAGAAAATAACAACTGTTAAAATAAATGCTGCTGGATTAATTAAATATATATATGTTTATATATATATATATATTTTTAAAATGCTTTGACTCCAAAATTTAAGCCTAAGGACAAATTACTGGGGAAAAGGATTTGTATTTTTATTTCCACAGAAAATGAAAAGCTGTGGATTCCTTCTAGACTAATGTGGTTTGATCAAGCCAGACCCCTGAAACAGAGTCCCAGGTGATCCAACATTCAAAATAGCTTGGACAAAGCAGCCTTGCAGACTACAGCCAGGATTTCTGTGTCTTCTTAGGATCCCCATGACAGCGCCCCCTACCAGCAGGAAGCAGTTTGGAAAGAACGACGCCCAAATTCCCAAATATTGTTTATAAATGTTTGTTTTCATTTAAGTGGGCTTGGTTATAAATGGTTAATGACCACAAACAATCTTTTTAAAGGTAAAAAGAAAATTATGGTTTAGATATGAATGCTTTTTTTGGAATGGATTTTTATTTACTGATACAAATTTAAGGTCAATTTTGTGATTAAGTATATTTCTTCTCTTGTTTAGGTATTGTGTTTTTATATCTCAGAAATGTAATGTATAAATGAGTACAGATTGTAGATAGTTACCTATGATAGTAAAAACTTAGAGTTAAGTTAGTTAGGATTTCTAGATGTATTTGAGATGAAGGGCATTCTTCAAACCTTTCAAAGACCTACAGAATATGACATTTAAAATGGTTTAGGGTTTTTCTTGACAGTGAGGCACAACTGCTCCTGGTAACACCACCTGCATCAGAAAGGAAGATGGACATCGAAGAAACATGTTATGGAGTTTGCTTCTAATATGGTAAGACTAGGCATTTGGACAAGATACTGCTCTTGTCTGGACTGTTTGACTTTATGCTGTATAAACTGGACATGCAGGACCCACAGAAAAGTGACTGCTGAAACAAGATGGACATTGCTACAGGATTCCTGCTCCATGGAAGAGTCTGCCAGACATTCTACAAGACACAGAGAAAAATGACTGACAAACTGCCAATACAGGCAGACAGTTTAAAGTTTTCTGCTTTGCTGAGGAGTCTGCCAGACACACTATGGCCTATAGGCTGAAGATGGAACATTACAGAAGAACTTCGGGTGACTGACCAGGCAGTGAGTTGTCTCTGTCATTTCTAGAGTTTATATATTATCCTTCTGTGGTCTTTGATGGAGTTGAAGACAGATGATAGTTTTGGTTATAGTTTTCCTTAGTTAGGATTAAAGATAAGTTACAGATAGAACTTTAGACTCACAAAGATAGGATAGATGATAGAATATTTTCTTTAAATCTTACTAAATGTTAATGAACTAAATATTGTTAACTGTGATTCTTATTTGATAACTGTTGTGTGATATATTTTGCTATGTTAAGGTAAAACCCTTATTTTTATTTTAGACAGAAAAGAGGAGATGGGAGATGTCATTCTGTAAATATGTTTCTCATACTGGTTAATGAATAAAGCACTTTTGGCCAATGGGAAAGCAAGCTAGGTGGGGCTAGGAGACAAGGAGGAACGAGGAAGTAGGGAGGAGGAGTCAACATGGAGAGCCCGGAGAGGTAGGACACCAGCACTGCCACGTGGAAACACTTAGAATAGTAGAAATGGGTTAATCATTAAGAAAGAGCTAGCCGATAAGAAACAAGTAACAGGCCAACAGCATTATATCAAATACAGAGTCTCAGCATGTTATTGGAGGCTGGCGTGGCGGTGGGACCGACATCGGGGAAAACACACTCGTTACCTTATGGCACCCAGAATTTCAGATAGAACTCCAGTCAAGCATTTCCTGCCACACATGTCACAGCCAGTCCTGTCAAAATTTTGTTGCTAAAAATTTTCTTCCTACAGGATCCCACAGAGCAATCATCGTCCCAGTTCAGACGGAAGTAATCTTAAGATAACAACGCCCCCTTCCCCTACTCTAGGCTTTTAGGGATAATAATCATCTTCTTAGGGTTAGGTATGGAAGGTGATGCTTAGACTGAGGCATCTCTTTTAGGCAAGGATAGGGTATGGTTGGGAAAGGTATGGATTAGATGGGATATGGGTAGATTAGCCTATCTTCTTGTGAATATTTTAGTATATTAGTATCATACAGCTTACATGGTTATAGATTCTTATACATGGTAACCTATGTAAAATTAAGTTTATTCTCCTCCCAGAATTGTATATAAACTGTATATTTTGTCATATTGTGAAAATCTCTTCAGTTATGATGTTTTTGCACAATATTTTTACCATATTCTATGTGTGTATACTTTACTTATGTTCAAGACTATTTTGTATATTGATACAATTTAGGGTATTTTTATCATGCTGCACTTTATAGTTCTACCTCTGGTCTAGACATTTCTACTCTACCTCTGCTTTAGGGAATTACATGTATATATACATACATAGTTACATTGCTTAGGTATTAGTCCCTGCTTTACTCAGGGAAGTTTCTATCAGTGTTATAGCTAGGTTCCTGAGTATTACAGATTATCTTTACCCATGTTTCCTATACCTATGAGATTAGTCAGAAATAGATGCTTAATCTTCAAAGACTTCATAGATCTGCAGAACATGGCATTTAAATGGTTTAATATTAGTACTCTGTTGACATGAGACACTGTTGCTCCTGACAGCACCGTGCATTTCCTGAGAATATGTTGGGCACTGATGTTGCTCCTTCTGGAGTCCATCCTCTCCTCAGCTATAGCCTCTTGGGCAAGGAACTGCCCTCACCTTGGCCGCTGACTTTGGACTTGCCGTCCTATGTGCTTGCAGGAGACAAACATAGAAGACTGTTGAACCCTGCCAAGTCAGGGTAAGACAGCCTTTTTTTTTTTTTTTTTTTTTTTAACCTCCCTGCCTTGTAGTGGTCTGTCAGGTACACTAGGCCTTAGCCAAAACTGGCTGTACCAATGCTGCTGTGAGACCTTGGGTGACTGTCAGGTAGCCTGCTGTTTTTGTCCTCGCTGCACCGTTTGGAAGTTGCTCATCCGCACTTCCTGCCTACCCTAGTTTTGCTATTTTCCTTCTCAGGTCTTTGATTGTGGGAAGCCACAGCCCCAAGATGGCGCCTGTCTGGATGCCAGGTAGTTCGTGCTTAGCTGTAAACAAGCCTTATTTGGAAGTGCTTGATGGATCTGGTGTGCTTCCTCCTTCTGTGGCCTATCCGGGATCGCCAGGTGGCATGAGCTGATTGGGCTGTGAGCACATTTAAGGGCTTGCTGGGTCTGGGAGAGGTGGAAGCTGATGTACAAGGATCCTGAATAAACTGCTTGAAGAAGAGTCGTGGTTGTGTTTCCTTGCTGGCTGAGGTAGGCGCGACAAGTGGTGGCCCGTACGGGGAACCTCTCCGTGGGTGAACGGCTCAGAACTTCCTGCAGTCAGGGCAGTCGACTGGTAAGTCCCAGGTAGGTTGGGACCAAGCTAAGGCCCTTGGTAAAGAGGTGATAAGGTCTCCGGTAAGGAGCGATAAAGTTCCGTGTTCAGACAAAGTAGAGGAAGCCAAAAGTGAAAGTATGGGGAATACAACATCGCAAACTATTTATCTCGCTCTTTAAGAGCTGTTACATTCAAAAGGGTTTAAACTAAAGAAAAGCACATTAGAAAGATTCCTCGGGGAAGTTGGGACAGTAGCTCCCTGGTTTGCTGTCTCGGGCAATGTAACTACCAGCTGCTGGGACAAACTTGGGAAGGATCTAGATTTTGCCTGGACACAGGGAACACTTTGGAAACTTGTTCGCAGCTGCCTAGAGGATAAAAAATGCTGCAAGGCTGTTGAAAGGGGACAAGAAGTATTAGAACAGCTGAAAGAAGAGTGCTCCATGAAATCAGAAGTGGAAAGTTCAGAGGAGAGTAGCTCAGGATCAGAAGCGGAACTAGAAATGCTGGTAAGGAAAATGGAGAAGTCATCTTTGCTCTTTGCGGAAGCGCTCTGAATCTTGTAAGGTGGAGCCTACCGCTCCAGGACCACCCCCTCCTCCGTATAATGTAGTTTTCTTCCCGGGAGGCTCTGGGGGGGCAGTCCTTTTGCCTGGAGGTATGGAAGGAAGTAAGACATGAATTGTGTTATCCTGTTTTTTCAGAATAACACAGGGCAACGCTATCATGAGCCTCTTGATTTTAAAACAATCAAAGCACTTGCTGAGTCTGTCCGCACCAGATTCCAATTATGTTGTTAATTTGGTTAGAGAATTGGAGGTGGCGGGGAAGGTAAAGGTAAATAGCCCTTTTCAGCCATATATAATACAGCTGCAAGAGTTAATTTGGAGGAGTTTACAGCCCTTTTACATTCAACATATTAGGGTACATTCTGGGTTGCCAGGACTAATTAGTGAGAAAAATGATTTAGTGGATAAATGTACCCGGATGCATTTTACTTTTACCTCCCTTCCGCTTGAAAAAGCCCAACAATTTCATTCTCAATTTCATGTAAATTCAAAACCTTACAACATCGCTTTGGGATAACAGGAGCAGCCACTCGTGACATTGTTAAGGCCTGTAAAAATTGTGTGGTAAAAAGCTCTCACAGTATCTTTTAGGTAATTGGCCTGGCGACTTTGATAAGTTGATGCACAACCTGAGGCTCTCTATCGTGAATGTGAATTCCACCCGGGTCGATGTCTCCGTTGCTGAGGGACTGTCTGCATGGATCACCCAAGCCACGAATCATCTGAAAGAATGGGTGGGAATGGGTGCCCGCCCTGGGAGGGGTGCTTATCCTAGTCAGTCTCATTGCCTTATGGTGTATCTGCAGGATGAGGGTTACACAGAGGAGAAGTAATGCCATGATTGCACAAGCCTTCACAGCCCTGGAGGCAGGGCAATCACCTCAGGCTTGAAAGGGCTAAGCAGTCATCACGCTCAGGATGCGAGACGAAGTACTGCACTTGAGGCTAGCTTCTAGCAGCTTCATGGAGGGCAAGTCTGATTGCATATGGGTTGGTATCCTAATCCCATCTCTGAGAAAAGATAACGGACAGGTGTGGCACCAGCTTGGCTGATAACTGCGCGTGGGGTCTTTACAATGTCCCTTGTTCATCAGAGATCAGACCTCTACTCTTGCCTGTTGCATTTAAAACATAAAAGGAGGAATTGTGGGAAGCCACAGCCCCAAGACGGCGCCTGGCTGGATGCCAGGTAGTTCAAGCTTAGCTGTAAACAAGCCTTATTTGGAAGTGCTTGATGGATCTGGTGTGCTTCCTCCTTCTGTGGTCTATCCGGGATCACCAGGTGGCATGAGCTGATTGGGCTGTAAGAGCACATTTAAGGGCTTGCTGGGCCTGGGAGAAGCAGAAGCTGATGTACAAGGTTCCCGAATAAACTGCTTGAAGAAGAGTCGTGGTCGTGTTTCCTTGCCGGCCGAGGTAGGCGTGACATTTGATGAAGTTGAAGATTAAATTATAACAACTATTATTCTCTCTTCCTAATTAGATATATTAGGTACTAGACTTAAGCTTTCCAGCTTAGGACAACTCTATTGCAAACCCCGTTTCAACTTCACCCTAGGACTAGATAGTTAGGTATTAAGTTTGTATGTTCTCGATTTTCTTTTTCTTAGAGCACACTTGTTATTCACTGTTTTGTATATAGTTTTTGTATCTAGCCCAAATCTTTTCTTCAGACTAAAAGGGGAATTATAGTGAGATATCCACCTTGTCCACACCTGTGGCTTAGGCCACGCCCATTGTGGGTGGAGACAGGGCCAGATGGAGCTAGGGGAAAAGGCTGAGGAGGGGGCTCTCTTGCTGGTGGGAGGCAGAGAGGAGAGGATCCGGTGGAACCTGCTGGTGTTCATCTGTCCATCTTGTGAGTTATTTCTCCCTGAATGAACATCTATTCGGCCTATCTGTTTCTCCTGATTCTTTTTAAACATCAATGAGGCATGGTGCTGTGGAAGAAGCTAGGAAGAAGGCAACAGGAAGTGGACTGAGGCTCCAGGCATGTCTTGGCATATAGGAGACCTCAAAGCCCACCCCTGTGTTGACACACTTCCTGCAACAAAGCCACGCCTCCGAATAGTGTCGCTCCCTATGAGCGTATGGAGGCCAATCACATTCAAACTAGTGCATTCTAATCCCTGGCCCCCAAGAGCTCACGACAATGTCATAATGCAAAAATGCATTCAGTAAATCTTCAAGAGTTTGCATGGCCTATCACAGCCTCAACAATGTTTAAAAGTCCGAAGTTCTGAGATTCATGCAACATCTTAACGGTAATCCACTGTAAAATAAAAATAAAAAGCAGATCACATACTTCCCACATATAATGGCACAGGATATACATTACCATTCCAAAAACGTGGGAAAGGAAGCACAGTACGTGCATTAGGACCACCAGAAGAGGGAGTGGGGAGATGCCAGGATTTGTGGTTACAAGGGTGGAAAGTGCATTGCACGACTAGAGTCCAGAAGCTAAAGTGACTGTTGACAGGGGTCTGGGCATGGCTCAGCGGTCAAGGCCACAGGTGCAAGGATAGGACTTCAGACGCCAGGTCCCATGTACAAGACATCAGCCATGGCGGCCTGCCTGCAGTCCCAGCACTGGGAGGCAGGAAGAGGATTCTCAGAGTGAGCAAGCAACACCAGCCCCACTGGCCAGTGACCTGGGTTCTGCTGAGAGACCCTGCCCCACTGAAAAAGGTGCAGAGCACTGGAGGGAGACGTCTCATGTTGACCCTTGGGCTTCCACACGCACACACGTGTACGCCTACATCTACACCTGACACACGTGTGCCCGTGCACACTGCAGCATGCACATAAGCCCACGTGCACCAGAGAAAAATGACTGTTGACTGACTCCAAGACCGTGAAAATTCTCCCTGCATTAAGGAAGAGTTCAGATCTAACAAATATGGGTATGAGGCACAAGATACACCCTCAAAAAAAATAAGAAGTAAAAAAAAATCACATGTGATTTCCAAGGAGTCAATAGATGCCCTTTATTAAAAAAACCGCCCCCTAACACCAGAACAACTTAACCAAGCAGGTGATTTACAATAGAACGGAGTCTGCACAATGCCGCGGCATACGAAGTTAGGCCTTTATTTATCACCTGGGTGGTGAGCATGAATTCCGTAAGGCGAAGTTGGATCTTTGAAAGCGGGTAGTTCATTTATCCAAGAAATGTCCAGAGTGAATGAGCCGAGACGGTGGGACTGGAGGTCCCTTAGGGCCCAGAGGCAATTGTGCAGTGTGGTTGGTGTGCTCTGAGGACCCCGTGATTGGAGCGTGGATGGAACTCGGTCAGTGCTCCCTCGAGCTGTGAGGCCAGCTAAGTGTAGAGTTACAGTTTGAAAAAGCCCCCGGGTCCATTATTTTAGCACATTAACGAGGTTGTGTGCAAAGAGGGCTTATTATTATACGAGCTGGCTGTTTATTAGGTGGAGGTAATAATTACAGAGCATGCAGCAAGGGAAAGGCCCTGGGAGTCATCGGCAGGGTAATGCTGTAGGCACAAAGCCAGGACAAAAGGCCAAACCTGGTCATCAAAACGGCTAGCCCCCTGCATCACAGTTACGCGTGAGCGGTCAAGACATTCAGTGTCTTCAAACCTGACACAGAGCCGGCCTTTCGGAGAGCATCTACAACCAAATGGCTTGGGGCGGGGGCAAAGATAAATGCAGCACACACAGCCTCTAGACTCGTGTGAGCTCTGTTGTCACCATGGTGGAGGTCATACGCGGTATTGTGCTACGGTGAAGGTAACGCAGGAACTGTGAAACAACCCTGTGCTGTGGCTTGCCGAGACCCTGCCTGTCCCTCCTGGTCTCCCAACAGCTCTAGAGAGCACCAATTATCCTGCCCCCTTTTACTTCATGTGTGGAGGTCAGGGAACAACTTGTGGGTCCTACCACGTAGGTCCCAGGGATAAAATTCAGGTCGTCTGCCTTGGCAGCAAGCCCCCTGGCCTGCTGAGCCATCTTGCCAGCCCTGCATTCCTCCTTGGAGGTGGAAAACTTGCACAAATTTGCCCAGTGCTCTCACTCGTCCTTCACCAGCGAAGCCAGTGCAACCACAGCTGAATGCGTGACATTCAGAATGGAGCTGGCAGACTCCGGCAAGGTCGTGCTCTCCTGCTCAACGGGCTGGCCCTCGGCTGAAATGTCAGACCACGAGAGCAACAGTCCCTCCCAGTGACCTGCTGTGTGGCTGCTCTGATAGCCCTGTTGGTGGCAAGGGAGGGGTGGATCCCAGCTTAAGAGACTGAGCTACCGACAGTCAGCAGGGATGAGGTGAAATGCAGTCAGTGTAATAGACAGAATTCCACAGGTGCAGTCACTGCATGTTAGCTGCAGACTGTCAGCACGCCAGCTTGCCATGGTTGTCCTTCTCATCCCAAGTGCATGATGGAATCTGTCTGGGGACAGGCGCATCTCCACAGGGGAATCCTGTAATCATAGGCTCGCAGTGTGGCCCTTGGGGAATGTACTAGAAAAGTTCTTTCACATGGAGGATGCCCCCATCTTCCTTGGTGTCTGTGGAGATTAGAACCCTCAAAGGTTACTGAAGCCTGCAGATGCTAACTTAAGTGGAAGGGCCCGGTGTCTGCAAATAGCCTCGACACCCTTGTGTGGACCCTGGGTCATCTCTGGACACCTATAAGGTCAGCACAGTGTAAACATGATGCAAAACACTGCGGTGCCATATGACTGGAAAGTGACAAGAAGGATAATCTGCACTCATTTGTAACCGACATGATTTTCTTCACTAGCGATTTCAACTCGTGGTTGGCCGAATCCAAGGCTACAGAATGGGCGGGCTTCTGGCTGACTGGGCTCACCTCTGTTTCTGTGCTACAATGAAATTCCTAACACCCAGCCCTGGGTTTACGTCATTACACGTTAACTCTGGCTAACTCTGGCCAGGGAGCAAAGGGTTCCTGGACGAAGCTTGGCTGTCATCTCCCTGCATGTGTGCTATTCCAAACTGTGACCTAAATAGTAAAGACGACTGACTGCACCCCGTGAAATGGGGGCTAAAATTTGCAGGTGTGACCCCACGTGGCACAAGTCTATTCAGCACCTGATACCTGGAAACGTTCGCCAGCACGTGATGCTCACCTCAACTATCACAGTAAAATAGCACTAGGTAAACTCAATGGTTACACACAGGAGCAAGACCAAGGAAGGAAACGTAAGTGACTGGTTACAACTGTCTTCTAAGTTGGGAGGATCAGTAAAAACCAGACATGAAGCCCCTGAAGGGTAAAGGACACTGACCCATTTATCCGTAAGACAGACACTTGATGGGAGATGCCATTCTGTAAATATGTTTCTCTTATTGGTTAAATGAATAAAGCACTGTTGGCCAATAGGAAAGCAAGATAGGCGGGACTAGGAGACAAGGAGGATTCAGGGAGATGCAGGAGAGAGGAGTCAAGATGTAGGACCAAGAGAACAGAGGTGCTGATTCTCTCTCTGGTAAGATGAGACCACATGGAAACATTTAGATTGTTAGAAATGAGTTAATATTTAAGACAGAGCTAGCCAATAAGAAACGCTAGTAACCGGCCAATAGCTTTGTATCTAATACAGCGTCTCTGTGTGTTATTTGGGGCTGGTGCAGCTGTGGGACCAGGCTGGTGGGAAAACTGCTCATAACAAAATGGCGCCTGCAACGTGGGTACTAAGAACTTCCACTTAACATTTAACAAAAGCTTAAAAAGGGATCTTAAAAACAAAAGAACAGAGATGAGCAAGGCTTCTTAGTAGCAGCATTTTTCTCGAGCAGGCTCTGTTTTGCTAGAGACAAGCTAGAGACTCGCATGGCTCCTTTAAGGGAGGTTTCCTGACTCAGCATAAGCAGAAAAATCTGCAGGGCTCTTTTAAGAGGCCCTGCTAACAATTGAATGGTGTGCACAAACAGCTGGCTAAAACAGCCGCCACTTTAATTTTAGCGATGTTGTTGTTTAGCAGATAAAAGACTTATGGCTAGAAAAAAAAAGGTAGATATATTCAATAAAGACAGATTCAGATAAAGTAAAAAACCTAAAAGGCTTTTACAGTGTGTTTAAAAATATACACAAGCTTGGGAAAAAGAGAAGAAAAAAATAAAGTGGTTAACAAAAAGAAAAATAGAGAGTAGCTGGGTATGGTGACACATGCCTTTAATCCCAGCATTCAGGAGGCAGAGGCAAGCAGATCTCTGTGATTTCAAGGCCAGCCTGGTGTACTGAGTGAATTCCAGGACAGACAAAGTTACACAGAGAAACACTGTTTCAGAAAATGAAAAAATAAATAAATAAAAGGAAAAGAAACAGAGTAACAAAAAAGGCACCTAGAGATGGGAAATACACAGAGAGTCTGGATACTGTATGCTACTGTGCTGTCTTTGAATTGCTCAATTGCTAAGGAAGAAACAATTGCTATAATACACTTGATTATCAATGCTGCTGAATCAATCCAACTTATATATTCTAAAAATGCTTTGACTTTCAAATTTAAGTCTAAGGACAGGTTACTGGGGAAAAGAATTTCTAATTTTGTTTCTACAGAAAATAAAAAGCTGTGGATTCCTTCCAGACTAACATGGTTTGATCAAGCAAGACCTCCTAAAACAGCATCCCAGGTGATCCAACATTCAAAACAGCTTGGACAAGGCATCCTTGCAGACTACAGCCAGGATTTCTGCATCTTCTTAGGATTCCCATGGTATTACAATGTACCCAACCAGCAGGAACTAGTTTGGAAAGAATGATGCTCAAATTCCCAAATATTGTCTATAAATGTTTGTTTTCATTTAAATGAGGTTGATTGTAAATGGTTAATGATCGCAACCAATCTCTTTTTAAAAGTAAAAGGGATCATGGTATAGAAATGAATACTTTTAGAATGGATTTTCATTCATTGATACAAATTTAAGGTCAGTTTTGTGATATGTATATTTCTCCTCTTGTTGAGATATTGTGTTTACATAGCTTGTTTATAAATGTAATGTATAATTTAGTACAGATTATAGATAGCTACCTATAATAGTCAAAACTTAAGTTAGTTAGGTTTTACCTGTAATAGTCAAAACTTATAGTTAAGTTAGTTAGGATTTCTAGATATACAGAGATGTATTTGAGGTAGATAAACATTCCTCAAACCTTTCAAAGACCTACAGAATATGGCATTTAAAATGGTTTAGGGTTTTTCTTAACAGTGAGGCACAACTGCTCCTTGCAACACCACCTGTGTCAGATAGGAAGATGGACATCGAAGAAACTTGTTATGGAATTTACTCCTAATATGGCAAGACTAGCCATTTGGGCAAGGTACTGCTCTTCTGGACTGTTTGACTATATGCTGTATAAAGTAGTCATGCACAAACCACAGGTAAGTGACTGCTGAAACAAGAGGGACATTGCTACAGGTTCCTGCTTCATGAAAGAGTCTGCCAGACATTCTACAGTACACAGAAAAAAGTGACTGACAAACTGCCAATATAGATAGACAGTTTAAAGTTTCCTGCTGTGCTGAGGAGTCTGCCAGACACACTATGGCCTATGGGCTGAAGATGGAACATTACAGAAGAACTTCGGGTGACTGACCAGACAGTGAGTTGTCTCTGTCATTTCTAGAGTTTATATGCTATCCTTCTGTGGTCTCTGATGGAGTTGAAGACAGATAGTTATGGTTATAGTTTGCCCTGTTTAGGATTAAAGACAAGTTACATATAAAACATTAGACTCAGAAAGATAGGATAGATGATGGAATATTTTCTTTAAATCTTGCTAAATGTTAATGAACTAAATATTGTTAACTGTAGTTCTTACTTGATAACTCTTTTGTTATATATTTTACTGTGTTAAAGTTAAAGCCCTTCTTTTTATTTTAGACAGAAAAGAGATGATGGGAGATGTCATTCTGTAAATATGTTTCTCTTATTGGTTAATAAATAAATCTCTGTTGGCCAATAGGAAAGCAAGATAGACGGGGCTAGTAGACAAGGAGGATTCTGGGAGATGTAGTAGAGATGAACCAAGATGTATGACATGAGAGAAGAGGTCTGGACCCTCTGTCTGGTAAGATAAGACCACGTGGAAACACATTGATAGAAATGATTAATATTTAAGACAGTGCTAGCTAATAAGAAGCTCTAGCCATTGGCTAACAACTTTATAACTAATAGTGTCTCTGTGTGTTATTTTGGGACTGACACGGCTTTGGGACCAGACTGGAATGAAACTGCTTTTCACAACAGACACTATCTTTGTAATGAAAATACCTATAAAAATAAAAAATAGCAAGGAGAAAATGAGAGAGCACATTTGTTGTGATACAAGTATTCCCTCCTAATGTTCAAGGCAGATGAAGCAGGAAATGTTGGCAAAAGACACATCAAGCAATCAGAGAGGCAGACACTAAGATAATTAGCCATCACACAGAGCTTTAATCACAGCACTGGGGAGGCAGAGGCAGGGGGATCCCTGTGACTTGAGGCCCGCCTGGTCTATATACCAAGTTCAGACACAATATTCCTTCCTTCGTTCACAAAGAAACAAACACAAGATTCCCAGGGCCTCGGGACTCAGCATGTCTGAACAACAGTGATGAAGCTCACAGACCTCATCTAAGAGATGGAAGCTGCCCTGCACCCCTTGAGGAGACAGAAGAAAACTGAGCCCAGTAGATCCCACTGCTTATATCTCACAAGCAATCCCGGTCCACCCCACCGCGACTCTGTTGTCTCAAATACGAACGCCTGGAAGGGCGCACAGTCAAGGGAGGGACTTGATCTCTCAGCTCTGGTGGGTTCATGGAAGCCATCAGCACAACTGTGTTTATGAGTGAGAGGACACTGGGCCGAAGACGCCACCATGACCTCCTGTGGAAAAGGTATGCCTGTGCCTCCATTACAGACCGAAGACACACACAACTCACAGAGCGCTGTGCCCTACATATTCTGAATTATTTTTTATGCCTACATATGGAAATACACATGATGGGGTATGTCCTTCTGTACATACGTTTCTCTTATTGGTTGATGAATAGAACACTGTTGGGCCAATAGCCAGTAGAGGCAAGAAGATAGGCGGGGCTTGGAGACGAGGAGAATTCTGGGAAAGGTAGGCAGCGGAGCCGCCACAGAGTCGCAGTGTAGACCGCAAAGGAGTAACGGGTCCGGGCCCTTCTCCGGTAAGATAAGACCACGTGGAAATACTCAGATGAATAGGGATGGGTTAATAATTAAGACAGAGCTAGTCAATAAGAAGCCCTAAGCACTGGCCAGCAGCTTTATAACGAATGCAGCGTCTGTGTGTTCATTTGGGGCTGAGAAGGGCGGCGAGACCTGGCAGAATAAGGAAATCTCCACAACATACACATACACGTGTGCTTTTGATTTACTGGAGAACAGCACATAAGCCACACACAGCAGCCGGTGTGACAGTTCAGGCCTATAATTCTAGGGCTTGGGAACTGAGACAGGGGGATCACTCTAAGTTCCAGGCCAGCCTGGGCTACCGAGTAAGGCTTTGTCTCAGAAAGCAGCAGCTGGGGATGGAGAGATGTCTCCGTGGTTAAAAACACTGGCTGCTCTTGCAGAGGCCCTGGGTTCGGTTCCCAGCACCCACATGGAGGCTTCAGGGAATCTTTGCATGGACACACACTGACACACATGTACACATAAGAAGGATAAAATAACTCTTAACGGCAACAACCTGAACACATGTTCAACACTCACAACGCCGGAGACAGGTGACACACACGGTGGCTCGCCAGTGTCGGGAAGGGCACTGGTCCATCTTCAACAGCACATGCAGGCCGCCAGGTGATGTCCTAGCACAGACGGACAGACAGACATGCACAACCACCTGTCACCCCTGCCTTAGACTTTGGTGCCACCGCCTGGTATTACCGGTCAAAGTGTCCCAGTCTGAAGTGACTTTAAAACAGGAGCCTGCAGGGCAAAGCACTCGCTTGGTACTGCAACAGCCAATTTATCTCCCTCCTGCTGAGGGTGAGGGAAACTGAAGGCTGAGTTAAACACGGAACCTCTGGTATTTGCAGTGTTTCTGCATGGAGAACCCTGTAATGACCACGGCTGTTATGACCACGGCTGTTATGACCACAGCTGTTATGACCACGGCTGTAATGACCACGGCTGCTATGACCATGGCTGTAATGACCACGGCTATTATGACCACGGCTGCTATGACCACGGCTGTTATGACCACGGCTGTTATGATCACGGCTACTATGACCATGGCTGTAATGACCACGGCTGCTATGACCACGGCTGTTATGACCACGGCTGTTATGACCACGGCTGTAATGACCACAGCTATTATGACCACAGCTGCTATGACCACGGCTGTTATGACCACGGCTGTTATGACCATGGCTGTAATGACCACAGCTATTATGACCACAGCTGCTATGACCACGGCTGCTATGACCACGGCTGTTATGACCACGGCTGTTATGACCATGGCTGTAATGACCACGGCCTCTGCACATCAAACAGCTGTGAGAATTCATTTGCATGAAATCAGAGCTTCCTGTTTTTGCTCAAGGGAATCTTTAGTTACGAGCTAGCCATAACTACAGAAACAGTTCTGACATGAAAAACATTTCCCCTCCAAACTATGTGTACCCCAAGGGAGGTAGGTAGGAGTGGAGTGTGAAGGTGTTTACTTTCGAGTACCTCAGAAGATGGTCTTTGTCAGCTGCCGGTGAGCATGTGGGAAGGATCAGGAAAGGGTGGCATGCCTCATGACTTCTGTTCCTGAGCCCGGCTCCCTCCCCAGCACAGACCAAGGGTCTGGGAAACAACTATACTTAGCCAACCACATGAAAATGGAAACGTCCACTAGAAGTGGCTCACAGGTGGGTTATCCAAATAACCATGGGGCCTTTTCTAGGAACCTATGCTTGCGATGGTCAGCGCCGACCACTGCCTGGGCAGGTCTGGAGTCAGTTGAAGAAAGGGCCTCGAGGCACACTCGAGAGGTGTTGCCATGATCAGATTAGCGTATGGTCGTTTGTCAGGGGTTGTCCTGTCTCGCTCGTCTATGGCCATGCTTTTGAGGGGTTGCCTTGACTATAGTCCTTGTCTATGTCTGTGAGGGATCATCTTGTTTAAGTTGGCCTACGGCAGTGGTCCTCAGCCTGTGGGTCACGACCCCTTTGGGGGCTGGACACCCCTTTCACAAGGGTCACGTATAGAATATCCTGCACATGAGATATTTACATTACGATTCACAACAGTAGCAAAATTACAGTTATGAAGTTACAACAAAAAAGGCTTATGGTTGGG